>CM030362.1:252771957-253112336 GCA_017893485.1 Hemerocallis citrina | reverse complement strand
ACGAGTAAGACTCTGGGAGAGCATCGGACCGCATGTTTACTGGGCTGTCGGCTTTTAGTATGTTGGGATACTGTTGCTCACTGGTCGACAAACTAATAAAATAACTAAGTATTAATAAAAATGTGAAAGTACAGAAAGTGAATTGTGAATTGTGGATGAGAAAGGAAGTAATTGTATATGAAGTAAATGTGAAGGAAAACGAGTTATGAGTTAGTGTATGAAAAGAAGTGATAAATGTTGTATGTGGTTAATTTAAAATGGAATAATAAAAGAGGCATGTGTTAATATGAATAGTACGAAGTAATTGTATTATGTATGTGATCATTAAAGTAAAATACAGTTGATATGAGTTGTACCTTGGAATTGTGTTAAGGAACTACCTGCCCGCTATTTCTGTGGAAATGGTAGGAACTACATGCCTTGGCATAATTCGCAGGGTGAGTTGGTATAATAGTGGTAATGATTAATGGAAATGAAGAATTAAGTAAAGTGAAGATGATAAGTGATTGAAGTAAATTAAAAACCAAGCTATCGGCTTGAGATGTGATGTGATATTACCCAAACTGTGTGTTTGAGGTGCAGTGATTATTACCCAAGCTATCGGCTATGGGGTGTGATATGTTGTGGCCCCAAATTGTGTTTAGGGATTAAGTGAAAATGATAATAATAAGATATATTACTTATAAGAATGAGAATTACTAAAGTGGTATAATGAGATGGGAATGAGCTATAAAACCTGTTTTCGATGTAATGAGTATAAGCATTCTATTAGTGATGTGTTAATGATGTGATGAAATGTGGGAGCATTGCAATAAGCAATAAGATGTTATATTTGCATCATAAGACATGAATGAATGTGGCATTATGAGAATAGAAGCATATATGTAAGAAGTGATACTTGTTATATTTCCATAAAATAAATACTCATATTTGGAGAATGGTTACGAAAATGGTTAATGGAGAAAGTATGTTGTGTTATGAGTTTGTATTCATATAAATGGTTATTAAAGAAAGATGTAATAGCATCATGTAAGTGATATTTATATAAATAGCGAAATGCTAATATGATGATAATTGAAAAGGAATGAATATTCGAGTTATGGAATTTAAATTGAAAAGGAATGGATTGTATAGAAATTCATCTTGTGCGAATATATAATACGGATAAATATGAGGGTGATGTGAAGTATAATAGATTGTGTGAATTATGGGTAATTTTATAATTCGATGCAGATTTGAAGAATATTTTGATATAAATCGTATTGATGATGTTTTAAGTTCAGATGTTCAAGGTGTATCTTCTTACTTGATGTTTGTAAGTTTAAATTATTTTCTTTATACAATTTAATTTATCTGTTAGATTTTTAAATTATACTCACACCAGAAATGGCTAACCCCTGATGTTTTCTGGGGTTAGGAGGGTCCCTCCCTGAGAGTGGACAACCCTAACTCTCTTGTAGGTTGGTAGCAGCATGGCGAGCTAGTGATAGAGTTAGGAATTTTATTTTATCGAGATGTTAGATTATTTATGTATTTAGTATAAGTAGAAGAGTGAATAGTTGATGTATTATTTTGTATTATGGTAAAGGTATATGTATATAGTGCTGTGATGAGGTGAGAAAGCCCGTACCCACCTCGTTGTGGAGTATTGGGTTCTGTGGTTGGTTTTTAAAAAGGTTTTTCTAAATTTTTACAAAAATCCTTTATGTTTTCAAAGGAATTTATGGTTTTTATTGAATATTTGATAATCCATTATGAGTTTGGCTCCCAGAGCATTATATTATATTGCCTGTGTGTTTCTGCTCATTTTGGCCTGAGGAGCCCGTAAAATTATTGCATGTATTGTGAGATACGGAATTTTGAGCAGAATTCCGTAAGCTATTTGTGTTTCAGGGCAAAATTTACAGGGGAAACTCTGCCAAAATTTTCCTTGAATTATAACTTTCTTAGTTTATGTTTAAAGTGATATAGAAATTGAAAGAATTGAATTTGGAGAATTTTTTTTTTTTTTTGGGGTGTTACAGTTTGGTATCAGAGCCTAGGTTAACGAGGAATTTGTTAATCCTAGTGATCTTGCCATGTGAGTATGGATTCATTATCGCTTAGTTGGAGATAGAGAGTGTATTTTTGCGGGTGTTTTGTTGAAGAATAGATTATATCGTGGAATGGTGCGATCCTCATTAGACCTTGGTCTGACTTTTAGTCAGCACTACCTTTCATGACCCTGCATATGGGTTGACCTCTGTAGAAATCCCGGTGTGAATTTGTGCACTATTGGAGTATTCTATTATATTGATTGCTGTGTGCCGTAAGGGGCTATTCCCAGGAGATCTTGTGTAGGTCCTATGGACGTATGTTCTATAGGTGTATATTTTATAGATTGAGGAGTGATGTGTGGTTATGGTTTTATCCCATATTTGGGGAGATTGATTGGTTGTAGAAGGTTATGTAGGTCATTTGCGTAGTTGGGGTATGGTGCAGGGAGGATTCGGGTGAGACAGCCCTATGAAATCCAGTTTTGATTGTATGTAGTGCCTTGGACGATGAAGATTATGCCCGTTGGGTTTGGTGGAAATATTTAAGGCAAAGATTGAGATTGTTGATGTGGTTTGCAAAGTTTTTGATATATTCGAAGGGGTTTTTGGTCCCCCACTTTGGTGAACTCTGGAGTTCAAGATTGATTTGATATTTAGTATGACTCCTATTTCTAAATCAGCTTGTGCTCTAGCACTTTAGGAATAAGGAGAGATGAAAGAGAATTTGAGGTAATGCTTTTGGAAAGGATTATCGGTTCAAGCGATATGCCGTAGGGCGCTTCTACAGTATTGTAACAAAGAAGGCAGTTCACCGAGAAGGTGTACTAAGTAAGGTGATTATTAAGTATTTATTGTTGAGAATAGATAATTTATTGGATTAGTTGCGGGGAGTGTCATTAATCTTCCGGCTAGGGTTGCACACCGAGTACTGTCGGATAATCCTTGAGAAGGGAAGTATCCCATGGGCTGTTTTTTGTACTCGGTCTGAATTGTATAAGTTTTCTGTAATGTCTTCTGGGCTGGCGAACGTCCTTGCAGTTTTCATGAATTAGACGAATTGGACCTTTCACCCTTATATTAACAGAGTATGATTGTATTTGTATATGATATTTGGTGTATTTTCACAGTATGGAGGGGCATAGATGGAACCTCAGAGTTGAGTTGTAGACTCGTTGGGACTAGAAGCGGTATGAAAGGTCTGTAAATTTTCATTTTTGGGAGTGAGAAGTGTGATTTTTGAGGGCACATTGTGTCTGCTGAAGGCGTATCGGTGGATCTGAAAACATTTGAAGAGGTGAAAAGACGGGAGATAACCCACGAACGTGTCAGAAATTCCGAGTTTCTTAGTTTTGGCTGTCTATCATGGGCGATTCGTTTTTCGATTTTCTGTTATTGCTGCACCAATGAATCAGTTTCCCTAGAGGAATGTGCCGTTCGTATGACCGGTGCAGGGTGAAAAGACATTTTCAAGAGTTGAAGGAAGAATTAACGACAGATGCTGTTTAGAATACCCCGAGAAGGTAGTGCCTCTCTATATATATATTGATGTTGGTGGTACAGGTAGGTGCAGTTGGTGTATGAGGGCAGGTTAGTGCCTTATATATTTGGGTTGTCGAGGTCTCATGGAGAGTGTGATTTTAGGCAGATTTGAAATTGGCAGCAGTGTTGTATGCAATTGAAGATATGGAGACATTATTCATTGGAAGGATAGTTTTAGCTTTTTGTAGATCATAAGTGTTTAGCGCACTTGTTCTTGGTTGGCCCGACCTTATATATCGGTAGTTTATCAATACAGTTGTCTATCCTACAGTTGACCAGTCAAACTTGAATTCAAAATTTCTGTTTGTGACAGAGGATGCATGGTCGAATTCTGGATGAGATTAATGAATGTGATGCAGATTGGTCAGTGGGCAGTAGGAAATTCTTGTTATTATCGTAGATCTTGTGTTCTTGATGAGGATGGCTTGCGGTGGCAGAAGATGGAGAATGCTCCTTATACTCAGTATATTTTTATTCCTGGTGGCATGAAAATGTATCAAACTTCTAGGAGAATATTTTAGTGGTCCGGAACAAGAAAGAATATTAATTGTCAGGTGAGCATGGATAAGCCTCTTTTGAGGTGTGTAGTCGGCAAAAGAAAAGGTGACGCAGATCAGCGGCAAAAGCCTCCGGAAGTTAGAAGTTGGAGATTGGGTATTCTTAAAGGTATCCCTTATCCATGGAGCATGCCATTATAGGAACTGGGAAAAAGTTAGCCCCGAAATATGATGGCCCTTCAGAGTTATAGAAAGAATTGGAACCGTGGTATATCGTTTGACGCTTACCTCTGAGATGCCAAGCGTTCTTGAGGTATTTCCTGTTCTATGTTAAAAAGTGGGAGAGATCTATCTCAAGTGTGGAGTCGTTGTAGATTGAAGTCCAGCTAGATGTGGCATTGGATGTGACAGATCCTATGAGGCCAGTGGTTATTATAGATCGATAGTGCGATCGACCAGACGACAAGTTGTGCAGTTGTTAAAGGGGCAATGAAGTTCTGATGCAGATAATGTCCTTGGAACCTTAGGAAATGGTGACGATTAAGTATCTTGACTTTGTTCGAGGAGTTTTCTTAAACCCCATAGCTCGAGGACGAGCTTCTTTTGAGGTGTGTAGAATGTAACACATCGGATTTTAAAATACCGAAAATATTCGTTTTTATATTTTGTAAGGGTGAGAATTATTTTTAAGTGATATCTTATTTTATTATTTTCAATATTGATATTGGTATGAATATTTGTGGTAGATTGTTATTATTGTTATATTAGAGTTAAGAGTTGAGATTTTATGTGAGGAAATATAGTTTATTTTATTGTATAATTTTGGGGAATTATTATAAGATAATTTAATGTATATGTCTTGTTCGTATTATTATTATAGAAAAGAGTTGGAGTTTAGTTGTAATATTTTGGATTTGGAGGGCTTATGTGAAAATATGCCTTATTATTATTATTATTATTATTATTATTATTATTATTATTATCTTTTTTTTTTAAACCCCCTCCCTTTCCTCTTCCTTCTCCCTTTCCTGACTTCGTTCACGCCCAAAAGAAAACCGAGCCCCATTACCGGCCCTCTCCTAGCTCGAAATCCCGAGTCCTTTCTCCATAAAATTTCGATTAAATTATGGGGCAAGCTAATTGAAGGGTTCTCTACATCGTGGAAGTGTCGGATTTTTGAAAGGATTTTGAAAAGGTAAACCCTAACTATTTTATTGTATAAAATTTAGATGGGTTAATTTTTAAGGAGTAGGATTATTATGGTAGAGAGATTTAGAGATGTTGGAAGTGGTAGATTTGAGGAATTAGTGGATTGTTAGAAAAATTACAAGTTGTTAGTAAATCAGGGTTTTGGGTTTGTAAAATAGAGATATATATATATATAAGAATTATCTCTTGTATGGTGGTAAAAATTGAAGTAAGCCATTAGAATAAAATGGGGAGTAGTGATTTTGGCATAAACTCGAACTATAGGGTTTATGAAATCGGGTAGAAAACTCGATCCAAATAATTGTAGAAATTGCATATGAGGGTGTAGAGTATTATGCAAGGATTAATATAAATTTAGGATGATTTTATAGGCTTCCAGCTCAATTAAATTGAGTGAAATGGATTATAGGTGAAAAGTACACGCCGGGTATTCGGTGAAATGCCCAAGCGATATAGAGGTGAGAATTTGATGAATTCGGAGGTGTAGATGAGTCTCATTATTGTTGTTAACCCTAATTTGAGATATTAGAACAAAGGGATTAAAGAAATTAGGAAATAGGAAATTTTCTTATTAGGAAGCATCCGATCAATATGTGAGTTCTTGCATCGGGGTTTGAATTTGAAATCCGTCGATGTAGCTCACCTACATATGTCATTTGTGACGCGTGGGTGAAGACGGATTCAAATTTGGAGGTCCGTAGGTCGAGTTTTGAGCTTTAAACTAATCGGTTCTATAATTTTTCAATTAGGTGGAAAAAGTCGAACTTCGACTGGCTACCGGGCGGACGTGGGACATCGTTTGCTCGATCCGCCAGGTGAGTATGTTGTATTTATAAATATTTTATATTGTGGCCGAATTTCGTGGCCTTTTGATGTATTTTGTGGGAGTTATGCCAAAAGTGGATTTTTATTGAAAATACGAATTTTAAGGATCCAAAATGGGTTTTTGAGATATATGGTGAAATTGACTATTTTAAGTATATGGAATCGATATTATGGGTTATTGTGATGTGTTGAAGTATAAAAACTAAATATATTAAATTGTTTATGCATATTTTTATCCAGTACATGTTTTGTGCATGTTTTGGGGCATATAGGCCCTTATAGGTAATTATAATTACATGGAGCATGGTGTATGAGCTAGTATGCTATAATTAGATATTATAAGATTTAATTAGAGGAAATAAGTGATGTTGGCCCCTTTTTCTGGGAAACCCGCACATGTGGTGTATATTTGTAATATTTATATAGATGATTAAGACGTGTGATGCAATAGTTGATGAAACTAATAATTGGGTACATGTTTACATTTTAATTCTGTTCGAAGTGAATTAATGAGCAATAATATGATATTATTCTGTGATGATTTATATGTTTTGATACGCTTACGATACAGACTAACATCTTATAATTCTTTTATTTATGATATAACTTGGTGTATGTTTATAGGTGATCTAATGAAGTAGTAAATAGCATAGTATTCATAATGGGTGATGTTATGGCAAATTAAATAATATGGTGCATTCATAATGTGTACTACTGTGACATGATGGTTTCTATGTTAAATGACATGGTGTATGTATATATGTGATACAATGGGATGATAATTAATATTGTGGATGCCGGATATGCATCAAATGGTAAGAAAAAGGTAAGATGGTAAGTGTTAATAAAATGTGTTATTAATTCACATGATTAAAGTCAAGGATGTGTCAATTGTTTAATTGAAAGTTGTGATGCTTTGTGTTGATTTAATAAGTTGAAAAGATGAAATGATTAATGCTAATAACAGATGGTTTTGTTGACCAGTACCTATAGCAATCCTGGGGGTTTGGACTAGACCTCCTAACGCCCAAGGACCGGCTTGGGAATAGTGGACCCAAACTATGTTTGGGGTAAGTGGATCTTATCGCCCAAGATATCGGCTTGAGGCCCCGGTTTATCGCCCCAAACTATTTAATGTAGAATTAGTAGAAAATTGCGCTACTTTTTTAGTTCAGTTTGAATCTACATTAAATAACTTGTATGATTATTATGATAGACATTTTGCTTCTAGTAGTTCAACTTCTGTAGTTAGTTCTTCTTCAGGTACTTCTAAAGGTAAGGGTAAAAGTAGATTTGGTGATAGAACATTTAATTTACTTGAACAAATTCAATCAAAAAAAACCTAGGACTAATCAACTAAATGAATTAAATTGGTATAACCAACAAGATTCTGAGCCTTCTACTTCTCCACTAGATATTTTACAACGGTGGAAAGACCATGAACACACTTTTAGTGTTATGTCAATTATGGCTAAAGATTTACTAACTCCTCCTATCTCTACAGTTGCTTCTGAGAGTGCATTTTCTTCAAGTGGCAGGGTTCTAACTGATTACAGGAATCACATGAAGCCCGACACATTAGAGATACTCGTTTGCACAGAAGACTGGCTGAAGGCTGAAGATAGGATACAAGGGAAAGTATTATCAACATCCACAAGTGGGAGCAACTCGCCGGAAGAATAACAACAACAACAACAACAATAGCTTTGATTGTTATGTTAAATTAGAAAAATTGTAGTCAATTAAAATTGTATATAAGAAATATGTTATTGTATAAAACTTATTTGTGAATTGAATTCTTCATTTCATTAGAAATTGTGAAAATTGTATAACTTAAATTCATATGAATAATATTTCAAAATTTGTTGCTAGTTTCACTCTTTCAATCTTATTATTATTATTACGATTTTTAATGTTTATTAGTATTATAACTTACTTAGTATTATTATTATTATTATTATTATTTTAAGCTACAAAAAAAAAATCTACCTATATAAACGGGCCAACCCACGGGTCGACTCGACCCGACCCGACCCAGGTTGAACCCTAAAGAGTTCACGGGTTGGGCGGGCCACCCAAATCAAGTTTAGGCCCGGCCCGGATAAGTGGCCAAACCGGCCCGAGCCCGCCCAATATACGTGCCAACCCATACGGGTTAGGCCCGGCCCGGCCCATTCGACCCGTTCGCCATCCCTACACAGAGTTGGGTTCATATGCACATCTTGTACTGCCTACTTATTATTGGCTGTTGTTTTTTTTTTTTTTTTTTTTTTTTTTTGGGTGTGTGTGTGGGAGCAAAAGATAATGAGTTGTTTTATTGAAGTGGAATGCTTAGATCACAGTCATTGATCTGGTATTAATTTGATGCCATTATTTGATTAGATCTGTGGATCTGATGGTGATTGCACTGATTGGTGGTCGTCAGAAACCTGCAAGGAGAGCGTGAAACATCGGGATGGATACTGACGACAGACCCTTCGACGATCAAGTCAGTAACCAGAAGTGAAGAACTGGGTTTAGTGAAAAAATGTTGATTACATGATAATGGTGGTGGTAGAGCTGTATTTATATACAATGAAGGGGACAGTTATTGGAAAGATTTCCTAACTGGTTTGAAAGATCCTAAAATCAGAGGATATAATTACTTATTATCTTCCCAATTTTAGGAGATTTGATTTTCCGTCATAGTTGACTGGTCAATCACCCCAAATTGGGCTAAGGGCTGAGCCAAGGTAGTGGTCCTGCGGACTACCCGTGTGCTGATCTTGGGCCTATAGCTACCGTGAGATTACTTTCTTGCACTTAGGATCCTCAAAATTCGTACAAGAATCATATTCTGGTTAACTGAGTTTTTTGCCCATATCATAAGCCCCCACACTTGGAGATTGCACGTAACAGCCTTCGATGAGTAGTTTTCTCTTGTGTGGACGTTCAGAGGAAAAGTAAGTAGTAATCGTCTTTCAGAGCTTCAAAGTAATTATCTCAAATTTTTCATTATTTTTTCCAAAATTCTAATTAATTTTTACTAATTAATAATTATTTATTGGATTTTAATTAAACTTTCTAAATTAATAATTACATTTTGGAATGTTTAAATTAACTTTTCAAATTCATAATTATTTTTTAGAACTTTAATTATTTGTCGAAATTTTTTATTAATTTCTCTGAATTTATAATTAGTTTCTGAAATTTAATAAAAAAATCAAATGACGGCACAAATCTTGAGAAGATCTAACGGTCAGTATTGCATGTCATGCGTGGCTGGCTCAAAGTTCAGGTCGAGCACCGACCCTGAGGTTCTCAGCGTGCCAAGGAACGAGGCGCGAGGTTGAGAGTTCTTTGCACGAGGGCTCGAAGTACATGCTGAGCGTCGACCCTGAAGACCTCAACACGCCCAGGGACAAGGCAGCGAGGTCATTAATTCTTCACGTGAGGGCTTGGAGTCCATGCCGAGTCACGAGGCCAAGTAAATGGAGAATTTTTTCGCGCATTGCCCGAAGTCTATGTCGAGGGATGATGCCTAACGATGTTAGAGAATTTTTCACCTATGGCTCGAAGTCCATGCTAAGGGACGAGGCCTAGGGAAGTTGGAGGATTTTTGCGCGTGGCTCAAAGTTCAGGGACTAGGCCTAGCGAAGTTGATGAATTTTCGCACGTGTCTTGAAGTCCATGCCGAGGGACGAGGCCTAGTGAAGTTGGAGAATTTTTTGCGCATGGCTCGAAGTCCATGCAGAAGGAGAAGTCCTAGCAAAGTTAATGATTTTTTTTTTGCATGTAGATCGAAGTCTGTTATGAGGGACGAGGCCTAGAGAAGTTGGAGAACTGTTCGTGCGTGGCTCAAAGTCCATGCCACCATGTCGAGGTACGAGGACTAGCGAAGTGGAGAATTGTTTGCGCGTGGTTTGTAGCCTATGCCAAGGGACAAGGCCTGCTGATGTTAGAGAATTTTTTGTGCGTGACTCATAGTCCATGCCAAGGGATGAGACTTGGCAAAGTTGGAGAAGTTCCTACGAATGGCTCGTAGTCCATGCCGAGGGACGGGAACTGCCGAAGTTGGATAAGCATGCCGAAGATGAAGGACTTGGGAATTTTGCTTTCCTTTGAGTTGCAGACGCACTAGTGCTGCACATGGGCTGGCTTACATCACTGTGGTGGAAAACAAAAAGTTTTTACATTCTTAGCCATTGGATGGAATTAAAGGGCCACGGTTCTTCCACGCCATCGTTGTGGATATCGAGGAGTCTCCCTCCCCCACTTATAAATCTCCCATCATCTCCGATCACCTTCTCATTTCTCCTTTCACTTTCACTTTCCTTTTTGTGGAGCTTTTTCTCTAGAACTCTTTCAGATCTCCGGCGAACTTTCCGATCACCTTCTCTCTCTAGAATCTAGGTAATGTTTTTTTTTAATTATGTCAAGGGTTCAGTCCAGCGCCTCCGCCTCCACCTCCGACCGTGACGATCGTGCCTCTTCATCCACCTCTGGGTCTACCCCGGTAGGGAATGTGGAATGTGGAAGATGTCTCTTCTGAGTCCTATTTTAGGGAAGAAAAGAGTAGACGAGGGTGAAAGCATGGAAGTAGTCGAAGTCCGATCCCTTGAAGAGGAAGAGAAAAGGGAAGAGGGTGTCGAGGAGGTTCCCTCGAGTGAAGAGGGTTACCCTGATAAAGTGGCCTCTCCCCCACCTCCCTGCGCCCCTCGACCGTCGAGGAGAAAGGGGAAGTTCGTTTACCCGATGAGCCCAAAGCCTGAACAGATAGAGTATACGCTAGAGGGTGACTTTGACACACCATACCACTAGGATCTCATATTTATAAGGATGTATCCGAATGACCTCCTTGAGTTAATCAAATTTGGAATATAGCCGTCTTCACCTAGCCAATAGAAAATCGAGGCAAACATAGTGGAAAAAATGTTGGTGAAGAGAGAACACCCTCTGATTCGGTCATGCTATTTTGTTCTTTGGGAGTTTGAATTGATGAACCCAAAATTTGGACTCAGACCGATAGACACCCTGGCCTCATGGTTCTGTATGTTCCCATTGGATGCCTTCATCTTGGGGCTTCGACTACCTATGCACCCCTTCTTCAAGGAGGTTTTGAATTTGGTCAGGGTGACTCCATGCAGTACGGGCCGAACTCCTGGAAAAAACTTGTTAGTTCATAATCCTTTGCGACGAGAAGGGAGTGCCACTGAGGCTCAAATACTTCCGGGTGTGTATGGACCTTAACACCACCAAGATGTATGAGGGGGCATTGTTTTTCTCACCTCGACCTAGGAGGTGTGTTGTACACCACCACCCAGAATCAATTAAGGACTGGAAGTCAAAGTACTTCGTTATCCGAAGTCCCGCAATTGATGCTCATCTCTTTGGATGGGGGACCCGCCTAATGAATATGGGGCGAGAGCCTTGGGACATCCCTACAAGGTGCTCGTTCTACATCCCAAAGCGAGACCTAGTGTAACACCCTATGTTAAAATATATAATATATAAAATATACAAAGGAATTGGAGTTGGCCCCAATGGATTTCCCTAATTGTTTATGAATTAATTTGAAAATGATAGGGGGCCCACGGTGAGTAAAGAAGCAGCTTTGCTGCTTGGTTTATGCCGACGTCATTGATGACGTGGGCGGAATCCACCAGTGTGGAGAAACAACACTTGTGTGTTGTGTGCTCTTGTGTGACGTGGCCGTGGGGCCCAAGACCCGGGGGTCTTGGCTTCGGTTGTTCATGCAAGAGAGAGAAGAAAGAGTGTGAGTGGGATTTGTCCCACATCGTGAATACAAATGAAATAATTAACTATAAATAATATAGCCTATGATCAAGAGTCACCAATTTGGTTAACCACCTTTTGAGAAGCAGCCGGTGGTGGGAAGTTGTACTAATTAATAAATAATTTATCTGATAAATTGTATAAATTTTCCGAGTTTAGGGCAGGGGTGTTACACCTAGGGACTTCACTGCGAAGGAGAAGGACAACCTAGAGAAGATCTTCGTCTAGGGGAGCATGAGTTGGCTGAAGGTGGCTGAGAGGCACCTTGTTAGGAGTGGGCAGAGCTCTTCCGACACTTGTATGTCTTTTGTTTCCTTTTTGCGTTTAACTTTTTCCTTCAACTTAACAACTCACTATTTTTGTTGCAGTAATGCTCAACGAGAAGGATATCGAGGTGAGGCGGGCTGCCCTAGCCAAGAAGAAGGCTATGGAGCAGCCGAAGGGGAAGAAGAGGCCCTCAACTTTTGCTTCTAAGAGGTCCTCGGGGGAAAGGTCCAAATGAATTTGGAACTCGCTCATTTGAAAGAGGCGGTAGTCAAAAGGGACTTGGGCCTAGCTGGAGCCCGAGTAGCTCTCCCTAGTAGGGGGTCGTCCTGACCACCTTCCGCAGAGGGTGTTATCTCTTTGACAGACTTTTTCCTTCGAGTGATGCTGGTGGAGAAGAAGTTGGAGATATACTGATTGAAGGTGGAGTTTGGAGTGGTGGGGTCGCGAGCCACTTCTCTTCCTAGTGGTTGGACATCGGTTCAAGGTCCGTATTCGATTATCCGGTTGGAGCCGACGAACCCGGGAGATACTCTCACCAGAGTGGTTGGATTTTCCAGCATGGCCAGCTCTCAGGACAGGCCCAATCTACTGATTGAGGTGCAGACCATATCGGTTGGTCTCGAGTTGGTTCACATGATCCCAAGGGGGTGCACTCTTGACGAGGAGTTTCTATAGGCAACCCCTATGAGTTGTTGTATCTTGTTGTAATTCTTCGGCTGTGTCGAATGTAACAGTATGTATTTACCCCTCAGTTTTCCAAGCAAGTAATAGTTTGAGAAAATAAAAAACTTGTGTCGAAGGAACTTCTCGAATTCTATGGTTGACCGAGCTTATGTGTCTCGTCATTGAATGAGGTTGGTTCGGGCTAAGCCTCTAGAGTTGAAAAATTTTGTCTCTGAGATTTAATAGGTTGTACGAGCAATTTAAAATGGTGAGCTCGATCCATGACTGCTTCTGTGCATGTTGTGATGGTAGCCTGAAATCAAGGGTAATGGCTGTTAGAGCAATTTTGAATGGTGAGCCCCATTTGCACAAGAAGTAACAGGTGCCTCGAACCATGATTTGGACTCCGAACTCATTTATATGATTTTGGAATGGATGTGAGTTCAATTTCAAGCGGCGAGCTTCACTCCTAGCTTGTTGACTAACAAGTTGCACGGGAAGCTGCGATGGTGGTTCAGATGCTGATCAATTAGTTGATGATTTTTTCGCATGTGGCTCGAAGTCCACATCGATGGACGAGGCCTTGTGAGGTTGGAGAATTTTTTGCTTGCGGCTCGAAGTCCATACCGAGGAACGGGGCCTAGCAAAATTGGAGAGTTTCTGCATGTGGTTCGAAGTCCATGCCGAGGGGCGTATCTGGGCGAGTAGACTCGAACTTGGAAAAATTTGAGAGCATGTTGAGTTTGGAATAAAATTTTATTCAGGGATGGCAGTAAACTTAAGTGGCTGCCTTTCGGCAAGCGTTTATTATATTCATGGGCCTTTAGAGCCTTATTACAATATTCTCTAAGATAGTCGAGAGTTAGGCACTCTCATAAAACTTCATCAAGTATTCTGTATTCTAGGTCCTCTTAATCTCCTTGCCCCCCTGGTCTTCAAGTTGGTATGCCCCAGGATGGACCACTTTGGAGACCTTATAAGGACCCTCCTAGTTTCAAGCGAGCTTTCCCTTCTTACTGGGTTCTGAAATGCCGAGTTTCCTCAGAACTAAGTCTCCCTTCTTAATATTCGCAGGTCAAATCTTCTTGTTGTGGAAATGCTCTACTCTTTGCTTGTAGATGCTCCTTCTGACAACCAACTTCTCTCTAACATCTATGAGAATATCGAGGTTGCTCTTGTGCCCCTCCGATTTCAGATCTTCATTGAAGGTCATGACTCGAGGTGAAGGAATTCCGATTTCCAAGGGGATTATCGCTTCGGTTCCGAATGTGAGATTGATTGGTGATTCTTCCGTCGGTATTCTCTTGGTTGTTCTATACGACTAGAGCACACTTAGGAGTTCCTTAACCCATAATCCTTTGGGTGACTCATTTAGTTGCTTCTTGAGGCCGTCTAGGATTTGACGATTGGCATTCTCGGCCTAACCATTGGACTGGGGGTGTGTGATAAAGGAGAATCTATGTTGGATCCCCAAATCGGTGAAGAACTTTCGGAATCCCTTGCCAGCGAATTTAGTACCGTTGTGTGTAATAAGGATCCGAGGGATCCCGAACCGGTAAATGATGTTCTTCGACAAGAATTGTTAAACTTTATGCTTTGTGATGGTACCTAATGGCCGAAGTCGACCCACTTAGTGAAGTAGTCGATGGCCACAATGGGGAAGCTTCGCTGCCCCGTTGCCTTGGGGAAAGGGCGAACCAGATCCATCCCCCACATGGAAAAAAGGGCCGACATGGCCTTGAGCTTGGCTTGGGGAGTGTGCTTGATCGAAGAGAACCTCTGGCATGGTCGGCACCGATGGACGAGCTCTTGCGAATCTTGTAGCAGTGTTAGCTAGTAGTATCCGTGGTTGAGGCTCTTTTTGGCTGGGACCCAGCTCCCGCAAGCATTTCCTTGAGGGCGTACTGGGCTTATTCCGGGGATAGGCATTAGGGATTGGGTTGTTCATCAAACATAGTGTATGATTGTTTGAATAGTACCCTGTCCATAAGAGTGTAACTTTCCTCTATCACCCGGATTTTCCTTACCACAGCGTGTTCAGCCGAAAGGATCCCTCTCTGAAGGAAGTCAACTTTGGGGCCATCTAACACCCTGACTGTGTTTGAAGGCTGATGCAGAGTGTTCCAGTGTCCTCCTTATCAATGCTTGGACTGACCAGGACTTCTACGAGCATAGTGTGGTCGAGCCCCTCAAAGGAGGATGATGCCAGTTTGGAAAGTGCGTCTGCCTGACCGTTCTCTTTGCAGAGGATGCGTGTGATCGAGGCTTCTTCGAAGTTAGCCAGGAGTTTCTTAACATGAGCTAGGTACTTGATCATATTGGCTTCTCGGGCTCCATATTCTCCTGAAATTTGGTTAACTACCAGCTGTAAATCGCTGAAAACTCTCATCGGTTCCGCCCCAGATTTTTTAGCCAAGAGTAGCCTGGCGATCAGTGCCTCATACTCAACCTTGTTGTTAGAGGCTCGAATATTCAAGCACATAGAGTATTGGAGGATGACTTCATTCGAGGCTTGCAATATTACTCCTGCCCCGCAACCTTCTTCACAAGAGGATCCGTCAAGATAAATGCTCTACTTGGGAGAGTCTTCCTGTGGTTTGGGTTCATCTAGAATGGTTCATTCTGTGATAAATTTGGCCAATGCCTGGTCCTTAATAGCGGTTCTCGGCATGTAGCCAATGTTGGAGGATTTGCTTTAGGGGCTGGTTAGTAAAGACTTGGATTAAGTGTGCCTAGAAATAAGGGCGGTGCTTCCAGGCTATTGTAATTAGTGTGTATGCCTTTTTCTGCATCTTCATGTATCAGAATTCGGTGTCATGGAGGACTTTACTTACATAGTAAATGAGCTTCTGAACTTGTTATTCCTCTTGGACAAGGATGGCACTAAGAGCCTGCTCGGATGCTGCCCAGTAGAGGTACAGGGTCTAGCCTGGATCCAATTTACTAAGCAGTGGGCAGTTACCTATGTACTCCTTCAGCTGAGTGAAGGTGTGTTGCTGAGGTTCCCCCGACTCGAAGCTCTAAGCCACCCGGAGCGCTTTTTCTGCATCTCCGCTAGGCGCCCCGTGAGCTTCTAAACCTCTTTCACATTTTTTTGGGGGTGCCAAGTCGAGAATAGACTGATTCTTTTTGGGATTGGCTTGTATCCCCCTGTGGCAGACCATAAAGCCTGGGAACTTGCCGGAAGACACGCCGTACTTTGATAGGTTCAGCCTCATGTTGTTCCTCCTTAGGATGTTAAAGGCTTTCTCCAGATCTTTGATGTGGTCCTCTTTTCCGAGGTTCTTGATGAGCGTGTTGTCGACATATACCTCCATGTTGCGGCCTATTTGGTCTTTGAAGACTTTGTTCACTAACCTCTAGTAAGTAGCCCCTGTGTTCTTTAGGCCGAATGGCATGACCCTATAGTAGTACAACTCTTGGTCTGTGATGAAAGAGGTCTTCGAGATGTTCGGGGGGAACATCCGAATTTGGTTATACCCAGAAAAAGCATCCATGAAACTGAGAAGTTCATGTTCGGACTTCGCAGCAATAAGCATGTCTATACTCCGGAGTGGAAAGGGATCCTTCGGGCGTGCTTTGTTGAAGTTCGTGAAGTCTACTCAGATCCTCCACTTGCCACTTGCTTTCTTCATCTTTACAACATTTGTCAGCCACTTCGGGTAGCTGACTTCCTGGATGAAACGGATGGCGAGGAGTTTAATCGACCTCCTCCTTCACAGCCTGCTTGTCTTTCTGGGCCGAATTTTCAGCGATTCTGCTATAAAGGTTTCACATTAGGATTGATGCTCAATTTGTGCATTATCAATTCCTCTGATATGTCTGGCATGTCTGAGGCCATCCAGGCAAATAGATCACCGTTCCCTAAGATGTAATTAATAACCCATTCTTTGAGTTCAGGAGGCAAATTCTTGCGTACCAGGAATTTCTTGGTCTTGTCTTCCTTAGAGAAGGAGACCTCTTTAGTTTGTCAACTGGCTTGGAGCCAATCGAGATTCTATCAGAGGGGAGCTCCATTGCATCAAGGGGTAGGACAGAACCCCTTGTAGCTGTATAGCATGCCCGGGCCTCCTCTCTGCCCTTGACGACACAACCCCGGACTTTGTGGGGAACTTCATTTTCATATGATATGCCGATGCCACAGTTTGGAGGGATGCGAGGCTGGGTCGTCCGAAAAAGGCGTTATAGGCGGCTTTGACGTTAACCACCATGAAGTACATTGGTTCGGTGCGGGTTAAGAGAGGTTTCCCCATGGTCACATCGAGGGTGATGTGTAACATCATGGGTCCGCTAGGCATCCTGCATTCCTAGGCATGTCTAAGTGCCCAATAGAACCTAACCACAGCTTCATCACAGGGCATATCCTCACCAAAAGTCTATAACTTAGTAGGTGTTATTGGATCCTTGGCAATCTAATATACAATAACTTATACCCCACTTCCAACCAATATGGGACTATGTATATCTATGGGTATTACATGATGATTCCCTAGATCTGAACCTGGTGTAAGATCTCGCAAAATAGTATATAACTATTTTGTACATTCGTGCACAATTCAGAGACGCACATATTAATTAGATTTTCTCAATCTTAATTGAGAAAATATCAAAACACATTACTTAATATGTTCGAACCCGACACATGCATATTTATTGAACCAGAGTTGGAGTATTTTCTATACTAAATTGTATGTTTGTCTCCATTATAACTGAGACAAAATGTATAGTATTTCTAGAATAATTAACAATTGTTTGTATGATAATATCTGAGACAAATTGCCCTAATTAATTGTTGTTTTGTATCAATTATATACAACTCATTAATTGTACAATACATATATGTACAATTGTACACTATATGTATACTACAATTACCCTATACTAATTCACCTACACTAACCGTGGATTAACATTAAACCATGAGCTTATTTCCTTGGTTTCAAAAGCCATGATGAAATCATGTTACAATGCATAATCAAATTTCAATATTTGGCTTATGATTAACACTTCGCTCCCAACCCATCCCATGTTCCCTTCACCCGAGGCCTTGTCTGACCAACACATGAAGGAACCATATGAAAACCCCTCATTTGATTCTCAAGTTTATTTTTCTTTACATTTTCATACACCCTACAGTTCCTTACACTCTCATTTCTCTTCAATCCTCTTCAAATCAATCATAGATACTGAATTTTGGTGAAGAAGGAGTCAAGTAAAAAGTAAAAGAGCTAGGAGGAGAAGGAGGTCAAAGCAACAAGAAGAACTTGAAGAAGGAGGAGCTTGATAGAAGAAATCTTCTACAATAAAGTGGGTGTCTTCTAAACTCATGCATGTTAAATATTCCTTTTTTTTGAATGATGAATGATTAATGTTAATGAATTGGTTGCTAGATAATATGAATGAAAATTTTTGTATGTTTATAGTTCAATACTTGAGTTAAGAATGCTAATTGTAGAAAAATGATATGATCTTGAGAAGAATTAGTATGGTTTGATTAGAAAATTTGTATCTTTGTAATTTGATGGAGTTTAAAGTCGAAATTTTTATAGTAGCATCTTGTATGTGTTCTTAATAACTCCACCAAATTTCATAAATTTCGAATATAGTTTGATATTTCAATAAATTCTATAACGTAGCTGGCATAAGAATAATTTTCTGTTCTGTTCAAACCCAGCATGCTTGAGTTACAAAAATCATATCTTCATGATTATAATGAATTTAGAGTTGACATTTTTACTGTAGGTTCTCTTATATATCCATATCAATTCCCCAATTCTCATATTTTTTTGATAATTTTTGATATTTTTAGAAAATGCTACATCTATATTGGGTAAGAAAATATTGAACTATTTTAGGTTCTGTCTCAACAATTTTTGTGTTCAGTTTGGAAATTCATTCATTTCAAATTATAAGGATGGTTAAGCTGAAATTTTTATTCATGTTTCATATATGTGTCAAAAGAAATCCCACCAATTTTGGTATTTTTTAGAGATGAATTGAAATTTAACAAAAATCATGTTTTCATACTGGGATAAAATTGTTTCAGCTCTATTTTCCATAATGCATACTTGTAGTCCTGAAAAGCATAACTCTGGTAAAAGGGAATTTGAAGTTGAAAATTTTACAGTAGTGTCCAAAGTCAATATGGAACATTTCTACCCAGTTTCATGATTTTTGAATACGAATTGCTATCTCTTTAACATACAACTTGTTGTTGTTGTTAAGAACAGTGTGGTTGCTATTTGGTAATTTTACATCCAATCCAAAATATCATAACTTCCTCTATACTTGGAATTCTTGGTTCGGATATACGATGATTCTATGTGTCTGGGACATTCCTATGAACTTTTATAGATTTTTTAGATAGTTTGTTATTTTAAATGAGTTTATTGGTTCAACTGGTTGATAATTCTATCAGTTCTGGTTGTTTTACATGCACATCAGTTATGGCCTTTTTTCTTCTCTAAAATAAAGTATTTTGAGAAAGTTTCAACTAAGAAGTTTAAGTAGACTTAATGATCTTTCGAAAGAACCTAAGAACTTGGAATTTCATTGTGTATGAGATTAATTATATTTTTTCCAAATAGCACAAACTGCAGGTTGAATAGTTAAGGTTACTGTTTAGATTGAATATATGTTTCCATCATACTAGTGCTTCAGAATGGACTTAGAATGATGTTTATCTAACTCTTGAACCATATTTGATCATGTTAGAGTTGTAGTGGTAACTTCTACTGTGTTTTAAGTGTAGAATAGCTATCGTCTTATCTTTGCTTGGTGCCTTTTCTTGTTATTTAAGTTCCTAAGATTGATTAAGGATAGAATAACCATGAACTGGTTTTTAATTGTTGTTTGGGGATGAACTTGTTGCCGGGAGTACTATTTAGCTTGCTAATGACTTAGGGTAGGAAATTGTACCCTATGACCTATTAATACTACATGATCATTTGGATAGATAGGAGCCCTGTGCCACCTCGAGCACAACGGATAAAGACTGTTTTCGTGCACTGATGGGATCGCTAATCGAGGAGGGATTGATCGCGGGCTGAAGATAGGGTCGATTTCCAAACAAGAGGGTGGACGGCATTCGATGATGTCGAGTCGCTATCATCACTAGGTCAAGTTGAGGTCAAGTCGGGCCAACCCTTGGGCCTGCGTTGGAGGCCGGGTTGGATTTCACTTAAGACAGTTTGAGTTTGGATAAAAGACTAGGTTGATTAACTATGAAGTATTCGTCTGATTTTTTACTAATCATCTCACTAATAAAAGATAATTAGTTGCTTTAAATAAGACCAGAGTGTAGGTTCTAAGTTAGGGTCAGTAAGCTAATGGTATTATCCTAAGTCCAAAACTTGTCATTTGTTTGTTAGGTCAGACACTAGTTGGGCAGTTGTACTCGCCTGTCAAAGGGACACGTGTGGTGTCTTCCCACTTGTCTGGGAGCACGGGATGCGTGGTCTCGTCTGTTAATTCCTGAAGTACTGTGATAAGAATGGGAGGTGCTTCTGTCAGAAGTAGGGAATGGATCCTACCAAATCTGTCAAGTTCTTTGTTGTTGGGTACTGACAGAGAACTAGAGTGCAGCTCTACGTGTCTCGGTGCCACTTTGTGAGCTTGTAGGCTACCTTGATGTTCATAGAAACTTTTGAGTGAGGTCTGGGTGCCAGGGAATAGTGGAAAACTTGGATACCCATTTAACTGCAGTGGCAGAATTGGACTAAATCACTGCAACCTCATTAGTCACTAGTTAACTATTTGGAACTGGCATGAGTACAAGAGTAGGATGCATAGCGAGAGATCGAACCCTATGATATAGAGACTACGATCTCTTTGGAAAGTATCTAATATGGGACAGATACGTTTCCATTGAAACTGCATTTAAGAAAGTATGTGCATACGTTTCCAAATGAATTGCATGAGAGTAAGTGCATTGCGTGCATTAGACTCCAAGACATGGCATACACTAACACTTCTGATTTGACTACACATTTTCCTTTTTGCATCAAATATTGATTGTTGAGTTTGGGAAGTCGCTGTTTTTATCAGCATTGTGTCAGTGGCATTCAACTAACGTGCCCACCATCTATTTAGTTGCAGGATTACCGGATCGTGGAAGCAGGAGACTCGAGCTGCGTGGAACATCCAAGTGAAGATTGTATTTTTGTGTAGTAAATTTTATTGATGTAAATCGTGATGTAAAATTTATGTAAGATTGTATTGTACAATGTAACTTTCTGGGATGCAATAAAATTTTCTAATTTCCTATATTTTCTATATTGTGAGACTATTTGAAGTAAAGATTCTGGCTTGTGTCTTGAGTTTCCTGGGTACGGAACTTAGGGCGCTATAAATGTGGTATCAGAGCTAGCTTCAAATTTCAGTCTAACACATTAGGAAATTAGACTTGGATGCCCAGTTTGAGTCGGGTTTAGTTCGGATAGTACGAGGGTCGTAAATCATATTGTTGCACCTTCAACACATGATTATAATTCCTCCATATCCAGAACTGACCCTGTATATGTTTTTCTTCCTTTTTAAGGATGGCGTTCGAAGATATCCTAGTCGAGGATGTTTCAGTAGAGGAGGGTGAGCCAATGTCTACGGAGAAACTGATGACCGTGGACGAGGAGCTGAAGCCATCACAGGCCAGACTTAGGGCAAACTCACCTCCACCATCACCAGAACTAACTGCGGAGCAGCGAGCGGCGGTTGGCCTACATCTGGAAGTTAGGAAGTTGAAGAAGTACAAGGCCAAGGCGGTTTGCCTAATTAGGCGACTAGTAAGCACTTACAGAGTAGAAATAGCACGCCTAAAGGCAGAATAGGAACAACTTGAATCTCATATTATACGCATACATAAGCATTGGGGGAAACTCCAGAAGACTACCAAGTCAGGAGCGTCTGGAAAGCTACCAAACCAAAGGAGTGCTGCTACTGTGGAGGGCAAGAACATTTCAAAAGCAAATGCCCGAAGAAAGTTGTCAAGCCAGTGAACTGTTATAAGTGTGGTGAGCAAGGTCATTACAAGAACCAGTGCCCAAGGAGAAGATTCTGGATAGTGAGCGTACTTGTTTTAATTGTTGAAAAATTGGGCATGTCAAGCCAAAATGTCCTTTACTGCAGATGAGAAATAAGGGACCAGGGCAGACTCAGATTTAGAAAGTGAATGAGTAGAAGAAGCTATCGATAGTATGGAAATTTCAGACTAGTCTTTTGACTTTCAGGGGTTTAGAGCAGATGAGGGAAGCCTTGGAATGATGTAATCTTCTTTTGTACCTGGATATTGAATGCTTAATTAACTATGATGTTATATTTTTGAAATCGGTGTGCTATATTTTTTCTTATACTGGATATTGATTTCACGTTGGAGTAATTTATAAACAATCCCGGTGCAACCGAATGTCGATGAAGCAAATTTGTAACTGGACGTCGATGGAGGCAACCCTGCAACTGGATGTCAGGGAGGCAAGTCTGCAACCAAATTTCCAGAATGCAAACTTGCAACTAGATGTCGGGGAGGCAAGTCTACAACCGAATGTCTAGAAGGAAAACTTGCAACTGGATATCGGGGAGGCAAGTCTGCAACTGAATATCTAGAAGGAAAACCTGCAACCGGATGTTGAGGAGGAAAATCTGTAACCTGATGTCAATATAACAAGCTGGTAGCTGGATGTCAATGGGGCAAAGTGCTACAAAATAATCGATGAAGAAACAGTGGAGCACCATTTTTCTTTGCTTGTAGGAAAGAAGGATGGATCCGTGGGGTTGGGCATCAAGCATCATGAGTGAACCTGGTTACGGCTCAAGACAAGTATCCCTCAAAGACTTATTCGATGAATTGCGGGGAGCGGCGGTGTTCTCCGAAGATCGACTTGCGTTCAGGCTACCGTCAAGTCCGCATCAAGGAGGAAGAAGTGTCGAAGACGGAGGAGGATCACGCCAAGCGTTTAGCAGGAACGTCAAAGAAGCTGCATTTCCTGCCGTCGTTCTTTTTCTAAGGGGGGAGACTAGCCATTAACTCGGAGAAGATATATCGCGACATGAAGCAATATTACTGGTAGGCTGGAAATGAAGCAGGACATTGCTAACTTTGTGGCTATGTATTGCAAGTGCCAGAAAATTAAGGCCAGAATCCTGATGACCGATACAGCCGCGGTCTACTCCAGAGTGGAAGCAGAAGAATGTCAACATTGAACTCATTATGAAGCTACCTCGAAGTCCGGGGAATAAGGACTCGAATGGGTAGGAAGCAAATATAGACCAAACCGGTGCGCTTCTAGCTGCAAATTTTCCTGGTCGCTGAGGAAGCTGGCGTAAGTATATTTTGAGGATTCTGAAACTTTAGGAGTACCAGTATCAACAACCTTTGGCAGGATTGCAAGATTGCTTCACGATGTTGCAGGAATCTACGAGAAGCTTTGGGAATGGGAGCTAACTTCAGCACAGCTTTCCATGCGGAGATGGATGGGGCGACAGAGGGAGTCACACTGAGTGCTAGAAGGCTTCCTGGATGACAATGAGTATCTTAGAGGGACCAGCTCACTGAGGGAGTCATTTGGGAATCTGAAGACTGTTAAGGAACGCACTTCCTGAATAACTAATAAATTATGTATTGTTTTCCTTTCCACTAAACGTCATTCTGAGGACAGAAAGATTCTAAGAAGGAAGTAATGTAAGATCCCACAAAATAATATATAACTATTTTGTACATTAATCCGTGCACAATTCAGAGTCGCACGTATTAATGAGATTTTTCAATCTTAATTGAGTAAATATCGAAACACATTATTTAATATGTTCGAACCCGACAAAGACATATTTATTGAACCGGAGTTGGGGTATATTCTCAATTAAATTGTATGTTTGTCTCAACTATAATTGAGACAGAATATATAATATTTCTATAATAATTAACAATTGTTTGTATGATAATATTTGACAATTGAGTTTGATTGCACGTGTAAGTAAAATTGTCTTAATTGGTGTGTGTTGTATAAATTATATACAACTCATTATTTGTACAATACATAAATGTACAATTGTACACTATTTGTATACTACAATTACCCTATACTAATTCACCTACACTAACCATGGATTAAATTTAAACCATGGGTTCATTTCCTTGGTTTCAAAAGCCATGATGAAATCAAGTTACAATGCATGATCAAGTTTCAATATTTGGCTTATGATGAACACGTGACTCCTAACCCATCCCATCTTCCCTTCAACCAAGGCCTTGGCCGGCCAACACATGAAGGACCCATATGAAAACCCCTCATTTGATTCTCAAGTTCATTTTTCTTTTCATTTTCATACACCCTACAATTCCCTACACTCTCATTTCTCTTCAATCCTCTTCAAATCAATCATAGATACTGAATTATGGTGAAGAATGAGTCAAGTAAGAAGCAAAAGAGCTAGGAGGAGAAGGAGGCCAAAGCAACAAGAAGAACTTGAAGAAGGAGGAGTTTGATAGTAGAAATCTTCTACTATAAAGTGGGTATCTTCTAAACTCATGCATGTTGAATATTTCTATATATGAATGATGAATGATTAATGTTACTGAATTGGTTGCTAGATAATATGAATGAAGATTTTTGTATGTTTATAATTCAATACTTGAGCTAAGAGTGCTAATTGAAAGGAAAAAATATATAATCTTGAGAAGAATTAGTATGGTTTGATTAGAAAAATTGTCTCTTGGTAATTTGCTGGAGTTTAAAGTCGAAATTTTTACAGTAGCATCTTGTATGTGTTCTTAATAACTCCACAATATTTCATAAGTTTTGAATACAGTTTGATATTTTAATAAATTCTATAATGTATCTGGTATAGGGTTAATTTTCTGTTCTGTTCAAATCCAGCATGCTTGACTTACAAAAATCATATCTCCATGATTATCATGAATTTAGAATAAATTTTTTACTGTAGCTTCTCCTATATGTCCATATAAATTCCCCAATTTTTATAAATTTTGGATAATGTTTGTTATTCTTAGAAATTGCTACATCTATACTAGATAAGAAAATATTGAACTATTTTAGGTTTTGCCTCAACAATTTTTGTGTTCTGTTTGGAAATTCATTCACTTCAAATTATAAGGTTTATTAAGCTGAAATTTTTATGCATGTTTCATATATGTGTCTAAAGAAATCCCTACAATTTTGGTAATTTTTTTAGATGAATTGATATTTAACAAAAATTATGTTCCTATACTGGGATAAAATTGTTTCAGCTATATTTTTTTAATGTATACTTGTTGCCCTGAAAAGAATAACTCTATGATAAAAGGGAATTTGAACTTAAAAATTTTACAGTACTATTTTAAGTCAGTGTGGAACATTTCAACCAAGTTTCATTATTTTTGAATACTTTAAAATACAACTTGCTGCTGTTGTTAAGAACAGTGTGGTTGCTGTTGGTAATTTTACATCCAATTCAAAATATCATAACTTCCTTTTTACTTGGAATTCTTGGCTAAGTTTTGTATTTATGAAGATTCTATGTGTCTGGGATATTCCTACAAAATTTTATAGATTTTTGAGATCATTTGTTATTTTAAATGAGTTTATTGGTGCAACTGGTTAATAATTTTATCAGTTCTGGAAGTTTTAAATGCTCATCAGTTATGGCCATTTTTCTTCTCTATAATGAAGTATTTTGAGAAAGTTTTCAATTGAGAAGTTGAAGTAAACTTAATAATCTTTCTAAAGAACCTAATAACTCAGTATTTCATTGAGTGTGATTAATTATGATTTTTCCAAACAGCACAAGCAGGAGGTGAATAGTTAAGGTCACTATTTTGATTGAATATATGTTTCATCATACTAGAGCTTCAGAATGGACTTAGAATGATGTTTATCTAAACCATGTTTGATCATGTTAGAGTTGTGATGGTAACTTCTATTGTGTTTTAAGAGTAGAATAGCTATTGTCTTATGTTTGCTTGGTGCCCTTATTTGTTATTTAAGTTCCTAAGCTTGATTAAGGATAGAATAGTCATGAACTAGTTTTTAATTGATGTTTGGAGATGAACTTGTTGCTGGGAGTACCATTTAGCTTGCTAATGACTTAGGGTACGGAATTGTACCTTATGACCTATTAATACTACATGATCATTTGGGTAGATAGGATCCCA
Organism: Hemerocallis citrina; assembly: GCA_017893485.1. NCBI lineage: Eukaryota > Viridiplantae > Streptophyta > Magnoliopsida > Asparagales > Asphodelaceae > Hemerocallis > Hemerocallis citrina. Next base: position 253,086,384 of record CM030362.1, on the reverse strand, counting down.
TGTCACCTTGAGCACAACAGATAAAGGCAGTTTTCGTGCGCTGACAAGATTACTATCCGAGGAAGGATTGATCGCGGGTCGAAGACAGGGTCGATTTCCAAGCAAGGAGGCGGATGGTGATCGATGAGGTCGAGTCTCTGTCGTCACTAGGTCAAGTTGAGGTCAAGTCGGGCTAACGCCTGGGCCTAGGTTGATGGTCGGGTTGGATTTCACTTAGGAAAGTTTGTGTTTGGATAAAAGATTAGGTTGATTAACCAGGAAGTAATCGTCTGGTTTTCAATAATCATCTCACGAATAAAAAATAATTAGTTACTTTAAATAAAAATAGTGGGTAGGTTCTAAGTTAGGGTCGGTAAGCTAATGTTATTATCCTAATGCAAAATTTGTCATTTATTTGCTAGGACAGGTAGTAGTCAGGTAGTGGTACTCGCTTGTCAAAGGGACACGTGATGTGTATTCCCACTTGTCTTGGAGCACAGGATGCATGGTCTCGTCTATTGTTACTTGAAGTACTGTAATAAGAACGGGAGGTGCACCTGTCAGAAGTAGGGAATGGACCCTACCAAATATGTCAAGTTCTATGTTGTTGGGTATGAACAGAGAACTAGAGTGCGGCTCTACGTATCTCGGCCCCACTTGGTGAGCTTGCGGGCTACCTTGATGTTCATAGAAACTTTTGAGTGTGGTCCGGGTGCCGCAGAATAGTGGAAAACTTGGATACCTCTATTAACTGCAGTGGCAGAATTAGACCGAACCACTGCAATCTCGTCAGTCATTAGTTAACTGTCAGGAAATGGTATGAGTACAAGAGTAGGTTGCATAGTGAGGGATCGAACTTGTCATCTGGAGACTTCGAACTCTTTGTAAAGTATGTAGTATGGGATGCATACATTTCCACTGAAGTTGCATTTGGAAAAGTATGTAGTATGAGATGCATATATTTCCACATGAACTGCAGTAGAGTAAGTGCATTGCGTGCATTTAAAATTGTGCATTAGACTCCAGGGCATGACATACACTAACACTTGTGATTTGACTACACATTTTTTATTTTGCATCAAATATTGATTGTTGAGTTTGAGAAGTCATTGGTTTTATCAGCATTGCGTAAATTGCATTCAACGGACTTGCCCACAGTCTATTTAGTTGCAGGACTATTGGATCGTGGAATCTGGAGACTCGAGTTGCGTGGAACGTCCAAGTGGAGATTGTAATTTTTGTATAGTAAACTTTATTGATGTAGATCATGATGTAAAATTTAAGTAAAATTGTATTGTATAATGTAACTTTCTGGGATGTAATAAAAGATTTTAATTTTCTGTATTTTTTGTGTTGTGAGACTATTTGAAGTAAAGATTCTGACTTTTGTCTCGATTTTTCTGGGTATGAAACTCAGGGCGCTACACCTAGACCCCAGAGAAACCATGGAGAGTGTAGCTGGCTGGCTTCAACCTATCCCAAAAAAGTTTTAGTCCCTCAAATGCGGCTAGGAATAGGATATTGACGAAACTGCCTTTGTCGAAGAGGATGTGATGCACCTCATCGTTTGCCAAACCGAGACTAATCAACAAGGCGTCGTAATGGGGAGTGCAGATGCCTTCAAGATATTCCTCTGAGAAAGAGACATGTAATATGAGACTTTTGGGAGGAGGGCAACTGTGGACCAAGTTCACCTCTTGGACAAATGCCCTCCGGGATGAGTTAGAGTCTCGCCCCAAAAGTCTTCCATGTATGAAGTGGAGGATGGCCATCCTCTCAGACTCCTGAGGCAGGATCCTTCTCCAGATGCTTATTGGGCCCTAATGGTAGGGGCAAGACCCTTTGGTCTTTCCGAGTAAACTTGGACAAGTAGCCCCTCCTGATTAGGGTTTCGATCTTGTCTTTCAGAGCCCGACAATCGTCAGTCTCATGACCGTATTCTCACTAGAAACGAAACCATAACCTTTTATCCCTCGTCTTGCTGGGGGTATACAATTTAGGGGGTGTCAGATCAACCCCTCTTCCTCCTCCTCCATGAGTATAGCGAAGACGCTTGCACTTAGCGGAGTAAAACTTTCCAACCGAGGCTCCAGAGGAGGATGCCTTTGACCTGAAGCATCCTTCTGAGACTTGGAGCCTCTGCATTTTCAATCTTCCTCTTTCCCTTCGACGGGGTTTCCTTACATCCCCCAAGATTTAGGGCCTGCTCGGCCAAGATATACTTCTCGCTCTGGAGGAGGAGGTCGGAAAAATCTGCGAGATGACTTGAAGAGGTCATGTCGGATGTTGTGCCTAAAGGCAGCTGCCATGACATCGGTGTCGAAGGAGGAGATAGACCTGTCCTCCACTGTAAACCTATGGACGAAGTCCCAAAGTGACTCCCCATCTTTCTGCTTCAAATTTAGCATAAGGCACTGATTTTCTCAGCCTTGATGCTAGCCACCTAATCCCTCATCGAGCTGGTTGAGGGAGTCAGTGGATCCAGGGGTGAGTTGAGAGTACCTCTCTCTTGCGGAACCTCGTAGTGTGGCAGGAAACGTTTTACACAGGAGGGTCTCAGAGGCACTGTGAATAATCATGAGAGTGTTGAAACTCTCGATGTGATCAGCTGGGTCAGCTCACTGTTGTAGGTTTTGAATGCTGGGGGCTTGAAGCTTCTCGATATTAGGGCCTTAAGAGTGGAAGAGGAGAGAGGGGCCGAGTTGCACGATACCCCCTATTAAACTGCCTCCCGTCCTCCCCTATCTGGGCAAGTCAGTCATCCATCTCTTGAAGGCACTTTTAGACCGTCATGTCCCTCGAATTGGGTGGACCTGTAGGAATCCTTATTATTTATAGGATCAGAGTGCAGACTGTTTGAACGACGATCGTTCCTGGGCTCCCCAGCAGAGAGCTTGCAGGACCTCATTCCTGAAGTCCTGGAACTCAGCTATGGTTACTAGGCCACCTTCTTTCTGGTCAACTTTTGAGGCATGCCGATTCACAGGAGAGAGGCTTCACTCCTCCTCCTGCCTGCTGGGCAAATGACTACCGCGGCTCTGCATGCGATCCGAATGGGTGCCCCCATTTCGGGAGTGGTTGAGCTCGATGTGTTGATGAAGGTCTTCCTCCTACCGCCGATTATTAATAAGGTTTCGAAGGTCTGACCCTGCTGGGTGCTCGGCCCTCCGTCTGGCTAAGCGAGAGGCACTAAGGGCAGGCCCCTGTCGACGTTCAGAGTGTGACCGTTGTGACCCTTGAGTTATCACCCTACTGCGAGATGGGTGCACCTATGGAGGAGGAGGCAGGGGCTCCGCTTGACGACTCACCACCATCACCTTCTTCGCTTTCGGTGCCATGGCCGAAGGAGGCTTCAGATCGTGGAATCTAGATCTGTTCTTTGACCACTGACTGCGCCAATCTGATGCTGCTTTTTCAGTGTGGGAGTAACAAATAATGAGTTCTTGTTGAAGTGGAAGGCTTAGATCACAACCGTCAATCTGTTGTTGATGTGAGGCTAGTAGTTGATTAGATCTGTGGATCTGATGGTGGTTGCATTGGTTGTTGGCCACTGTAAACCTACAAGGACAGCATGAAATACCAGGATGGATCCCGATGATAGACCCTCTGATGATCAAGTCAGTAACTAGAAGTGAAGAAATGAGTTTAATGGACAAATGTTGATTACATGATAATGGAGAAAGTATGGCTATATTTATAGGCAAGGAAGGGTGCAGTTATTGGGAAAATTCCCTAACAGATTTGGAAGATCCTTAAATTAGTAGATATAATCAGTTATTCGCTTCCTAATTTTTGAAGATTTAATTGTCAGTCATGGTTGACTGGTCAATCTCTCCCAATTGGGCTGCCCGTCACCCACTTGTGGGCTGATCCAAGGTAGTGGGCCTGCGGGCTACGTGTGTGCTAATCATGGGCCTGTAGCTGCTGTGAGATTACTGTCTTGCATTTAGGAGCCTTGAGATTTGTGCAAGAATCATACAGTTCTGATTAATTGAGTTTTTTGCCCATATCATTGCCTAAACATGTTTTGTTCCTCGATCATATATTATACGGAACACTAAAGTTAAATGGATAAAAAAATTTCTTTACTATTTCAAGATTATGATAAAGTTCAGTAGATAGATTTCCCTGTATAGCGAAGGACAAACATAATATATGAAAGCATTAGCTATGAAGAGACTTCACTAACCCTACACTAAGAGTCCATATATGTTTACACCAACATACATTTATCATCTCATTTTCGATTCTTTTAGCCACTTCCCTTAATCAATATCTATCAATTTTGATACTTAGAAAAAAATCTATCAATTTTTGCTGTAGCATAAAGTAAAGAAAGTTGTAATTCATAAGTATCTACTATACACTCTTTTTGGAGTAAATAATCATATTTTTCTTTGAAAAACTTATATGGCCAGACCACTACTCTCCTGCATAGGACCTTGCCAGTATGTTAATTTGTTTATTTGAGAGTCCGATATCCTTTTCAGTCATCTACCAAAGTAGAGGACTCGAATCTCAAAGACTGAAAACAATATTACGGATAGTTTCATTGTTCGAATCATATTACTCTTAATTATATCTTGATAACTGACAAAAGTTCGAGATCTCATATTCGTGTGCTGTGATACTATATATGCACAATCTCAAAAGAAGTTCTGTCCCTTGTATATTCATTATTCTATTTCTATATATGTGTTCAAGAAACAAATAACTATCTATCTTTTTAGGATAAGATTTTTTCTTGCATGTTCTAAACAATTTTAGCCTGAGACAATGGTCAATACAAGAAATTAGAAAACATATATACATTAACTAACAAGAAAAACATTTCTTCGATCTATGACAGCTTCTTAATTTTTCCACTTTAATCTATTCTATCTACATTTTTTGAATGAATAGAAAATAGGTCTCAGTGCTTTACCCACACACCCAAACAAATAATTGGGTGAAAAGAAGGGGGGGAAAAGGCAAAAATTTCTGCCAATTTACAAAATACTGGTGGAAAAAAGATCTAGCTTGCTTATTGAAACAAGTTCAAAGTGACATATTTCAGACTTGAAAAAGAGACTACATTCCCTAACTTAATGTGTTTCACTATCTCTTCAGTATTTCAAAATGAATTTTTCTGTTGCAAATATAATGCCTCTATTTAGGTTGTGCGATAAAATAAATAATAATAGCATGATTACAATTAGTGATATCCTGAATGAATAGACCTGGAATGTTTTTCTGAGCAACCCGATGGTATTCAACGCCTAGGTGCAACTTCTTGTGCATCCAACCAAATATCTGAACACAGACAATTTTTATAAAGAAAATATTTAAAATAATTTGAAGCTATAGCCAAAGCCTTACTATTTTTAGAAACAAGTAAATACTTAACTATAACTCAATTCACATACCTTCATTATGAAATCTCTCTAACTTGCCTAATGAAGCAAGTTTTGAGTGGGATTATAAAGGCTACCACAGGCTTGATCAGATTTTGGGGAGAGAGTGCGTATATAAATTTATATGAGTAGTAAAGTGAATTTGAATGAGTGCCAAAACTACTCATCTCACAAGAGTTTATGAAAGGGCAAGTGTAGCACAATGCATGTGGTCCCTCAAATTTCACATAAACAGAGGTGAATGCAGCTCGGGAAAAAGTTTTACGTCCACTTGAGCATCCGATTTCTATGAGCAGGAAGCCTTTGGATTTCCTCATAAATAGTGCCGCTGCACGATCCCTTCGATTTTCCAAAAAATCATGAAGAAACATGGGCTTTAGAGAAAATACAAGGGCACTCCACGAATTTTCTTAATAGAAACTTTAATGCTCAAGTGGGGATTTTTTTTTTTTCAAAGCAGGTGTTCTAATTTTCTTAGAAAAATAAATAAGTTTTAATTTTAAGAAAGTGAAGAACCTTAATTTGTTTTTCCTGAGAGGAAGTGGAGTAGTATAACGATATGCATGTTTATATAATTTGATAGTTTCCTAGCAAAAAAAAGAACAATACAAAAAGATAAGGTGATAGTTTAGATAAGGAATTTAAATTCCTCAAAATTAAGTATTAGACATGGTTTAAATTAGTACAATTCTTTATTATATTTTGATGTCTTTCACCTGAACATTATTAACTTCTATTCATTTTGCAATAATATACACCTCTTAAATATTTCAAATGCGCAAAAAGTTATTTAGAGATTTATATTATAATACATGATGGGCCCAGTATATGGTAAGGTTCATGATGTATCTGAGATACCTGTAATAATGTTCACGTGTATCTTCTAAATGAATTATATAAGCTTTTTTCCTTTTAGAAAGGGGGCTACATATATACTAAAAAGCTGCGAAGAGCTTCTGATCACATGGCCAATAATGCCCATATCTTTAAACATTCTAGAGGACAAGAGATGACATGCACAGCTGCATTCAAGCCAGTTATAAATTGCTTAATTCTCACTTCAATTTTAGAGTTTTAATGAGGCGACAGACATTATATATTTCAGAGCCGCTCAAACTTATTTAAAAATGGACAGCAAAATAAATATCAAATTTCATCCATCCGTATTTCAGAAGCAAAATTGGATTACCAGAAAACTGAGACATACGTTTAATTTGGAGTTTTGGTGCTGTGTTAGGGATATTTATGGTTATATGTACCGACAAGAAAGAGCAAGGTAATAACAAGGGAAAGTAACACACTAAAACCTGCTTTTATGAATTAACGTCTTTACAACCTTATCATGAAAAAGCATTCAAAGATACTATTAATTAGAAGAAGACATCATGGATCCATCTCATGGGTCCTCAGTGTATTGGATTGTAAAAGGTTCAGCTTAACGGAGTGGTACACATCTTCGTTTTCTTTTTCTGTTTCTGTTTTTTGGATAGCATATATAAGGAGCCTAGTTGAATTCTCTAAGGATAGACAATCTGAAAGTCGAAAAAGAAAAGAAAAAAAGAAAAATAGATAGAGCCTCTGATGGTGGGCTGCATCTCATACTCACTGTTAGTACGTATCTCTCATCATGTCCTTGTATATGGTGGGGCTTGAAGAAGAAATAATGTTGCTTTCCAATAATGACCGAAGACACTAGGATTATAACCATATAAATAGATGCATGCATGAACCTAAAAGAGATGAGAGATCGACCGGTTGTTGTTACTCTTCCTTAATTAGTGCGGTTGGATTCTTGCAAAATGCATTTTCCTGTGTTGTTCCGTTTGACCTTCAATAAATATCACAATATGTAGCATTATTAATCTATTCAACAATAATGGGGAGAGGACCATTGTACTTGATGTCATTTGAAATAATTGAAATTTTATCACTTATGTTTTAAATTATGCACCCAGCTTTATTCAAGATATATGTTTGAATTAATTGATCCTATGAAGTTGCACGTCCCGGCCAATTATAAGCAGTAGCAACAACAACAACAATAAAGCTGTTTACCCAACTAGATGGAATCGACTACATGAATCCTGGTTTTCGACTCTAATCGGTTTAGTGCAATATATTGTGCAAGGCCTGAGGGTAAAAGTCGCGGTCGACCTGCACCGTACGATTCTTGCACGCATCTTGAGACTCGCAAAGCCAAGACAACGACCCATAACTCATCCATTGGGCCACTACATAGATGCAGCCCACCTAGAGAATGGTTAACTGACCACTCCAAGCCAGTTTTCAAATCCCCATAAATCAGGGGATTAACAAATAAATCAGATCCCTAATCCAGGGGATCCAAACCAAGCAACTTGGGATCTTTCCTAACAGATTCCCCCACCAATCTATAAATATATCCCCACAACCACTGTTACAAGGTAATCGCATTTTCACCGCCTGATCCCTTCTAATACCGCCGGTTACTGACTTGAGCGTCAGAGGGTCTATCGCCGAGAATCCTCCCGGTATTTCAGACTTTTTTGCAGGTCCTCGACGGTCGTTGTGCCCATACACCCACTCATACTAGCCTCACATCAGGGTCAGATCTACGGCTAGGATTTGAGTTTCCTCTCTAACAGAAGAACTCACTATCTGTTGCTCCACACCCGAAATACAGCAGCATCAAGCCACGAACTATCATATCTTTTCTAACTGTTTCTACCCAAGTTTAGGTCTTTTTCTACCTCTAACTCTATCCTCAATACTTATCAAATCACTCTTTCTAACGGGGACACTACTAGGTCTATGTATGACATGTCCAATCCACCTGAGGCGTCTCCCTTAATTTATTTTGGATAGGAGCTACCTTTACCATGTCCCGTATATGCTAGTTTCTAATTCTATTCTTTCGGGCTTTACCACACATCCGTCTTAGAATTCTCATCTCCGCAACAGTCATTTTTTGAACATGTTGTTTCATTGTTGCCCAACACTCTGCTCCATGCATCATTGATGTCCTATAAATTTTTTCATTCAATTTCAAAGGTATACGTTTGTCACCGGCACTTCTCCACTTAAGCCATCCTACTTGGATTCTACGTATAACATCTTCACAAATCTCTCAATCTCTTAGTATAATCGAGCCTAAATATCAGAAATGGTCTCTCTTAGGTATCTCTTGACCAGAAAGTTTCACTACTTCCTCATTTGTGTTCCTAATATCACTAAAATTACACTTCATATACTCTGTTTTAGTTCTTCTTATTCTAAAGCATCTAGCTTCCAAAGTTTCTCTCCATAATTATAATTTAGCATTGATTCATTCTCTAGTCTAGTCCATTAAGATGACGTCATCGGCAAAAAAACATAAACCAATGCACCTCATCTTGTATTCCTTGCGTCAGTTCATCCATAACCAAAGTAAAGAGGTAGGGGCTTAAAGCCAAACCTTGGTGTAAACCTTCTGTAATAGGAAAATCACTGGTCTCTCATGTGGTTATTCTAATTGTGGTCTTTTCCCCTTCATACATATCTTTAATTACCTCAACATACCGAATAGTTACTCTTTTATTATTTAACGCCCACCAAACTATGTCTCTAGGGACTTTATCATATGTTTTTTCTAGATCTATAAATACCATATGTAGATCTTTCTTATTCTCCTTATATTTTTCGTAAGTCTCCACAGTATATAAACTGCTTCCATTGTTGACCTCCTAGGCATAAATCCAAACTGTTTCTCAGGCACTATAGTTTATAGTCTCAGTCTATTATCGATCACTCTCTCCTAAATTTTCATCGTATGGCTCATTAATTTAATCCCTCGGTAATTGGAGTAACTCTGTATATCTCCTTTATTTTTATATATAGGTATCAAAATATTTTTTCTCTATTCATCGGGCATTTTGTCTATCCTCAAAATTCCATTAAATAATCTTGTTAGCCAATTCACTTGGACATCCCCATGATACTTCCAAACTTCAATGGGTATACCATCCGGTCCTAAAGCTTTTCCTACTTTCATCCTTCGTAGAGCATTTCGAACCTCTGAGGTCCTAATTCTACATAAAAGCATATGCTGTCGACTCTCCCTCGAGTCCTCTAAATTTAAGTTGCCCACAAACTTTTCATTTAATAACTTCTTAAAGTAATTTCTCCATATTTCCTTAATTTCCGCATATTTTACTAAGTCTCTTGAATTATCGCTCTTAATACACCTAATTGTATCCAAATCTTTTGTTTTCCTATTCCTTTGTTTCACAAGCTTATACATGTTATTTTCTCATTCTTTTGTTCCTAATTTTGTGTATAAATCATCATAAGTATATATATATATATATATATATATATATATATATATATATATATATACTTATGATGATTTATACACAATATATATATATATATATATATATATATATATATATATATATATATAATCGCACATATAGAAGACAGGGGTGTATCTGAGTTTTAGTGGGGGCCTAAGCAAGTTCTCAAATTGGGCATTTTGCAAGTTGAAAAAATAAAAATGAAAATTATTTAAATGCAAACAAACTTGGAGCCTTGAAGGATGAACTATTTAAATGAAAAAAAGTTTATGTTTGCTTCCAAAAAAATTAATTGATAACGTACGCATTTTACATGAAATGCCTCGTGGCAAAAAGAAACTTGGACATACTCTAAGGAAGAAGCGGTAGTTATTTTATTCTGAATTGTATGTTATTTGAGAGGATAAAAATTATGAATGAGGGAATTAAAAAGGAATAGAGCAAAAAAATTTATGTATTTGTGTTCAAAACATACAAGTAAACGCACGTTGAGTTTGTGTATATTAAGAGGAAATATTAAGCTGACATGATTGAAGTATATGTATAATGCTATTTTGAATGCTTTAATGGATGCATTTTGGTTTTATCAAATACCACTTATATATTTTTTTCTTTTTGAAGTCAACCCCTAGTATTCCTTTCATCAATAGATACAAAATTTAAAAGAAAGGGAAAAAGAAACAAACAAAGCAAACATGTAGATGCACTTTAAGATTACATTATCGAAAAGAGATAAATATGATATATTAGAGAACATGGTCAGAATGAAGTAATGATGAATATATGCATATGAGAATACTAGTTGGAAGCTTAAAATGTAGAATAACCATATGCACTTGAAGATTTGGTTATAGAAATTTATCATAAGCATGTAAATATGATATACAATAGAACATTGAAAAAATATCATATAGTGGCATGCATGGACTTAGTGAAAATAATATTAAATACATAAAATGGTAAAATGACATGAATGGCTATGCGAAAAATAATTAATTTAAAAAATGAAAAAAAAATGATTCAAAATTTAATTAGCCCATGCAAGTTTCAAACCTGCGACCTTCGCATTATTAGCAAAACACTCTAACCAGATAAGTTAATGTAACACCCCGAATTCCAAAATACAACTGAATTCGAAGTTCCACAGGATCTTTACACTTCTTTCGTATAATTTTACAAGGAAATAAAAACATTTCTTATATCAGAGTTACATTATACCTTTACATTATTACAGTGGAAGCAATTTTATAATAAATTACATGAAACAACATTTAAATCAATCTTGAGCAGCATGTATACTTCAATTTGTCAAGCATCTTTATCCTGCATGTAAAACTGTGGGCACGTTAGTTCATTCAACTGACGAAATATTATACACGACCATGCTCTCTATGCCGAAAACAGTATAACGATTCTCAATACTTAGCAAACCACAAACTTGTCACAAACAAAGCTAAATGGACTATCCTAATGATGTCGTGTTGTGAATGTGCACTTAGTCCTTAATACAATTCTTTGTATTATATGACACCAATGTGCACTTGTTCAGAGTCTCTGCAGCCCATACTATATAGGTCCGAGGGCAAGCCCTTAACCGTTCTTCATCTTGTAGGGTTCAATCTCTCGTCATGACTTAATTACTACTGTAACTACGGTAAGTATCCTAGATATTTTCTGACCTACGAACTCATGTCTAGGCACCCTGGAGGGAATCCCAACGCACTAACACATGACTCATCATGCGGGCATCCTATGGTAATTCAGCTCCTACCAAAGACATGATGCCTCCCGCAGTCATCAAACACCTCACGAGCGTCGCCACCGGGACGGTACTCTAGAGCAGTATCCACGCCCTATCATGACGCATCATAGGACATCCTGTGAATACTCTCATGCCGCTAATCCAATGGCCCTCATACTCAATATTTTTCTCTTACTTTCATCACATATTCACTATGTATCTAATCCTTAGTTTAATTGAATCATGAATAAAATCAATCCCTTAGGGTTAGCACTCCCACTATACCGGTCTTATTCATTTATTTTACATGACCCAAACCTTGGTCTTTTCATCTCAAATATCATTTCTACATCTCTTTTATTGCCGGTGTTACCGCTAAATCTGGTGTGGGGGCAAACAGATAGTATTTGTGGATTTTTGGAAAAACCTGAATAGCATACCTGAACCTGTTCCGTCGGAGTTTGACCACTGACTCCCGCCGTTCACCTGCAAAAAGTGCGAGACACCGGGGTTGATCCTGGTGATGCACCCTCCGATGCTCAAGTCAGTAACCAGGAATGATTATGAAAGGGCGTAAATTGGCAAAAGAATGATTACCTCTTAATGGTGGTGGATGAGGGGTATTTATAGCTGCCTTGGGGATCAGATTAGGAATGTAATCCCTGTGATCTGATAAGGATTATAATCCCCGTAATCAGATAAGGAATATAATCCCTAATTTCCAGTGAAAAGACAGATGTGAATCAGGGCCGTTGATTAGGATTAATCAGAGACCTTGATTTGGTCCTGCTAGACCGGGTTTGCCGCGGGTTAAAAACCCGTACCCGGTTTGAGATGGACCCGTTCGCAGGTTAATGGGTCTTTGAGGAGGAGAACCAGTACCTGCTTCAGACCCATTGGTAGGCGAAATTACCATTTTACCCCTAGGCTTTAAGATTCGCTCCTGATTTGGACGGTTCTGATTTAATCCCATTTTTAGCCATATCTCGAGCCCCCCACTCCCGAAGACTGAGCTTGACCAGCCTTTGAGGAGTAGTTTTACTGTTTTAATGGCTGGCGGAGTTGTATCGGAGTCCAAATGGAAGGTTTCGAATATTTGAAGGAGGCAGTATGGTGATTTTTGAAGTTAGTTGCGTGCTCTGAGTCGTTCTTGAGCTCTTCTGGGCATTTGGTGATTTTTATCTATTTTTTCGGAATATTTACCTAATTTAGCGAAGTGTCGATTCGTCGTACGGGGGTCTTAATAAATGGTCCTAGGCAATAATTATTTACTCGGGGGCTCAAAAATATTTCCCCGACTTTATAATTATTTTCTAGGATTTTTAATTAATTTTCCCAAATTTTTAATCATTTTTTCACAATTTTTAAATAAATAAAACGATTTTAATAAATAAAATACCGAATTATGGCATGGCGCTATCTGGTCCGTTGATCCTGTGCGGGCGCGAATTTCTGAAAGATTGGATGGATAGGGTCGCTCGGCGGCAATTTCTCTGCTTTTGCGGGTCGGATGGGCACTTGCTCGGAATCCGAGCGAAGTGGCTCGGTTTTTCCCTTGCACGAGTGGCTCGGATCGCTAGTCGCTCGGCTCGAAATTCCGAGCGACGTGGAGCGATCTGTGCCGGCGGATCTCAGCACGGATCTCGAGGCGGGCACAGTTCCCAAGAAAACACTATCTTGTCGTTTAGTGGACGTGGCGTAATCTGGACCGTCCATCATCTCAGGCACGATTTTCGCAGTGATCCAACGGTTGGAGACGCTCGGCAGTGTTTTTCTTCACTTTCGACGGTTGGATTGGCACTTGCTCGGAATCCGAGCGAAGTGGCTCGATTTTTCCTTCGCACTAGTGGCTCGAGTCTCTAGTTACTCGGCTCGGACTGCTGAACGTCGTGGAGCGGCCTGAGCCGTCGGATCTTGGCGCGAATCTCGAGGCGGACACAGTTCCCAAGAAAACACTATCTTGTCGTGTAGTGGTGCTGGCATGATCTGGGCCATCCAACCGAAATCTTGCACGAATTTTGAGGGGAAAGTCGTTTTTCTCCAATTCATAGCTCGGATTGGCACTTGCTCGGAATCCGAGCGATGTAGCTCGGTAGCCAATCGTATAGCTCGGTGGCTGAACTGTTAGCTCGGTGGCCGAGCGTATAGCTCGGTGGTCGAACTGTGAGCTCGGGATTGAGCGTATAGCTCAACGGCCGAACTATCGGCTCGGATCGCCAGTTGCTCGGCACAGACTGTTGAGCGTCGTGGGATGATCTGAGCCGTCGGATGATGGCGCGAATCTCGAGGCAGGCACAGTTTCCAAGAAAACACTATCTTGTCGTTTAGTGGCGCTGGTAAGATCTGAGCCGTCCGATCGAAATCTTACACGAATTTTGAGGGGAAAGTCGTTTTTCTCCAATTCGTAGCTCGGATTGGCACTTGCTCGGAATCCGAGCTATCCTCTTTGTTGTGGAGATCGGATCGCCTGTCGCTCGAATTTTGTTTTCGAGAGACGTGGGGCGATCGGAGCCGTTGGATGATGGCACAGATCTCGATGCTGGCTCAGTTCCCAAGAAAACACTATCTTGTCGTTTAGTGACGCTGGCAAGATCTGAGCCGTTCGATCGAAATCTTACGCGAATTTTGAGGGGAAAGTCGTTTTTCTCCAATTCGTAGCTCGGATTGGCACTTGCTCGGAATCCGAGCTATCCTCTTTGTTGCAGAGGTCGGATCACCTGTCGCTCGGATTTTGGTTCTGAGGTGCCGAGTTGTTTTACTTGGGTCGAAACGTCGCTTCCTTTGTCAACAGTTGTGGCTCTTCGTTACTTAGCCGTTTGGGCTTTTGTAACGCTTCAAGGGAGGCCCAAGAGTTGCGCCTTTACGTTACAAAGCCCAAGAGTCGTCACTTTTACTATAAGTTTTCACCCCCTCAACACTTAACCTCATTTCTCACTTTCACTTTCTCACTCTTGGTTTTACTTCTTAGCGAAGTTTTTAGCTCTTGGGTGGCACTGCTAGCTGTCGCGACAAGGCGTTTTAGGCTCCGACGATCTTTTCTGGCCGTACTAGTCGCTTCAAGGTCAGTTTCTCTCCTCATCTTTGTAAAATGGTTAAGTTTTCTTCCACGGATGAGACTCCCTCCTCGGACCTAGGCGTCAGCTGAGCGGTCAGGCCGAGCAAGGGTAAAGGGAAGGAGGTCGTGGAGCCGACCGAAGAGACAACAGTCAGGCCGAGTATAGACGAGGAGGTTGCCGAGCCTCTCAAGGAGGTAATGGTCCGAGCCAGCAAGGGAAAGGGGGTGGAAACGATAATTGAGCACCCGAAGACTGCAGGGGAGTTGGGTCGGCATCCGGGCATTCTGTCGAGCATTGGCGGTGTGCGGAGCTACTCCGGAGATCTGTTGGAGAAGGTGACGCAGGGCACCGCCAAGTCGATCGAGGCGAACAAGCCGAGGGAAACCTCTGAGGTGGATCAGATCTCTTCGGTCCTGACCGAGGCAGATTTGCATCGGATCCGGAGTGGGTTCCGAATCCCCGCGGAGTACGGGCTCCTTCTCCCCGGCCCTGGATTCCGAGCGTGCACGTCGTCCTCGGCCGATATGTGCATTTTTCTCGCCGATTCCCTGAATGCCGGACTTCGGCTGCCGCTGCACCCTCTCGTAATCGAGGTGCTGCAGTGGTACGGCTTGAGTCCGGCTCAGCTGATGCCGAACACCTGGCGGCACGTTATGGCATTTGTTCTTCAATGCCAGGAGGTCGGCGCTCTGCCCAATATGTTCATCCTTCGGAGTCTCTACCATCCTTGCCAACCAAACAAAAATGAGCAGAGGTACTACCTCTCGCCGAGGAAGGGTGTGAAGCTGATCAAGAACCCGGACTTGATCAAGCATTGGAAAGATAAGTACTTCCTCGTTCGAGCTCCCGAGCCATGGGTGATCCCGACGGTGTGGTTGAGGGACGACCATCCCGAAGCGGGCGAAGAAAGAGCCCGTGCTCAGCAATGAAGAGGCAGAAATCGTTGAGAAGCTGCTCAGGCTTCCGACCCTCAGTTGGAAAGACATCACCGAGGAGGCCTTATTCCGAGGGGGTCTCAATCCGATCGACCCTAGTACACTTCTTCTATTCTTGTTTTGTCTTTGAGGTTTGGAAAATTTTTCTAACTTTTTTCACTCGGTTTGTGCAGAATCTCCTGGCATGGACTACAAGGGTCTGATGGCGAAGGCCAGGGCGGCGAAGGAGCAGGACACGAGGAAGAGAAAGAGGACCGTGTCCGGGCCTCAAGGCGGCCGAGCACCCAAAATCCCCTCGGTCTCTCTGACCATCGAGTGGCAGGTTGTTGAGGCTCCTTTGGTCGGCCCGATCAAGGCCTCGTCATGCCGTCCACCCCACCTACCTCGAATGCACTGACCCCAACAGCGCGAACAGATGCTCCAGGGTCTTCGGCCGGAGCGTTCAACATTAGCACGACACTGGCTCTCGATGTCCCGCCCCTTACTACCGAGGCGGAGGCCATCCTGACCGAGGAGCACAAGCGCATCTTCGTCCCCGATTGGCGGGTGATGAAGGTCGACGGGTTCCTAGGGGACGGAAACATCTGTATGCAGGCGGTGAAGCACCTGCCGACCCTTAAAGACCGAGCGGCGCTCAAGGCGGGCGAAGTTGGTGACGCCGTGATGCAGATTGCTCGGAACACCATGTCGGTAAGTACTAGATGACTTTCTTCAAAATTTTTCTAAGTTTTTGTGCTCGTGCTTAACTGCTTTTTGTATGGCTTGTAGACCCTCTGCCACTTCAATTACTTGCTCGAGGAGTTCGCGAGCAAGGAAAAGGAGATGACTGTTCTGAACGACCGGGAACGGTCGGAGTGATCTAAGGCGGTAAAATAGCTGGAGGCCGAGCAGGTGCATTCTGCTTCGCTCGAGGCCAAAGTTGCCGACCTAAGGGCTAAGCTCGCCGAGGCGCTGAGGAGCTCGGTCGCCAAGGCTTCCAAGGTCGAGACCCTGGAAAAGGAGACGGCTCGACTCGAAGGGGAGCTGTCTAAGGCCCTGAAGGCGTCGGAGGAGGCCCTGAGCGATCATGCGTCGAAGGTGGCGGCCGCGGAGAAGGCAGTTCGGGACAAGGCCGAGGCTCACATGTTGACCAACATGGAGGAGGCGTACGGCCGAGCGCTGAAGCATATCGGCGCTCAGAACCCCGGATTTGACGTCTCGTCCTACTACTTCTACGACCCCGTGGAGGGTGAGCAAGCACTGCCCCTGGCCGAGCTCGCGCCTAGGCAGGAGAGCGAAGACTCCGAAGACGAGGTGGGTGCCGAGGGTGCGATTGTATTTGTGCCGAATGATGATGAGGTCGACCCCTGACTTTGTAGCCTCTTCTCATTTTCTTGTTCTTCCCCCCTCTTTTTTTTATTTTGTAATGCCTAACTGCAGACTGGCCACCGCTTTTTGTAAATCTTGGACTTTTAATGAAACGGTTTCCTTTTTGGTGTTTCGGCTGAATATTTCGAAATTTCGCAAAGTGTTCAACTCTTTTTGCTCGAATTGTATCCTTAAGTGTTGAAGACTTCTTTTGATATTCCTCCACTTTTCAGGTCGAGTTGGGTCCAATAACTGAGGTCTCCCATCTTCGTACTGAGCTGAAGAAAGCGAAGCGGGCTCTTTCTCGCAGTCGGGATAACTCGTTTTACGACTTCTTGAAATTGGAGGACATCAAAGCAACTGCAATAGGGTATTTTTGCGAGTTGAGGCAACTGCGGAAGCAACCTAGAGAGACTCGTCTCGAAGGCGAGATGGAGTTGCTCCGTAAGGAGCTCTTCGATGTCGACCAAAGGAATAGTGAACTGCTGGCAGAGGTTCGTCATTTGGAGGTAACAGTGAAGGAACATTCGGCGGAGGAAGAGGAGTTAGCTTCGAGGGTGGGGAAGTTGATGTCCGAGCGCGATGAGTTGACATCAAGAATTGACAAACTGAGGAGGATCACGATCGACAGGGGTATCGAAGTGACTCATCTCCGTCGTATTGTGGCCGACAGTACTAACGTCGCAGGCTCGTCTAAACTTCCTCGTTTCAAAGCATCGGCAGAGGGCGATATTCTGAGAGATAGCATCGTCGAGCTAGAGGAGGAGATTGCATCGCTGAAACCTCAACCCGTAAGGATCAATGTTCGCAGTACGTCGTGTACTCGCGAAGAGAGCGAAAATGGAATCTCATTTTACGAACTTGCGACTCGTTCGCCTGCCGCTAGGCGAAGCCCAGCTGACGCTCAGAGTAGGGTAGCTGTCTCGTCTAGTGGCGCCTCGGTTGGGGCCACAACTAGAATCAGTGGCGAAGGGGGGTCTCGCTTCGCTGGTTTAGAGTCGAGCTCAGAGGTAAGGCAACGCGGCCCTCGTGTGTCTCTGAACCGAAGTGTTCCCCTTCCAAAGAAGCGCTAAACGAGTTGTATTATGCTCTTTAAGTTATTGTAAAACTCTGTTGTAGTGTCAGCCTTGTTTGGGCTCTTAATAAAAAAGTTTGTTTTGCTTCTGATGTTCGAATGCTATGTTGGCTGGTATTAGTTTAAGTATAACTCCTCCAACTTTTGACCACTACTTAAAATCAGAAGCAAATCTTCCTTCTTATGGGCGAACCACTTTTGGATTGCTTAATAGCGAGCTTGAGAAGTGGAGTCGAGCCAAGTGTTGGACTCCGAACTCGTCGTTAGAGTTTGTTCAACGGTTGTGGGAGCAATTCCGAATGGCGAACCCCTTCTAGCCCGCTTAAGAGCGAGCCTGCGAAGAGGAGTCAAGCCAAGTGTTGGACTCCGAACTCGTCGTTAGAGTTTGTTCAACGGTTGTGGGAGCAATTCCGAATGGCGAACCCCTTCTAGCCCTCTTAAGAGCAAGCCTGCGAAGAGGAGTCGAGCCAAGTGTTGGACTCCAAACTCGTCGTTAGATTTTGTTCAACGGTTGTGGGAGCAATTCCGAATGGTGAACCCCTTCTAGTCTGCTTAAGAGCGAGCTTGCGAAGAGGAGTCGAGCCAAGTGCTGGACTCCGAACTTGTCGTTAGGGTGAAGAGTAAAAGCAGAGAGATACAAACAATTTTGCAAGTAAAATTTGAAAAAACTTTCTTTATTGATAACTAATAGTTGGCTGCTTCTAAGTTGCGAGCCGTTATTAATAAAGGAAAAAAATACAAGTAAAAGGAGAGGAACGGTTCGACATCCCAAAATACTTAGAGAGGCGTTAATGCTCTCTCTTGGTATTTTAAAAGATGGTCGGCATTCCAAGTCCTGGGGATCTCTCTGCCTTCGAGGTCTTCTAGACGATATGTCCCGGGCCGAACTACTTTGGTGATCTTGTAGGGTCCCTCCCAATTTGGAGCTAGTTTACTCTTCTGACCAGGAAAAGAGATTGCTAACTTTCTGAGGACCAAGTCCCCTTCTTTGAGGTCGGTAGGACGGACTCTCTTATTGTACGCCAACTCGATCCTCCTCCATAACTCTGTTAGTGGATTGACGCTCTTTCCCGTAGCTCGTCGACCAAGTTTAAGTTTGCTCGAAGTTCTCTGGCATTTTGTTCTTCTTCGTAGGCAAGAAGGCGAGGAGAATGTATGCCGACTTCCAATGGGATCACAGCCTCGGACCCATACGTGAGGTTGAATGGCGACTCTCCTGTGGGGGTCCGTTTCGTGATGCGGTAGTTCCACAGCACGTTAGGGAGCTGATCGACCCATAAGCCTTTAGAGCACTTATTCAGCCTTTTCTTAATACCGGAGAGGATCTGTCGGTTAGCATTCTCCACTTGACCATTCGACTGTGGATGGGAGACAGAGGAGAAACGTTGTTGGATGGCGAGGTCTTCACATAGAGCTCGGAAGGCAGCCCCAGTAAACTGGGTTCCGTTGTCTGTTATGAGGACTCGAGGGACACCGAATCGGCAGATAACGTTCTTCCAGAAGAACTGAAGTACTTTGTTCTCGGTGATTGTGGCCAAGGGCTCGGCCTCTATCCACTTCGAGAAGTAGTCGATTGCCACGACTAAGAATTTGAACTGGCCGGGAGCTGGTGGGAATGGCCCTAGTAAATCCATCCCCCACATTGCGAAAGGGATAGGACTTGATAGGGAGGTGAGTGGAGCTTGTGGGAGGCGACGGACGTTGGAGTACTTCTGACAAGAGCTGCATTGTCGAACGTGCAGTTCGGCGTCTTGTAGGAGAGTGGGCCAGAAATATCCATAATTCAACACCTTCCTGGCTAAGGATCTGGACCCACAATGTGCTCCGCCGATGCCTTCGTGGAGCTCTTGCAGGGTGTAATCGGCTTGTTCCGGGGAGAGGCATCTCAAATAAGGCCTGCCGTCCACTTGTGTGAAGGAGCGCTTGTATAGGATGCCTTCGATAAGTGTGTATCGCTCTGCTCGGGTTCTCACTCGTCGAGCTTCTTTAGGGTCTTCGGGGAGGAGCCCATCCCATAGGAATTCTACCAGGGGTTTCATCCAGTTATCTTGAAGCAGGACAGGTAGCGACTCCATCGAGTCGGAAGTTTCATCCTCTATACTTGGCTTCAGAAGCACCTCGACCTTGATCAAGACGGTCTGCTCTAGACCTTGGAGAGAGGAGGAGGCTAGCTTGGAGAGGGCATCGGCCTGAGAATTCTCTTCTCGGGGGATTCGCTGGATGAGAGCTTCTTCAAATAGGGCCATGAGATTCCAGACCTTGGCTAGGTACTTAGCCATTCGGTCATCCCGTGCCTCGTACTTGCCTAGGACCTGATTTACGACCAGCTGAGAGTCGCTAAAGATCCGGAGGCGCTGCGCCCCTGCGTTGCGAGCCATTCCGAGGCCGGCTATGAGTGCTTCATATTCTGCTTCATTATTAGAGGCCTTGAAGTTGATGCGGAGGGAGTATTGGAGGATGAAATCATCTAGGCCGGCCAGAATGACCCCGGCTCCGCTTCCCTTGTTACAAGAGGATCCATTTACATAAACTGACCAGACAGGCGGTCCCTTCATTGCTTGGCTGACCTCGGGGGTGGTACTTTCAACTATGAATTCAGCTAAGGCCTGAGCCTTGATCGGGGTCCGAGGCTGATATGTTATATCATGTTGGCTCAGCTCGTTAGACCACTTCATGAGGCGACCGGAGGTCTCTAGCTTGTGGAGAACTTGCTTCAGCGGTTGGTCGGTAAGAACGACCACCGAATGGGACTGGAAATATGGGCAAAGCTTTCTTGCGGCCATGACTAAGGCGTATGGCATCTTCTCTATCCTCGGGTAGCGAAGCTCGGCATCCCGAAGTACCTTGCTCACGTAATAGATGGACTTTTGAGTCTTATCTTCTTCCCTCACGAGGACGGCGCTGAGGGTCTACTCGGAGGCTGCTAAGTAGAGGTAGAGGGCTTCCCCAGGAATAGGCTTGCTGAGGAGAGGAGGGTTGACCAGGTAAGCCTTCAGCTGGTCGAATGAGTCTTGTTGTTGCTGACCCCACTCGAAGCTTTTAGCTCCCCTGAGAGCTTTGAAGAAGGGAAGACACTTCTCCCCTGACTTGGATAGGAAGCGCCCTATGGCTGCCAGGCGACCAGTTAGCTTCTCAACCTCTTTAACATTCTTCGGGGGAGCCATGTCCATTATGGCTTTGATCTTCTCTGGGTTGGCCTCGATTCCTCTTTGGCTGACCATGAAGCCTAGGAATTTCCCCGACGAGACTCCGAACGCACATTTGTTCGGATTGAGCCTCATATCGTGCTTCCTGAGTACGTCGAACGCCTCTTGCAGATCAGTGACGTGGTCGGCTCCACGGATGCTCTTCACAAGCATGTCATCAACATACACCTCCATATTACGGCCGATCTGGTTTTGGAATACCTTGTTGATGAGACGTTGATAGGTGGCACCTGCGTTCTTCAACCCGAAAGGCATTACTCTGTAGCAGTAGAGGCCTTGATCGGTAACAAAGGAAGTCTTCGGGATATCCGGGGGAAACATGCAGATTTGGTTGTACCTGGAGAATGCATCCATGAAGCTGAGAAGTTCATGACCCGAAGTGGCGTCAATCAGGGTGTCGATGCTTGGAAGAGGGAATGGATCTTTGGGGCATGCTTTGTTAAGGTCGGTAAAGTCGATACAAATCCTCCAGGTCCCATTGGACTTCTTCACCATCACTACATTCGAGAGCCATTCGGGATAATTGACCTCTTGTATGAACCGGGCCTTCAAGAGCTTGTCCACCTCCTCTTTTATAGCTTGCTGGTGCTCGGGAGCGAACTTGCGCCTCTTCTGTTGGACTGGTTTGGACCCCAGAGCGACGCTGAGGTGGTGGACTAAAAGCTCTTCGGAAATTCCGGGCATGTCTGCGGCCGACCAAGCAAAGAGGTCGCGATTCGTATTGATGCACTGGACTATGTCGGAGCATAGGGCAGATGGGAGGGTCTTGCTAACAAAGAATTTTCGGCTCGGATCCTGCTCAGAGAAGAGCACTTCCTCCAACTCATCCACCGGCTCAGACGTCGGTCGGACAACATCTTGGGGATTTCAAGAGTTTCGAGGGAGAGGACTAGACCCATAGTAGAGGTCATGTGGCATTTGTGGGCCGTTTCTTGATTGCCTTTTACTTCCCCTACTCCTGCCCGGGTGGGGAATTTCATCTTGAGGTGATAGGCGAAAGGGACGGCTTCGAGAGCGGCTAAGCCGGGCCGACCCAAAATGACATTGTAGGCTGCAGGGACATCCACAACCATAAAGTCCATCGGCTCTGTTCAGGTAGTAGGAGTTTTGCCAGCGGTTACGTCGAGGGTGATCACCCCTTCAATAGTCACTGGCACTCCCGTGAACCCATGGAGTGTGTAGCCGACGGGCTTAAGTCTGTCCCGGGATAGTTTGAGGCATTTGAAAGCGGCGAGGAAGAGGATGTTAACGGAGTTGCCATTGTCCACCAGGATCCTTTCCACTTTAAAGTTCGCCATATGGAGGTTGATGACAAGCGCGTCACAATGGGGGGTTCGGACACCCTCAAGGTATTCATCTGAGAATGTGACGGGCACTCCGAGGCCTTTAGTAGGAGGTGTGGCGCGAACCGAATTAACTTCTCTTATGAACGCCTTTCGAGAGGAGTTGGAGGAGCCCCTCATTGGTCCCCCATGAATGAGGTGCAGGACACGCTCCTCTTCGAATTCGGGTGTTTCATCACGTTCAGGACGCTTGTTAGCCCCCCGAGGTGGGGGAGGAAGATCGGCTCGGTCCTTTCTCACGAACTTGGTCAGCTGCCCTCTCTGGATGAGGGCTTCTATCTCGTTTTTCAAGGCCCGACAATCATTAGTATAGTGGCCATGGTCTCGGTGATAGTGGCACCACTTCTCTTTATCCCTCTTCTTGCCAGGGGTATTCATTTTTGGCGCAGGGGGCAGCACCCCTTCCTTCTCAACTTCCATGAGAATTGTGGAAATGTTGGCGTTAAGAGGAGTGAACTTTTCGAATCTGGGGGGAGGTTGGTGCTGTCCGCTATTGTCCTTCTGGAGCTTCTTGGCTCCTTCTTCTTCTGTTCCCTTTTTCTTGGACCCGGAGGAAGGCCCCTCAAAGTTGGGGCGGTGGTCAGCTTCCTCGGCCCGAATATACTTTTCGCTCCGGAGGAGGAGGTCAGAGAAGTTCTGCGGGGGCTTCTTGGCGAGGGAGGAGCGGAGGCTGGAGTTAAGGACATTGGATTGGAATGCTGCTGCAGCGACTGACTGGTCGAGGGATGCTATGGACTTGGCTTCCGCTGTGAACCTTTTCACATAGTCTCTCAGCTTCTCACCCTTCTTCTGGTTGAGGTAGAGTAGCAAAATGCTCATCTTCTCAGTTCGGCGGCTACTCACGAAGTGGGTGACAAAGAGGGTCTCAAATTGCTCGAAGGAGAATATTGAGGATGGGACAAGGCGAGAGTACCATTCTCGAGCCGGACCCTTGAGAGTAGCGGGGAAGATCTTGCGCAGTAGAGCATCAGAAGCTTGATGGATGAGCATAAGGGTCTTAAAGCTTTCGATGTGATCGATGGGGTCAGACTCCCCGGAATAAGTCTCGAATTGAGGAGGTTTAAAGCCAATTGGTAAGGGTGCCTCCATTATGGTTCGGGAAAAAGGAGGTCGACTCGGGCGAAGGGTCCTTCCTCTAAGCTCTTCTTCTCTATCTAACTGAACCAAGCGCCTCTCCATTTCGTGGAGACGGCGGTAGACAGCATCATCCCATCGATAGTAATCAACCGAGCCTCTAGACTCGTCTTCGTACCAGGGAGAGCGGGGGCTACGACGACGGTAGCTCCTAGAACGGCGAGGACTAGGAATGTGCTGGGGGTTGCTAGGAGCTGGGGGAGAAGTTAGGGACCGTCGGTGAGGACTTCGGACCGGAGGAGGAGTGGGAATCCTTGGAGCATTGGTGTTGTTGGGTCGGAGATTGAGAGCTTGTAGGATGGTTGCTTGGAATTGCTAGAACTCGGCACGAGTGATGGGTGCGTCATCGCTCCTGGGTGGTCACCGACCAGTAGGAGAGTGGGGTCTTCTTCTGTGATGCTCGGGGGACTTTCTTTGCCCTCTTCGGGTAGGGGACCTTCTGTAGTCTCGGCAGTGAGGAGATCGCTCATCCGGACGTTGTTGGCAGGAAGCTCCCTCTCGGGCCCGCTATTCATCCAGACGGCAGCAAAGATCCTCATCCTTCAGCCGATTGAGGATGGTATTGCGAAGGTCGGATGCTCGGGGATTATGGAAGGCCATAGAATCCGTAGAGGCATTGTGTATTGAGACGTGGTCCTGATGGAGAGGTTGTTTCTGCGGGTTGGGTTGCGAGGTCCCTGCGCCGGCATTTTGAGGACCGGGGGGACCCTTAGGAGGTTGCTGATTCGGAAGAGGAGGCTGGTCCTGTTAGAGAGGGTCCTCAGCTTGAGGAGGAAGTTGCCCCTGCTGCTGAGCGGGTTGGATGGGGACTTCTTGTTGCTGATCAACGGGGTTGGGTCCACTGTTAGACCCTCTGGATCGTACTTTCCTAGGAGGCATGGCTGGAGAAGATCTGACCAACGGGAGGAGGGAAGGCTGCTATTCGTTTGATTCCCACAGATGGCGCCAATCTGTTACCGCTAAATCTGGTGTGGGGGCAAATAGATAGTATTTGTTGATTTTTGGGAAAACCTGAATAGCATACCTGAACCTGTTCTGCCAGAGTTTGACCGCTGACTCCCGCCGTTCACCTGTAAAAAGTGCGAGACACCGGGGTTGATCCCGGCGACGCACCCTCCGACGCTCAAGTCAGTAACCAGGAATGATTATGAAAGAGCGTAAATTGGCAAAAGATTGATTACCTCTTAATGGTGGTGGATGGGGGGTATTTATAGCCGCCTTGGGGATCAGATTAGGAATGTAATCCATGTGATCTGATAAGGAATATAATCCCCGTAATCAGATAAGGAATGTAATCCCTAATTCCCAGTAAAAAGATAGATGTGAATCAGGGCCGTTGATTAGGATTAACCAGAGACCTTAATTTGGTCCTGCTGGATCGGATTTGCCGCGGGTTAAAAACCCGTACCCGGTTGGAGATGGACCCGTTCGCGGGTTAATGGGGCTTTGAGGAGGAGAACCAGTACCCGCTTCGGACCCATTGGTAGGCAAAATTACCATTTTACCCCTAGGCTTTAAGATTCGCTCCTGATTTGGACGGTTCTGATTTAACCCCATTTTTAGCCATATCAGCCGGTATAAGGCTTAGCTACACCCTAGTTCTCAATTTCAACTCATAATTACAACATCGAGCTTTTCATACTCATAAGGTCATTTCATGATTAATCACAATTCACATTTCATAAGCATCGTATTCATGTATTCACATCTTTCATAACTCATCACAATCAATAATTCAATTTCACGTGCAATTTATGTGTAAGAATAAGTTTCAACTAGTATTAATTAGTAATTCATTTATTCCACGAATCTATTATCCTCATTTCAATTCATATTACAAGCACAATTTATAAGTCCAATTAATCACACAAATCAAAACTTTCAAAAATTCCTCATTACTAATTTTCATCTTTATAAGTCAAAAAAGCTCATTTATTTTTCCTTTATTTAAAAAGACAATTTAATTCTTAAAAAAAGTCCTTTCTCATGCAAAAAGCCTCATTTCTTAATTGCACTTTATCAAAAGTTACGTAAATTTTTCTCATAAAGTCCAAATAATTTTCAGTAATTTATTCTACATTTTTCCCAATTTTTAATCTATTTTTTTAATCTCAAATTAATATTAAAATCCCACAAAAAAAAAATAATTTTTTTTTAAAATCCAAACCCCCAACCGGATTCGAACCCACAACCAACGGCCCAATAGACAGCGCACAAGACCACTGTGCCAAAGCCCCAAGGCGATATAACTAGGGGTTATAATCCCAAAGTATCGACTCTCAGCAATCGGAATTTTAACAAAAAAATACAACGAAAAGCCTCAGTATCGAACCCGAGACCTCTGACTGGCCCCCCTGCTATTGGAGCAAATGAAGACTCTACCGACCAAGTGGTCTAAGTGGCCATATCGATTTGAAGATAAATTAATTGGGTTTTGAGTTGGTTCTCTATTCATATCTACAATTCATGAATTCTCAAAACAAATTTGTCACTTTTTCTTCTCTTTTGAAAGCATCTTTTTCCAGAATTAAAAAACACATAAATTTACAGCAACCACTATTTTTATAAGCATTTTTAGCTCTTTAAAACATGTATTTTAGCCCTAGTTTGTATTCCATGTCCATAATTTCGACATTTGAAAACCATAGCACAACTTTTCATGATTAAAGTTAGGTTTCCACAAAAATCACTACGTTATTGTTCACTTTCTTATTGTCAATCTACCATATTTTGGAACACAAAGATCATCTTTTCTAAAGAATAAAAATTCTATTTTTATCAACTAATTTACACATGATGCATTCAATAATTTATTTGCAAATACAATCTCTTTCATTTATTCTAACATTCACGTGGCACATACAAAATGGAGAATTCTAATACATAAATTTACAATTATCCCTTAGTAATCATTCCATCAATTTATCTCTAATATTACCACTCTACTTTAATTAAACAAGCATGGTTCCAATTTCTCACTAGTTAATTCCTATTATTGCATTAAAACATATTTAGCACGATTTCTAATATTAGAAGCAATGAGAAACACCCACCTCTTTGGAGAAAACCAAATAAAAGCTCCTAGAGTCTCCTAGAATGCGAGAAAGTAGCATTCTCCTCCTAAATTGTGTTGCAAAAGCCCTCCTTCTTGCTCCTTGTGCAAGAAACCGAAAGCTTCCTTGTGTGGGGATGGGGCCGGCCTCTAGCTTGGGACACAATTCACACTCAAACTATATACTCCCTTATGTAATTTCTCTCCTACATAATTTCTTTCTTTCAATAATTTTTTTTGTGTGTGTAGAATACATGAAGGTAGGGGGTATTTATACTAGTTTTAGGATAGATTGGAGGGCTAGGATTTCACTAGATGGTTAGAGATGGATGGCTAGGATAGGAGGAAAAGTTGTAGCAACCATCCATAATCAAATAACTGCCCATGCACACACACCTACTCTCCCATTCCTCCTTAAGCATACACCCGTCCTCCAAGGTGTGCAATGCACAGTACGTGCATGCACGTGCCCTCTAGTACCCCCTATTTGAAATTTGTACAATTTTAATTAATCAATTGTTCACAAATTGTGTCTACATGACAAGTGTGACAATTTAAATAATTAATTAAGTTTGTGGGCTTCACAAATAGTGGGCTTAGAGTTGTGGGCCACAATAATAAAATAATAAATTATTAAAGTGGGCTCAAAATAAGAAAACAATGTTTTAGGCTTTACAAAATAAGATTTTTAGAAAAATAGAGGAAAAGAAAGAAATAATAGTTCATACTACAAAATGAAATTTTTATAAACAGAAAATAAATATACATACAAAATTTTGCACGTGCACAACACGTGAAAATCAACATTTTTATTGAAATGAAAGTTTAGGGTATTACAATACTCCCTCCTTAGAATAGTTCCGTCCCCGGAACTACAATTAAAGAGTGAGAAAACAAAACACAAGAAGAAAATACAATCAAACAAAGAGCTCAGGATGATCCTTCCTCATCCTCTCCTCAGAGGATGATCCTTCCTCATCCTCTCCTCAGATTCCTCATCCTCTCCTCAGATTCCAGTAGCATCTTCAACCAACTGGTTTCTCCAGACTACCTTCACAATCAGTATCGTCTTATTCTTCAAAACTTTCTCCTGACGATCAACAATCTCAACTGGAAGCTCAATGTAACTCAGATCCAACTGCAAACCCTCTGGCACTTCGGGCAAATGATGACTTGGATCTGGAATGTAACCTCTCAGCATAAACACATGAAAGACATTGTGCACCTGAGACAACTCTTCGGGTAACTCAAGTCGGTAAGCAGTTTTTCCGATCCTTTTCAATATCTTATACGGGCCTATGAACCCTGGGGCTAACTTTCCACCCTTGCCGAATCGGATTACGCCTTTGCTGGGCGATACCTTTAGAAAGACAAAGTCACCAACCTCAAACTCAAGGTCCATCCTTCGGATGTCTGCATAGCTCTTCTGCCTTCTCTGAGCATCCACCAACCTCTTTCTGATCAGATCAATCTTTTCAGAGGTCTGCTGCACAATCTCAGGCCCAAACATTTGACGCTCCCCAACTTCGAACCAACAGACAGGCGTCCTGCACTTCCTGCCATACAAAGTTTCATACGGCGCCATCCCAATGCTAGTCTGAAAACTGTTGTTGTAGGAAAACTCCACCAAAGCTAAATGCCTTTCCCAACTGCCTCTAAAGTCTAGTACATAGCATCGAAGCATGTCCTCAAGAATACAGTTGACTCTCTCAGTTTGCCCATCGATCTGGGGATGAAAAGCAGTGCTGAAATCTGTCTTGGTACCCAAAGCTGTCTGAAGACTCCTCCAGAAATGCGAAGTAAACCGCGCATCTCGATCAGACACAATGGTTAACGGAATACCATGAAGCCTGACGATCTCACCAACATACATCGCAGCCAACTTGTCCATCGAAGCAGTGAGTTTCATCGCCAAGAAGTGAGCGGACTTGGTTAGTCGATCGACTATGACCCAAATTGTATCATTGCCTTTAGGACTCTTAGGCAAACCTGTGATGAAATCCATACTGATGTCATCCCACTTCCATTCCGGAATAGGTAACGGTTGCAATAGACCTCCGGGTTTCTGATTCTCAGCTTTGACTAGTTGACAAATTTCACACCTTGACACAAATTCAGTCACATCCCGCTTCAAACCTGACCACCAAAAATGATGTTTAATGTCTTTGTACATCTTGGTACTCCCGGGATGTACTGACAAAAGAGTAGCATGTGCCTCCTGAAGAATACTTTCTTTCAAGTCCGACTGATCCGGAACACACAACCTCTCTCCAAACCACAACACTTCATCCCTGATTTGAAATCCGGGCAACTTGCCAGCACCAACCTACTCCTTCATCTTCTGGATCTCTGCATCTTCCTTCTGACTTGCAATAATTCTTTCGTTCAGCGTCGGTTGAAGCCTCAATTGAGCTAAAGATGATCCCAAAACTTGCAGAACAACTTCAATACCAGCCCGATCCAACTCCTCTGTCAGCTGCCTTTGAGTTGTAATCAAACTCGCCAGACTGCTCTTGGGGCTAAGTGCATCGGCAACGACATTAGCCTTCCCAGGATGATACTTAATCTCTGGACGAATGTCCTCAAGTACCTTCAACTATCTCCTTTGCCTCAGGTTCAGATTCTTCTGCTGATAGATGTACTTCAAGCTTTTATGGTCTGTGTACATGTTCAGCTTCTCACCATACACATAATGTCTCCATTGCTTTAAGGCAAAGATAATCGCAGCCAACTCTAGATCATGAGTCGGATAATTCTTCTCATGCGATCTTAGTTGCCTAGACCCATAAGCGATTACTTTTCCTTCTTGCATTAAGACACAACCATGCCCACGATGTGAAGCATCGCTGTAGACATCATACTCAGCACCTGCTCTAGGGAAAGCCAAAATGGGAGCAGTAGTCAGCCTCTCTTTCAACTCCTGAAAGCTTGCCTCGCACTGTTCGGTCCACTTGAAGTTCACATTCTTCTTTGTCAGACCAGTGAGTGGCACGACTATCTGAGCGTAGCCCTGGATGAATCTTCTGTAATATCCAGTTAGCCCAAAAAAACTCCTGATTTCCTTCACTGTAGTAGGCCTTGCCCAATCTCTCACTGCCTCTATCTTCTGAGGATCAGTTGCCACTCCCTCCATAGAAAGGATGTAACCTAGGAATGCCACTTCAGATTTCCAGAAATCGCACTTGGACAACTTGGCATACAACTCCTGCTCTTGAAGATTCCTCAAAACTGCTGCCAGATGCTCCGTGTGCTCCTTCTCTGACTAGGAGTACACAAGAATATTGTCGATAAACACCACGATAAAAGAATCAATGAACGGCCTCAGAACTCTGTTCATCATGTCCATGAAGATTGCAGGCGCATTCGTCACCCCAAACGGCATAACTAAGAATTTGTAATGCCCGTGTCGAAATCTAAATGCAGTTTTATGCACATCTTCAGCTTTCACTTGAACTTGATGATATCCTGATCGAAGATCTATTTTGGAAAAAACAGCTGCTCCTTGTAGACGATCGAACAAGTCATCAATTCGTGGAATTGGATACTTATTCTAAACAGTGACCTTATTCAGCTTTCGGTAATCGATGCACATCCTCATCGAACCATCCTTCTTCTTTACCAAAAGCACCGGGGCTCCCCAAGGTGACGCACTCGGTTGAATAAAGCCCTTTTCCAACAGTTCCTCAATCTGCCGTTTGATCTCATCCTACTCCACAGGCGCCTTCCTATACGGTGCCTTGGAAATAGGTGCACTCCCTGGCTGAATAGTGATGCTGAGCTCCACATCACGATGCGGGGGTAAACCAGGCAAATCTTCCAAGAACACGGTCGGATAATATCGAACCACAGGAATTTGCTGCACCTCTGCAGGAACATCCCTCTTGCAGATAACTGCCACTAGACCAGAACATCTCCTCTTCCCATGGAAAGTGACTTCAGGTCCACCTGGAGCCTTCACTGTTACTGTCTTGGTCTTGCACTCGATGTTCGCACTGTACACCGACATCTAATCAATGCCAATGATAACATCGACGTCCAAAACATTCAGCTCGATCAGATTGATCCCGAAAATTCTATCTCCAATCACGATCTCGCAGTCAGCATAGTACCGATCAGTGGTTAGAGTCCCCCCTGACGGAGTAGCTACTGCTAAAACCTTGCCTGGAAATATCTTCGGTTCGACTCCCAGAACTTTAGCAAACTTAGGTGATACAAAAGTATGAGAGGACCCAGTATCGAACAAAACAACAGCTTTCTTTCCATTCAAAATAAGTTCTCCTGTTACATAACACACACTCGTTACATAATAGTGTACTAATTAACGGGAAAAGAAATAACAGAAAACACTCTAAACATCCTCCCAGCCAAGAACCAAGTCTCCCATCATCCGCTTCATTGACTGCCACCACACAGCTGCATCCTTCTCGAATTGCAGTGTCACCAACTACACGTTGCTGCCCTTCGGAGTCTCCAAGACTTCGAAGATAGTCTCTACCTGTCGGATCCAATTGTCAGCCGTGTCAGGGTCTGACTTCCCCTCAAACAGCGGTGGTTTCATCCGTTTAAATGATTTCACGAGTTTGATTGCTTCGGGTACTAGATTCGCAGGCACCCTTCCCTGATTCTGATTCATGGCAACGACAATGAGTGTCTGATAGACCCTCGCTAGCTCCGTTTCCAAGTTCAGACCTTCACCATTTCGAGCTTGTCTTCCAGCCATATTCTGATGCAAAAGATCCATTAAATTCGAAGTATAAACATGAATTTTAAATAAACTTTTCCGGTTTATTGAATTTCAAACTTTATACATTCGAATATAAAATATTTCTGACATCAAAATGAAAGCAGTACGAAGATACAACAATCTAGTTCCCACGGTTCCTCTTGGCTTCACGAAGCTCTCCCCGTAGTTCCTCCACTTCCTCCTTCAATACATCGGTCATGTTTTTCCTCTTCTCGAGTTCCCAAACACGATGACTGAGAACTGCAAAATCATCCTTGCGCTTCGCCAACTGAGTCTCCAGTAGTCCGACTCTCTCCCGTAGAGTCTATACCTGCCTCTGAAGAGACACAATGAGATTACCCGGAATTGGTTCCTCTTCGTCAGAAGAATCATCATATGAATCCAGAGGTGGAGTGATCTCTCGGAACTCAAGCCATTCCTTTTCCACTTCTTCGAAATCTTTCTCGTCTGAATCAGCTTGCCCAGGTTAGTAATCTTCCTCAATGATATGCCAATTGTCATCTCCAGCTGGGTCGAAGTGGTCCGCCATCTTAAAGATAAAGAAGAAGAAGCATAAATCATAGAGCAACATAAATGTAAGTGACTTACATTTAAATCTCTAGACTTAACACACACTCTAATGTCCACTTCTAGGGTGTCGTTCCTTACAAATTTGTACTACTTAGAAGCGTGCTCTGATACCACTCTGTAATACCCCGAATTCCAAAATACAACTGAATTCGAAGTTCCACAGGATCTTTACACTTCTTTTGTTCAATTTTACAAGGAAATAAAAATATTTCTTACATCAGAGTTACATTATACCTTTACATTATTACAGCGGAAGTAATTTTACAATAAATTACATGAAATAACATTTAAATCAATCTTGAGCAGCATGTATACTTCAATTTGTCAAGCATCTTTACCCTGCATGTAAAACTGTGGGCACGTCCGTTCATTCAACTGACAAAATATTATATACGGCCATCCTCTCTATGCCGGAAACAGTATAACGATTCTCAACGTAGCAAACCACAAACTTGTCATAAACAAAGCTAAAGGGACTATCATAATGATGTTGTGTTGTGAATGTGCACTTAGTCCTTAATGCAATTATTTGTATTATATGACACTAATGTGCACTTGTTCAGAGTCTATGCAGCTCATACTACATAGGTCCGAGGGCAAGCCCTTAACCGTTCTTCATCTTGTAGGGTTCAATCCCTCGTCATGACTTAATCTACTACTGTAACTACGGTAAGTGTTCTAGATGTTTTCTGACTTACGAACTCATGTCTAGGCGCCCTAGAGGGAATCCCAACGCACTGACACATGATTCATCATGCAGGCATCTTGTGGTAATTCAGCTCCGACCAAAGACATGACACCACCTGCAGTCATCAAATACCCCACGAGCGTCGCCACCGGGATGGTACTTTGGAGCAGTATCCACACCCTATCATGATGCATCATGGGACATCCTGTGAATACTCTCATGCCGCCAATCCAATGGCCCTCGTACTCAATGTTTTTATCTTACTTTCATCACATCTTCACTATGTATCTAATCCTTAGTTTAATTGAATCATGAATAAAATCAATCCCTTAGGGTTAGCACTCCCACTATACCGGTCTTATTCATTTGTTTTACATGACCCAAACCTTGGTCTTTTCATCTCAAATATCATTTCCACATTTCTTGTATTCCCGGTATAAGGCTTAGCTACACCCTAGTTCTCAATTTCAACTCATAATTACAACATCGAGCTTTTCATACTCATAAGGTCATTTCATGATTAATCACAATTCACATTTCATAAGCATCGTATTCATGTATACACATCTTTCATAACTCATCACAATCAATAATTCAATTTTACGTGCCATTTATGTGTAAGAATAAGTTTCAACTAGTAGTAATCAATAATTCATTTATTCCACGAATCTATGATCCTCATTTCAATTCATATTACAAGCACAATTTATAAGTCCAATTAATCACACAAATCACAACTTTCAAAAATTCCTCATTACAAATTTTCATCTTTATAACTCAAAAAAGCTCATTTATTTTTCCTTTATTTAAAAAGACAATTTAATTTCAAAAAGAAGTCCTTTCCTGCAAAAAGCCTCAATTTCTTAATTACACTTTATCAAAAGTTATGTAAATTTTTCTCATAAAGTCCAAATAATTTTCAGTAATTTATTCCATATTTTTCCCAATTTTTAATCTTTTTTTTATCTCGAATTAATATTAAAATCCCACAAAAAAACAATTTTTTTAAAAATCCAAACCCCCAACCAGATTCGAACCAACAACTAGCGGCTCAATAGACAGCGCACAAGACCACTGTGCCAAAGCCCCAAGGCGATATAACTAGGGGTTATAATCCCTCGACTATCGGCAATCGAATTTTTAACAAAAAAATAGAACGTAAAGCCTCAGTATCGAACTCGAGACCCCTGACTAGCCCCCCTGCTACTGTAGCAAATGAAGACTCTTCCGACCAAATGGTCTAAGTGGCCATATTGATTTGAAGGTAATTTAATTGGGTTTTTAGTTGGTTCTCTGTTCATATCTACAATTCATGAATTCTCAAAAAAAAATTGTCTCTTTTTCTTCTCTTTTGAAAGCAACTTTTTCCAGAATTAAAATACACATAAATCTACAGCAACTAGTATTTTTATAAACAATTTTAGCTCTTTAAAACATGTATTTTAGCCCTAGTTTGTATACCATGTCCATAATTTCGACATTTGAAAACCATAGCACAACTCTTCATGATTAAAGTTAGGTTTCCACAAAAATCACTACGTTATTGTTCTCTTTCTTATTGTCGATCTACCATAATTTTAGAACACAAAGATCAACTTTCTAAAGAATAAAAAATTCTATTTTTATTAACTAATTTACACATGATGCATTCAATAATTTATTTGCAAATACAATCTCTTTCATTTATTCTAACATTCATGTGGTACATACAAAATGGAGAATTCTAATACATAAATTAACAATTATCCCTTAGTAATCATTCCATCAATTTATCTCTAATATTACCACTCTACTTTAATTAAACAAGCATGGTTCTCATTTCTCACTAGTTAATTCCTAATATTTCATTAAAACATACCTAGCACGATTTCTAATATTAGAAGCAATGAGAAACACCCACCTCTTTGGAGAAAACCAAATAAAAGGTCCTAGAGTCTCCTAGAATGTGAGAGAGTAGGATTCTCCTCCTAAATTGTGTTGCAAAAGCCCTCCTTCTTGCTTCTTGTGCAAAAAACCGAAAGCTTCCTTGTGTGGGGATGGGGCCGGCCTCTAGCTTGGGACACAACTCACACTCAAACTATATACTCCCTTATGTATTTCTCTCCTATATAATTTCTTTCTTTCAATAATTTTTTTTTTGTGTGTAGAATACATGAAGGTAGAGCGTATTTATACTAGTTCTAGGATAGATTGGAGGGCCAGGATTTCACTAGATGGTTAGAGATGGATGGCTAGGATAGGAGGGGAAGTTGTAGCAACCACCCATAATCAAATAACCACCCATGCACACACACCCACTCTCCTATTCCTCCTCAAGCATACACCTAGCCTCCAAGGTGTGCAATGCACACTACGTGCATGCACGTGCCCTCTAATACCCCCCTATTTGAAATTTGTGCAATTTTAATTAATCAATTGTTCACAAATTGTATCTATATGACAAGTGTGACAATTTAAATAATTAATTAAGTTTGTGGGCTTCACAAATAGTGGGCTTAGACTTGTGGGCCAAAACAATAAAATAATAAATTATTAAAGTGGGCTTAAAATAAGAAAACAATGTTTTAGGCTTTACAAAATAAGTTTTTTTGAAAAATGGAGGAAAAGAAAGAAATAATAGTTCATACTACAAAATAAAATTTTTATAAAAAGAAAATAAATATACATACGAAATTTTGCACGTGCGCAACACGTGAAAATCAACATTTTTATTAAAATGAAAGTTTAGGGTATTACAGTTAATATGCCAACTGTTGTTTAAATTTTTAGATATTAAGTGTAATCTTATCTGAAAACAATTACATTTTTTTAAAAAACATTGTAAATACTTTAAAAAATGGGGCCATAAGCAGTTGCTTGTGCTGCTTGTGCCGAGATCCGCCCCTGATCAAAGATGCTGTTTATGAGTAACTCTTTTTAAGTTTGGCAAAACATCATTCTGTTTCATTAATTAAAAACGAATCAAGATTTCATAATGTTATGTACCATTTACATCAGCTAAAATAAATAGATCAGCGCCGGTCCTGAGCTCATAGGGGCCCGAGGCGAGCACCCGACATGGGGCCCCATGCATAATGTGAGAAAAAGTTTAAAAATTATATATATATATATATATATATATATATATATATATATATATATATATATATATTGTTTAACAATATATATCCCCTTTTCCGTTTTGCACTAGCCTCAGTGTGCACTCGGCCTTCGGGCATTTGTTTCGATGATTCGAACCCGTTCACATTGATCTACACGTCTAAATTACTTTAAATATGTAAAATAAAGTCATTTGAAATTCATTTGCCTATCCATCATGTCATTATAAAAAAGATGATTTCAGTCATACAATTTTGTAACACTTCAATGGATGGGCGAATGAATTTCAAATGACTTGATTTTACATACTTAGAATAAGTTATACACGTAGATCAATGTCAACGGTTCGTACGTCGATACGAAGCCCTGAAGGGCGAGTTCACACGGAGGCTAGTGCACAACATAAGATTCACACACGCGGTGCACACACACGGACATTTTATATAATTGTGTTTATTTTAACCATGTTTGAGCTCTCAGGGCCAGCTTTTTCTACTCTTTTAGGTTGGTTATAAACACTCTTGTTCACATATTAAGGATAAATTATGAAACCCCCCCTGATTTATTAGGCAAAAGCCTTTAACCCCCTAAACTATTGGTCAAAGCGATAAACCCCCCAAACTATGAATTGCAGTCAAATCCCATATGGAAACGATGTGGAATGTCCAAATTGCCTTTATTTTTCACTGTTTCTCTTTCTCCTAAAAAAACAAAAGCCAAAAAGAAATGAAAACCCAAAAAAAATCTAAATTTTTTCACACAAATCAAAATCAAATTCCATCAAACCATCATCAAAATCAAAATCAAAATCAAAATCAAAACCAAAACCAAAATCAAAATCAAAAACCAAAATCCAAATCAAACCAAAACGAAAATCACTCACTCTCTCCCTCTCTCTCTCTATCTATCTCTTTAAAAATCCAAATTCAAATCAAAATCTATCAAACCATCATCATCTTCTTATTAAACTCATCAAACACTCTTATTAAATCCATCAAACCCATTTGATTTGGATTTTTGATTTTTATTTTGATTTTGATTTTGATTTTTGATTTTTTATTTTGATTTTTGATTTTGCTGAAGTCGAAGATGATGATGGTGGTGGAAGACGGGGTTGACGGTGGTCAAGACGATGGTGGTGGAGGTCAGTGGTGGTGACGACGATGGTGGTGGAGATCGGTGGTGGAAGTCGGGGTTGACGGTGGTGAAGACGATGGTGGTGGAGGTCAGTGGTGGTAACAACGATGGTGGTGGAGATCGGTGGTGGTGATGACGATGGTGGTTGAGGTCGTTCTTATTTACTTCTTAGCACATGAATTTTACGCGTGCTTTTTACTAGTATAAAATAAATGTAGGAAAAAAAGAAAATCAAATAGAATATGACAAATTTTAACTTAATATATTAATCACAAACAAAAAAGAAGGGTAGTTTAGATATTAAAGAAAACTTATTGATGATTGTAATGTATAGTATGGGTATAACAAATGTTGATCATCATATTTTAATTTTGATGGAAATATAAAAGATTTAAAAATTATATGAAAACTAGTATGTGTATAGAGAATAGCTATAAAAAAGTTAAAAAAAGTCGGAACTAAAAATTGTTTAGGTCAACCCAGTGGTCTAATTCCAATATTCCTTTAGCGCTATATATATATATATATATATATATATATATATATATATAAAGTCAAGGGGGGATTTCAAACCGCTAAACATCACGGTGGCAAGATATGGAGACAACCAACTCCCTATAACTAAAGTTATATACTTAATGGACATAAATTATATATATAATATGTTAGATATATATTAAAAAAAATTCAGGGCTCCTAAAATTGGCCAAAAATAAGGACTCGAGGCAGCCGCCTCTCACGCCTCTACTATAGGGCCGACCCTGAAATAGATGAATGTTCTTTTCCCTCTTGCCATATACTAGTACTCTTGATATTCCAAAGTCTACCAGTTAATAAAATCATTCACATACTAGGTCCGAGTTGGATCGAAGTTGAAGAGGCAAAGTGAGAAGAGGAATCGACCCGAAGGTGTAGTCTAAGGGTGATGTTTTGAGGCAGTCGAGGACATGATAGTCGACCGCAACTATCAGGTCGATTATTTGTTTGGTATCAACTCCAAACAAGTCGATTGTCCAACCAGTCGATCACCACTTTGGGCATCGACCTCAATTGGTAGACAACAATATATTGTGCAAAATTTTCAGGGTTTGTTTGAGCCTATGTTTTCTCCAAGTTACATCGTACAGCTCTCATCGTATAACTATCTTTCCAGGTTTATAGGATGGTGAATGATACTGGTAAAAACGGCAACATATCATAGCCGTATGATTCTAGCACAGATCCCAAAGCTTCTACAGGCAGATTAGCCAACATGGGCCTCTTTAAAAGGTCAGGTCCTTCTTCAGGCTCATCTACAAGACATGGGCCACTTTCAAGTCCATTAAAAATGACTAGTCCCACTAGGAGGTCACCCAGCCCATGAGGACTGTAAGTCCAATCTCTTATCCCCTGATAAGAGTCTTATCTCTTAAGGGGAGAATCAACAGGAGATAAGGGATTCATATCAATCTAATGTCTTCTTGTCAATCTCCTAAACTGTTTCTCAGGCCCATAAATACCTTCCCCCCTCCCCAGACAGAAGGTAATCAATAATCTGCAATTTCTCTCTCAAAGTCTCTTTCTCTCTCTCTGGTTCTGACTTGAGCATTGGTGGTCTATCGTCGGGGCCACCCCCGGCATTTAAGGCTATCTGCAGGTTCATCAGCAATCTTAGCCACCGTCAGATTCAGATCACGGTGTTCAATCAACGATCCATATGTATTCACACGAGCTCGAACTACTTTTTACTTCAGTGATCAAAGGTTAGATCTTTAGTAGTTTCCTTCAAATATAAACTCTCTATCTGTTTGCTTCCACACCAAAATAAGCAGCAATAGATTGGCACCGTGTGTGGTAAATTATACAGAACTACATCAAAGATCATACTTACCGTCATACCACCGAGACTAAGAGGTAGAGCGGTGGCCTCAAGCCGTCGCACCAACTCTCTTTGTTAACCAGCTCCTCCCATGGAGGACCCAATTCCTCCTCAACAGCTGGATCTGCCCCAACAGCCTAGTCAAGATTCTGTCAATGGAGAGGCACCGGGGGGCTCTCGACAAAGTCGTCATAAACTTTGCCCCCTAACGACCATATCTCAGTCCATAATGCCTCTAGTGACTTGATGCCCTTGAGAGGTCCCCGGAGGTCGAGAAATCTCCACCAAACTATTAGCGCAAAACAACAGAGGATTGATCTAAGGATTCGTGTGGACGAGAGGTGTGCACGAACTGAGGCCTCCCGATCAGAATGTCAAGTGAACCGGAGAAACAACTCTCCCTGAAGGCAGAGATCAAGACACTCATCCTTTCATAGGGGATGCACTGCAGAAACAAGCCCAACTCACGAGAGTCGAAAGCATTTGAAGAGAAACAATAAGCAAGAGCCCCAGTCACTAGGGCCAAATTAGAAAACTTCAAGCATGGCATCCTCCAAGCTATCCGAGGTACTCGTGATCGATGCTCATGGAGCCACCACTCTACTCCATCAAAAGAAGGAGAATCCAGCAACTCAACTAGATCGAAGAAGAAGGACGACCAAATCCTTCACCGCATCCGAGGAGTAGAAGATTGTCTGGAACAGATAAAGAACGATGGGAACCGCTCCAGCAAGTCTTACCACCCTAGTTGACCTCCTTTCAGTAAATCCATCCTTGATGCCCATTCTAAAGAATTTCAAAGCGCCTCAATTCAAGTCATACGATGGTGAATTCGGCCCGACTGACCATACTGAGAGTTTAAAAACCCTCATGATAGTTTAAAACACCACCGATGCGCTCATGTGCCGAACATTCCCCACAACTCTGAAAGGGTTACCAAGGGAATGGTAC
Organism: Hemerocallis citrina; assembly: GCA_017893485.1. Lineage (NCBI taxonomy): Eukaryota > Viridiplantae > Streptophyta > Magnoliopsida > Asparagales > Asphodelaceae > Hemerocallis > Hemerocallis citrina. The sequence goes on along the minus strand of CM030362.1, from coordinate 253,046,760 downwards.
TCCCGCCTTACTTTAGAGTCAATATTCTCCTTCATCCATCTCGAGGAGCTCTTCATAGCGCACTTTGTCACTAGCCGCATGGTTGAAAAAACAAGTGCTTCCCGGTTGGAACTAAAATAAATGGACAGAGAATTGCTAAAAGACTTTGTCAAGCGCTTCACAGCCGAAGCAAGGCCCATCTCTTCCCTAGACTCATCAATGGCGGTTGCCGCCATCCACCACAACTTCACTCACAAAGACCTGAAGGCCTCCCTCACAAAGAACCTAAAGATTTCAACGAACTTCTAGAAAGGAGTGACAAGTACATCAGAGTTAAGGAAGCTCTTTATCCCCAAGACAACGATTCACCTTCGGGAACAAATGGAAGAATTCAGGCGAGAAAGGACCCAGGAAGTTTAAGAAAGATGGCGCAGGTCAATGCGATCCTCCTCTAACACCGCGCTTCGAAAAGTTCACTCCCTTCAACGCAAGTGTGTCAGCCATCCTCATGAAAGTTGAGAAGGACATAATAATCCGCTCTCCCCCTAAGATGTCCACAACTAGCAATGGAAGAGAAGAAAACAAGTGGTGCGTATTTCATACAGACCATGAACACACCACTGACAGCTTCCAATCCCTCAAAGAAGAACTTGAAGGCTTGATTCGTTGGGGTTATGTCTCTCAATTTGTCCAACAAAACAACAATGCGAAACTCTTCCGGCACAGGGCGCTAATAAGCGTCAAAAGAGGCCCTCAGAAGCACAAAACTCAGAACACATGGCCATTCTCCACTCCATTCACAAAGGTCCGATGGGTGGAGATTGTAACTCCTCCTACAAACCCTTCGTCAGGGAAGTCATCTCAGTACATAATATTCTTCCTATCAATAGCACTAGGGTCTTTGACAAGGACTTAGAAGGTTCCAAACACCTCATTGCGACGCATTGGTCATAAACCTTTACATGGTAAATCATGAGGTATGCCGCATCCTACTGGACAACGGCAGCTCAGTAAACATCATTTTCATGAACACTATCAACGACCAGAAGCTCTCTCGTGAAAGACTCAAGCCAGCTGCTTATACACTTTACGGATTCTCCGGTGTACCCGTTTAAATAGAAGGAACCATCACTTTCGATGTGATAGAAAGAAAGCCTCTCGCTACTCGAATGGAAGAACTGGATTTTATGGTAGTCTACATCAAAGCCGCATACAACACAATATTTGGCCGTCCAGGCCAGGCGGCTTTTCATGCAGTTACTTCCGCCTGCCACATGAAAGTGAAGTTGCTAACAACATCTGGCATAGGTCAAGTTATAGGGAGCCGATAGGTAGCACGAGCATGCTACACTGCCACAATGGGGGGCTCGGTTCTCCCCCTTGACGCCAGAGGGCTATTGCTGGAAAGCAGTCACAATCCTGCCATATACATAGACAAGCTTGAATCCACTACTACAGACAATCCTGCCAGGCACAAATTCGTTCTCATCAGAATACAGCAATAAACCTGAATTCCCTACCCGAAGTCACTCCGCTCATTCAATGGAAAAAAATAGTTATGCCTAAACACTTTGGAGAACTTGAAGATCTCCCCTTCTCTCTGCAAAACAAGGGGAAGCTCGGTCCAAAATAGTCATATCCAGGCAAGGTCTACCAAGTTGTTCGCCTAACGGCTCATCAACGTGAAGACCCGGGGGGCAAAAATATATCAGCTGGGACTTGAAGTGAGGAATGCCTCATGAATTTCAACAAGGGTGGTTAACTCCCACCTACTCCATATATTTTCAGTATTTTCTAATAAAGGTCAACCACTAGAACAACCGTCTAGTTTTATTTTTCAATAAAGACAACTTTCACTATCGGTCACTGCATGTAATAAAGGCTAGCCAGTGGAGCAACCACTTAGTTTTATTATCCAATAAAGTTTAGTATTATTTTTTGCAGAATTATTATACAACTCTACGAGTGCATACAATGAGTTAAATGTCCAGCTTACTCCAAAAAACCGCTCCAAAAACTCATTAGAAGCTCCTTATAAGATAAGTTTGGAGTCCATACCCCTAACTTGAAGTTACTCTAGCAATTTGCAACAAAACAAGTTCAAAGTTCAACTCGCAATTTGGTCTGCTCTTGCAACTCATTAACACATTGACGACAGGTTCGGAGTCCATACCCATGACTCGGAGTAACTCTAGAAATTCGCAACAAAGCAAGTTTAGAGTTCAACTCGTCATTCGATCTGCTCCCGCAACCTGTTAAATCCCAAAACTAACAAGTTCGGATTCCATACCCATGGCTCGGAGTTGCTTTAGCAACATGCAACCTAGCACGTTCAGAGTTCAACTTGCCATTCGATCTATTTCTGAAACTAGTTAAAATTCTATAAAGACAAATTTGAGGTCCAAAATTGTGGATTGCAGTTACTCCAACAAACTTACAAAAAAAGCAAAACTCGGAGTTCAACTCGCCACTCGATGTGACTCACAATTTGTTGGATGACCCTTACAGCAAGTTCAGAGTCCAAATCTACCCTAGTGTTGCTCACATAACTAACTAAGTACAAAACGACAAGTCTGGAGTCAAACTCTCCCCAAGAGCAGCTCCTACGACTAGTCAACCCTCAAGATGATGAATCACAGGACAAGGCATAGGCATGTAAATAATTTCTTATTTCACAAACAAGAAGTCTCATTACAACTACAGAATTATAATGAGTCTACGTCTCATGCATGAATATTGCAACAAAAGTCTTGCAAGCACAACATACAACAAGCTACCGTACAAGTTGTCCTTCCAGTTACACGGTAGAGGGATGTTCTGCCTAAGAGACACAAGCCTTTTCACAGGCCTCCTACCACTTAACAGCTCCCCAGGGCCGCCTCAACTCTTGTCGATAAAATTCAAGACAGGCCTTCCTTAGGCGAGCAAGCTCCAAGTCTCTCCTACCACCTCCACCCAGGCAAGCTCCAACTCCGTCTGCATAACGTGTCGTGCAAGCGGACAAATCCTAACTTTTGTCAAGCATAGAGTACCATGGATGAAAGCAAGCTCGACGTCCCCAAGACCTAATTCGATGTACACGACTACTTGTCAGCATAAAGAAGAACAAAATTACATTAATGCTGAACAAACATAAAGGACTTCACTTTAATATTCAGAAGATTCATAACAACCACAGTTCTTTTGTTCCACAAAATGAGTTTGATGCCTTGCTCACCGCTCGAGCTCCATCAGCACCCCGTTGACTCCTAACAACGAGTTCGACGCCTTGTTCATCGCTCTAGCTCCATTAGCAATCCGTTGACTCCAAACAATGAGTTCGATGCCTTGCTCACCGTTCGAGCTCAATCAACAACCTGTTGACTCCTAATAACGAGTTCAATGCCCAGTAACTCGTTAAATCCATACAACGAGTTCAATGTCTAGCTCTTCACCAAGCTCCGTCAATAACTTGTTGACTCCAAACGACGAGTTCAATGCACTACACTGTGCTTATGCTCTTCAACAACTCATTAACTTCAAACAATGAGCTTAATGCCATACTCTCCGCTTGAGCTCCATCAGTGACTCGTTGACTCCAAACAACGAGTTCAACACTTTGCTCTTCGCTAAAGCTCCATCAACAACCCGTTGATTCCAAATAACGAGTTCAACGCCCTGCTTTCCGCTTGACATCCATCAGCAACCTGTTAACTCCGTATAATGAGTTCAACGTCTAGCTCTTTACATGAGCTCCATCAACAACTCGTTGACTCCAAACAATGAGTTCAACGCTCTACTCTCTGGTCGAGTTCCATCAATAACTCGTTGACTCCAAACATTGAGTTTAATGCCCTGCTCTCCGCTCGAGCTCCATCAACAACTCGTTTACTCCAAACAACGAGTTCAATAATCTACTCTCCACTTGAGCTCCATCAAAAACTCATTGACTCCAAACAACGAGTTCAACTGCTCTACTCTCTAATCGAGCTCCATCAACAACTCGTTGATTCTAAATGACGAGTTCAATGCTATGCTCTCCGCTCGAGCTCTATCAACAACTAGTTCACTACAAATAATGAGTTCAACGCTCTGCTCTTCGCTCGAGCTCCATCAACAACTCGTTGACTCCAAACAACAAGTTCAACACTCTGCTTTTCGCTCAAGCTCCATCAATAACTCGTTAACTCTAAATAATGAGTTTGACACCATGTGCACTGCTCAAGCTCCATCAACAACTCGTTGACTCCAAACAACGAGTTCAATGATCGAGGTCCATCTACAACTTGTTGACTCCAAACGACGAGTTCTATGCACTGCTCGTTGCTCGAGCTCTATCAACAGCTCTTTAACTCCAAACAATGAGCTCAATGCCCTGCTCTCTGCTTGAGCTCCGTCAACAACTTGTTGAATCCAACAACGAGTTCGATGCCTCGCTTTTGCTGAGGCTCCAGTAATAACTGGTTGATTCCAAACAATGAGTTCAACTTTCTGTACTTCGCTCGAGCTCCATCAACAACTCATTGACTCCAAATGTCGAGTTCAGCACCCCGATCTTCATTTGAGTCCTTCCAACAACCCCTTAACTCTATGCGATAAGGTTGTCATTCATTGCCGACCCAGAGTTGTCTCTCCAAATATGTCGGATCAAACAATAAGCTCTACGTTCAACTCGATCAAAGAGTTACCTCTACAAAACTCGATGGGCACAAACGGCAAGTTCAAATAACCAACTCTAGCTTAGAGTTGTCTCCATAAACTTGTTGGGATCAAACGAAAAGTTCCACATCATCTCCATCCAAGAGTTGCCTTTAAAAACTTTCTTGGCGTAAACAACAAGTTCAAACTTCCAACTCTGTCATAGAGTTGTCTCTACAAACTTGCCAGGCGCAAACGACAAGTTCAAACGTTTTACTCTGTCACAGAGTTGTCTCCAAAAAATTGCTATGATTAAATAGAAAGCTCTACATTCAACTTTGTCTCAGAGTTGTCTCTCCAAACTTGCCAGGAATAAATAACAAGCCTTACGACCAATCCCATCTCAGAGTTGCCTCTCCAAACTTGCTAGGCACAAACAACAAGTTCAAATGTTTAACTCCGTCTCACAGTTATCTTAACAAACTTACTGGGATCGAATAGCAAGTTCGCAGTCCTGTCGCCTTCCAAAGTTTGTACCAACTACAATTCTTCTGTGTCAGCTACAGATACAAGATTTAATGATCAAAGCACCCAGCTCTCAAACCAACAGTACACTCATCCAACAACAAAATGCTCAATCAACAAAAACAAGTGAACAACACAATACTTGGTCAACGAAAGAACGGTTCAATGGAATGAGCAACAACACGAATTCGACCAAACCAAGATCTCCAAACTCCAAGCTATCCAAACTTGCTGCAACTCAACCGATCTCTACAACATCAAATCTTCAATTCTGCTTTGACTACAGCTTTGCAAAAGCACCAAAGCTGTGACATGCCCTAGCTCCTCACGACCCAAGGAGATAACTCACTATTTCTTCTTTTGAGGTAGCAACAAAGCAAAGAATATCAACCCGAAGCTCCAAAACTGAAGCTTCAACACTTGGACGATGCTCGAAACCGACCAAAAGCTTCAAAAACCAAGCCACACAAGTGTTCAAATAACAATGGAAATAGAAGAAATTAAAAAAAAACTACTTCTGATGCCGGTTGAAGCCCACATTGACTCCAAACCCGACTCCAAAACTCGAAGTTCCAAAACCCAAGAAGTAGTAGACTTCAGGTTGGAGTCTAATACCCGAACACAAAACTTTAGAGTCCACATCCCTACTCCAAAGAATCTCTAGTTCCAAGCTCTAACCTAGTGCCCCACAAGCTTTGTGTAACACCCGGCAAAATTTAATTGACAATTTTGCCCACGGGTGTTACGCACGTGCATTTTGTATTGCTATTAATGATATCCATAACGCATTTTGATATGTATTTTGAACTCCGATTATATATGCAATTCTGTATTCCTAAAATCCCATTGAGACAACTCGAATGCTAAATTTCAATCTTTGAGTTTTTACGTGCTTTTTACGTATTCTCGATGCACGTGTCGATTTCGGATATTCCACCGTTACGTGGAAAGTTTTCAATGGATTTCAATTATTTATTTTTATAAACATGTTTGAATTTGTTTTGTAAACGAAAATTCAATTTTTGACTATCTTTATTAAAATAAATTTTCTACGTGCAATACACGTGCTTTCTGTACGTTTGAGTACATTATCGAATATGTATATTAAATATACTTTATGTTGCATTCCAATTAATTATAAATATTTTTTGGTTGACAAAATCAATTTTTTTATTTTTGAGATTTTACGGGCGAAGCACGTGTTTTGGTGCACGTGTTAAACGTATTCTTCTTTCAAAATGAATTTTTTAAAGTGTGTGTCTATTTTAATTATGCATGAAAAGTATAATTTTAAGTTAAATTTATATGTTTATTACATACATAAATAAATTATTTTAAAGGGATTAAATAAATAAATTATTTTGTACACAAAGCACGTGCACGTGCACACGTGCGATGTGCACACATTTTTGCGAACCGGGGTATTTTTTGAGAAGAGAGAAAATCTGAATATTTGATTTTGAAAGTAGGAGGGAAAGCAAGTTTCAATTTTTAAATCATGGGGTTAGTGGTGTTCATGTGAGGGGTGGTTATACTAACTACCCATTAGTTAATCTATAAAAAAAACCTCCTAAGTCTCTCATTCTCTCATCGCTTCTCCTCCCTCTCCCCTGACATTCCCGAAAGAGGCCAAGCATTAACGAGCAAAGCCTTGTCCATTTCTCCACCTAATCATCTATTCCACATGCCTATATACATATACTAATGTATATATATGTACATACATAGTATGTGTATATGAAAGAAGATGGGAGTTGTTCTTGATGTTGCCGAAATGGAATGGAGATGGAGATGCTCACTGTTGTTGACCGAAAAGATGTGGGGGGCTTGTTTTGGTGCGCAGATTTCGAGGGGTTGCAAATGGAGTTTTCTTTAGGAGCTCCTAATTCTAGGAGTTCATTTGAGAACAATTTCTTCAACTTTAGGTGGGTGTTTCTTAAATGCTTTCTAATTTAGGAATAGAAATTTGCATGATAGATGATACACACTTTATTTGTTGAAATTGAATTGGTATTATGAGATTGCATGCAAATTAATGTAGAAATGAATCGTTAAATTTTGATTGGTGTGGTAGATGCAAATCACTACTCTATTCCTTAAATTGTTATGATTGCTAGATTGAAATGCTAGAATTGAAATGGTTTGTATGAAATTGATGCATGTTAAGACGTTGATTAAAATAACGCAAATGTGTATAAAAGAATTGTTGTTGTTAATATGGCAAAGAAGTGTGATTCCGACATCAAAATATTTATTTATACGAGTATAGAGATGTTTATAAAGTAATTTTGATAAAAGACAACATTTTGTTTGGAAAATTGACTGGATATGTGTTTTGATGCATTTTAAGGATTTCATTGAAAAATGAGAAACTTGTTAATTTGAGAACACGTACTATATTGTCTTTCAAAGGAATACATTTTTAAATGATCTATAATTTCGTAGAGGTACAAATCAAATTTGAAAGGTCCGAAAATATATGCAAGCAGGAATTGGCGTAATTAACAGTCGACTGTCTACCTTCCACAGTCGACTGGCAAGTATAAGAATTTGGTTCTTCCTCGGCAGGACAGTCGACTGTCTACTTTCACAGTCGACTGTTGCTGTCCTGAATTTTAGTTTTTGATGTTTCAAGGTATTCGCAGAACAGCCGACTATTCTTTGTCAACAGTCGACTGAACCGACTGTGATGTTTTGATGTTTGCATAATTGCCGACTGATACTGCTACCAGTCGACTGAACCGAACTGGTTTTTGTTCTTAAGTTTGGATTTGATTTTGACAAATGAAAGTTAAATAAGTTTGAATGCGAGATTTTATGATTATTAATACCTGACTGAATCTAGTTTGAAATGCACACAAAGGTGTGAAAGATGAATTTGATTAAGAGATTGAATTGAATTTGTTCTCATGTTATGAGATTATAAAAGAAATGTTTTTAAGAAAGAGTTGTGAACAAAAGAAATGAAAATATTATTTGAGATTGATTATGAAATATTGTTGATCTCTAGAAAGAGATAGTTGTTGTTATCTAGAGGCTAGGCGAGACCCTAGTGACCGGCAGTATTATTTATGATTTTGAGAGCTAACCGTTGAGGGTTGAGCATCTCTTGAGAAGTAGCCAGGTAGGCTGACTGTCTCTGTTATTTTGATTTAAGTCTGGTAGGGTAAGCTAGCTCCAGGTTGTGATGATTTTCTTTTAAATTAAATTTTGTAAGGTTGTGATGGAAGTAAGAGAAAAACATGAGTATGAGGGCCATTGGATTGGTGGTGTGAGAGTGATCCACAGGCTGCCTGCTTGATGCGTCAAGACATGGCGTGGGCACTACTCCAGAATTATCGTCCCGGTGGTGACGCTTGTGGGATGTTTGAGTGGCTATGGGTGGTGCCATTGTTCCATGGCGGAGGCTGAATTGTCCATAGGTTGCCTGCTCGATGCGTCGTGTCAGTGCGTGAGATTTCCCTCCAGGCTGCCTGGACATGGGCTCGTAGATCATAGAACATCTAGGATACTTACCATAGTTACCGTAGTAGATTAAATCATGGCGAGGGATCGAACCCTATAAGATGAAGTACGACTAAGGGCTTGCCCTCGGACCTATGTAGTATGGAATGCATAGAATCCAAACAAGTGCACATTAGTGTCATGTAATATAAATAACTGCATTAAGGACTAAGTGCACCGCACAACACGACATCAACAGGATATTCCCTTTGTAGCTTTGTTTGTGATCAAGTTTGTGTTTGCTAAAGTATTTAAGAATCATTATACTGTTTTCGACATAGAGAGGATGGCCGTGTATAATATTTCGTCAGTTGTAAGCAACTGACGTGCCCACAGTTTTATATGCAGGATTTGGAGTTACATGAAGATATAAAGAGAATTGATGCTATTGATTATTTAAATGTTAAAGTTGTAACAATTGTACATTCATTATTGTTGTATTTTATTAATTCTGCTGCGTATTGATGTAAAAGACTCTGATGTAATCATTGTTGAAATAAAAGTTTTAAATTCCTTGTAAAATTGTACGAATGAAGTGTAAAGATCCTGTGAAAATCTCGAATTCAGTGTATTTTGGAATTCGGGGTATTACAGAGTGGTATCAGAGCCACGCTTCTAAGTAGTACAAATTTATAAGGAACGACACCCTAGAAGTGGACATTAGAGTGTGAGTTCAGTTTATAGAGATTTAAATGTAAGTGATTTACATTTGTGTTGCTCTATAGGCTGATGTTTTCTTTTTCCTTCCCTATTGGATGGCTGGAGTCATGAATGGAAGTTGTTATTGAATTTACATTCAAATTCATTCATGATGCTCTCCTCGCATACATTGATTTGAGATTGTATGCGAGCTCATTTTCTCTGGGTATCAGAGTGGCACAGTGGAAGCGTGGTTGGTTTGAACCGTCATTGATGATACCTTACACATAGATACACCTTCCCCTCAAATTATTTTCTGTGGATTTTCATCATAGTACTCTTTCAACATTTAAATAAATATTTTCCTATACTATTTCAATGCCTATTATTCGTCTATTTTCTTAGTCTTGATTCTTTAAATTTGTTTGTCCCTCAGTATTAAATTCTGTCTTTCGTGTTTTATGTCACTTTATGATCATCCGTCTATATTCTCTATTACTTCATGCATTCTATTAAATTTATATTACAACTATTATTTTCTTCATTTATTCTATTTTTTGAATTTCGCTTGTGAATTTTGCTTATGTGCATTCATTTTACATGAATTGATTTTGTGATGCGATATTCTCGTATTGTCTATATACTTCAGTATATTTTAACGAGATTGAAATATTTTATCCGTATAAATACAACAAACTAATTTGATTTATTATCTGCATTCGATATTATCGTTATTACATATTGTCTACTAATTTGTTTTGATATATTTATAAATTTTGTAATTACGTTTCCTTAATATAATGCATATACTCGCTATTCATACTTTAATTTATCCTCTAATTTTAAATTGTCTTTAGATTCTTGATTACTATATATATTTTCCTCTGATTTTATATGTGTCATGTATTTCAAGATACTTACTATACATATAATTTCACCCTCCTCAAATTACTATATTATTATTTTTATGTCTATTGCCCTAATTTGCTACCTTACATCATTAATGTTTTCATTTGTACTTCCAACGCGTGCATATATTCTACATTATTTGTTTTGGTGTTATAAATAATTTTTCAGTACTACTAATTAGTACCGTCTATGTTTGATATATCCTATATACCTATTTTGATATTTCGTTGTGTAAAATCTTTTTCTGTATCATTGATTTCATACTTTATTAAACATCCCATACCTAAGTATACATGGAAGATTACATCTTTCCATCTTCCATTTTGGTGCAACCTGATGTCGAGAGGGCAAATATGCAACTAGACATCATTGGAGGCAAACTGCAACTGGATGTCGGTGAGGCAAAGTTTGCAACCGAATGTCCAGAAGGCAAACTGCAACCGGATATCGTAGAATCAATTATGCAACTTGAGATCAAGACAGGCAAGTCTGCTGTTGGATACCAGCGAGACGAACCTACACTAGAAGGAAATACTATACTTAGATAACCCCCACCTTGTTTTTCCATAATATTCACTTACAACTATTCCATATTGTACTAGCATATACTATTTCCTAGTATCATACTGTTTATACTAATTTCTATATCTATCAAACCTGTGAATTTACCACTTAATCTCAACTATCTTGCCGTCTTTTCCTTATTTTGGATCTTTCTCATGTGAAAGTATTTCGTACCACTTTATTCTATTTTGCTATTTTAAAATTTGGTGGCTACTCACCTAACAGTTTTATCTATTATACTTTTGTTTATATTTCATGATTTACTTCTATATGAGTAGCTTTGCATTGTTACTACTTTTACAACCATAATGTATTATTTTACTCCTACACATCATTTAAAACTTTTGTATCGTGATATCGTTGTTTCGCCCTATAACATTACGTCTATGTATGTACATAATTTTGTATGCTGACTTTCTTGGTTTACTTGACAATCAAAATTTTTTCGGATTTATGCCTTTTCATTTTTTTTATCATAAATATATGATTATTGTATTTACCTCACAAATTATTTTATGATATTAATTTGTATACAGGATCATTTTATGTATTCTATACTTTTACTATATTCCTTCTCTTATATTTCTCAAACAGCCTTCTTTTTGAATTGCTAGTTTTGTCGTACACTATCAATTTAGTTTACGACTTTCTACCATATATTACATTGGTGAATTTTGAGTATTGAATCCATTTATAAAAGATCCATTGACTAAGATTTCTCTTTATTGCATTGTTTTCTGAACTATTTCACAATTAATGATTGAGTTTATTTATCATTTTATCTAATGGTTTATTCAATAATATTTTGTATGAAAACTCCTTTCAATATACACTATCCTTTATTGTCGCATTTATTTTCTTATGCTACTTTCCTAGTTTTGTTGTTCTGTTGTCATAAATTTTGATGCTAAAAAATTTTCTTAAATAGATTTTGTCTCATTTTTCCACATTGCTTACTTTTATGTTATATGTATTTTCTTAATGTTTATAGTTTTCTATATGTTATAATGATATTTTCTTTGGTGTGTACAAAATACAGCCTTTACCATAGTGAGTTCCGAGGACGGAACTGTTCTAAAGGGGAGAGAGTGTAACACCCCGCAAAATTTAATTGGCAATTTTGCCCTCAGGTGTTACGCACGTGCATTTTGTACTGCTATTAATGATATCCATAACGCATTTTGATATGTATTTTGAACTCCGATTATTTATGCAATTCTGTATTCCTAAAATCCCATTGAAACAACTCGAATGCTAAATTTCAATCTTTGAGTTTTTACGTGCTTTTTATGTATTATCGATGCACGTGTCGATTTCGGATATTCCACCGTTACTTGCAAAGTTTTCAATGGATTTCAATTATTTATTTTTATAAACATGTTTAAATTTGTGTTGTAAACGAAAATTCAATTTTTGACTATCTTTATTAAAATAAATTTTCTACGTGCAATACACGTGCTTTCTGTACGTTTGAGTACATTATCGAATATGTATATTAAATATACTTTATGTTGCATTCCAATTAATTATAAATATTTTTCGGTTGACAAAATCAATTTTTGTATTTTTGAGATTTTACGGGCGACGGACGTGTTTTGGTGCACGTGTTAAACGTATTCTTCTTTCAAAATGAATTTTTTAAAGTGTGTGTCTATTTTAATTGTGCATGAAAAGTATAATTTTAAGTTAAATTTATATGTTTATTACATACATAAATAAATTGTTTTAAAGGGATTAAATAAATAAATTATTTTTTACACAAAGCACGTGCACGTGCACACGTGCGATGTGCACACATTTTTGGGAACCGGGCTATTTTTTGAGAAGAGGGAAAATCTGAATATTTGATTTTGAAAGTAGGAGGGAAAGCAAGTTTCAATTTTTAAATCATGGGGTTAGTTGTGTTCATGTGAGGGGTGGTTATTCTAACTACCCATTAGTTAATCTATCAAAATACCTCCTAAGTCTCTCATTCTCTCATCTCTTCTCCTCCCTCTCCCCTGACATTTCCGAAAGAGGCCAAGCATTAACCAGCAAAGCCTTGTCCATTTCTCCACCTAATCATCTATTTCACATGCCTATATACATATACTAATGTATATATATGTACATACATAGTATGTGTATATGAAAGAAGATGGGAGTTGTTCTTGATATTGCCGAAATGGAATGGAGATGGAGATGCTCACTGTTGTTGACCGAAAAGATGTGGGGGGCTTGTTTTGGTGCGCGGATTTCGAGGGGTTGCAAATGGAGTTTTTTTTAGGAGCTCCTAATTCTAGGAGTTCATTTGAGAACAATTTCTTCAACTTTAGGTGGGTGTTTCTTAAATGCTTTCTAATTTAGGAAAAGAAATTTGCATGATAGATGATACATACTTTATTTGTTGAAATTGAATTGGTATTATGAGATTGCATGCAAATTAATGTAGAAATGAATCGTTAAATTTTGATTGGTGTGGTAGATGCAAATCGCTACTCAATTCATTAAATTGTTATGATTGCTAGATTGAAATGCTAGAATTGAAATGATTTGTATGAAATTGATGCATGTTAAGATATTGATTAAAATAACGCAAATGTGTATAAAAGAATTGTTGTTGTTAATATGGCAAAGAAGTGTGATTCCGACCTCAAAATATTTATTTATACGAGTATAGAGATGTTTATAGTGTAATTTTGATAAAAGACAACAGTTTGTTTGGAAAATTGATTGGATATGTGTTTTGATGCATTTTAATGATTTCATTGAAAAATGAGAAACTTGTTAATTTGAGAACATGTACTATATTGTCTTTCAAAAGAATACATTTTGAAATGATCTATAATTTCGTAGAGGTACAAATCAAATTTGAAAGGTCGGAAAATATATGCAAGCTACAATTGGCGTAATTGACAGTCGACTGTCTACCTTCCACAGTCGACTGGCAAGTATAAGAATTTGGTTCTTCCTCGGCAGGACAGTCGACTGTCTACTTTCACAGTCGACTGTTGCTGTCCTGATTTTTAGTTTTTGATTTTTCATGGTATTCGCGGAACAGCCGACTGATTCTTTGTCAACAGTCGACTGAACCGACTGTGATGTTTTGATGTTCGCAGAACAGTCGACTGATACTGCTACCAGTCGACTGAACCGAACTGGTTTTTGTTCTTAAGTTTGGATTTGATTTTGACAAATGAAAGTTAAATAAGTTTGAATGCGAGATTTTATGATTATTAATACCTGACTTGAATCTATTTTGAAATGCATACAAAGGTGTGAAAGTTGAATTTGATTAAGAGATTGAATTGAATTTGTTCTCATGTTATGAGATTATAAAAGAAATGTTTTTAAGAAAGAGTTGTGAACAAAAGAAATGGAAATATTATTTGAGATTGATTATGAAATATTGTTGATCTCTAGAAAGAGATAGTTGTTGTTATCTAGAGGCTAGACGAGACCCTAGTGACCGGCAGTATTGTTTATGATTTTGAGAGCTAACCGTTGAGGGTTGAGCGTCTCTTGAGAAGTAGCCAGGTAGGCTGACTGTCTCTGTTATTTTGATTTAAGTCCGGTAGGGTAAGCTAGCTCCAGGTTGTGATGATTTTCTTTTAAAACAAATTTTGTAAGGTTGTGATGGAAGTAAGAGAAAAACATGAGTATGAGGGCCATTGGATTGGTGGTGTGAGAGTGGTCCACAGGCTGCCTGCTTGATGCGTCAAGACATGGCGTGGGCACTACTCCAGAATTATCGTCCCGGTGGCGACGCTTGTGGAATGTTTGAGTAGCTATGGGTGGTGCCATTGTTCCATGGCGGAGGCTGAATTGTCCATAGGTTGCCTGCTCGATGCGTCGTGTCAGTGCATGGGATTCCCCTCTAGGCTGCCTGGACATGGGCTCGTAGATCATAGAACATCTAGGATACTTACCATAGTTACCGTAGTAGATTAAGTCATGGCGAGGGATCGAACCCTATAAGATGAAGTACGACTAAAGGCTTGCCCTCAGACCTATGTAGTATGGGATGCATAGAATCCGAACAAGTGCGCATTAGTGTCATGTAATATAAATAACTGCATTAAGGACTAAGTGCACCGCACAACACGACATCAACAGGATAGTCCTCTTGTAGCTTTGTTTGTGATCAAGTTTGTGTTTTCTAAAGTATTTAAGAATCATTATACTGTTTCCGGCATAGAGAGGATGGCCGTGTATAATATTTCGTCAGTTGTAAGCAACTGACACACCCACAGTTTTATATGCAGGATTTGGAGTTACATGAAGATATAAAGAGAATTGATACTGTTGATTAGTTAAATGTTAAAGTTGTAACAATTGTACATTCATTATTGTTGTATTTTGTTAATTCCGCTGCGTATTAATGTAAAAGACTCTGATGTAATCATTGTTGAAATATAAGTTTTAAATTCCTTGTAAAATTGTACGAATGAAGTGTAAAAATCCTGTGGAAATATCGAATTCAGTGTATTTTGGAATTCGGGGTGTTACACTTTGACACAAAATTCAAGAATCAACTACGAGCTCGATGACTGCAAGCAAGGTCCACAGAGAGCTCCAAAGACAGCGAGTGTGAGTACACAATCCAACAGAAGTAGCCAACTTCGAAGATTCGGAGCTCGCTTATGCCTTACCCAAGTCATAGAGCTCCTTCATTCATCCCTCACATGGTCACCGATCTCTAAACTCCTAGAACTTCAAACCTTCCAAGATGCAAAACTCCTTCCTCCTCATTTACAATGTCGACGGGATCCCCTCCTCCTTCGCCGAACTCGCCGAGCTCCTACTCCCTTGCCGAACTCGCCAATCTTCTTGCTGAGCTCAATTCATAGCTGGGCTCCTCCCTGGCATCGCTCAGCTTGAAGATCCAACCTCGCCAAACTCATCGAGCTCCTCATTCGCCGAACTCGCCGAGGTCCTTATCCATCTCCGAACTCGCCCAACTCCTCTCCGAACTCAATCTCGCCGAGCTCCTCCCTAAAAAACATAGCTTCGCCAAGCTCCAACATTGCCACACCGAGCTCCTAGATCACTGTCAATGGCTTTGCCAAACTCGCTGAGCTCCTCCTCATTCGTCGAACTCGCTGAACTCCTTCTCCCTCACCGAACTTGATCTTGCCGAGCTCCTCCCTCGACACCATAGCTACACTGAGCTCCTCCATCACCTCTCCGACCTCCTAGCTTATCGCCAATTCCTTCGCCGAGCTCAACAACTTTCCCATCTCTAAGCTCCATCATCACCGAGCTCAAAACCCTTGCCGACCTCCTAGCCCACCGTCCATGGCACCGCGGAACTCCCTCTCCCAGAACATCCTCACCGAGCCCCGTCACCTAAGATGGTGAAAGGAGTTCGATGAAATGGTTGGCCGGTCTGAGGGGTGCTCGAAGGCAGCCACAGGCTATGGGATCATTTCGGAAAATGCGTGCCCCCTGATCGACGACACAGGAGATCCCACATCGCTCATCAACATCACAATGACATTACAACCACACACTTAACTCAGCGGGTGAGCCGATGCGTGATCAACTCGGTAAATCAGTTTAAAATTCACGGATGTCCGATAAATTAATAAAAAAATCCCCAAAATCACTTAAAAGTTCAAAATATTAATTTAAATTTCAAAAATAATTATTCAAATTCAAAAATTAATTAAAGTTTTTGAAAAAAATTAAAAAATGGAATAATTAATTCAAAAATTTGAAAAAAGAAATTATTAATTGGGGAAAAATTATTAAAAATAAGAAAAATATATGGAATTCCATAAAAATTCGAAAAAGTCAGAAAATATTTGCCGCCTCTAGAAGCTTCTGATCAGTTCTAGATGTCTCCAATCGACCCTGAAAGCTTAGATTGTATCTCAGAATTTTGAAAAAAGGCGAACTACTTCCCGAAAACCAAGAAAATTATCTTTCGAGAGTGGGGGGCTTATGATAATGGTAAAAATTACAAAAAATTGGGGCCGTACAATTCCAACACAAATCCTAAAGCTTCTACAGGCAGATTAGCCATCACCAACATCTTTAACAGGTTTGGGCATTCTTCAGGCTCATTTACAAGATATGAGCCACTTTCAAGCCCATTAAAAGTGACTAGGCCCACTAGGAGAGACACCCAGTCCATGAGGACTGTAAGTCAAATCTTTTTTCCCCAGACAAGAGAATTGTATCTCTTAAGGGGGAGAATCAATAGGAGATAAGTGATTCATATCAATCTAATGGATTCATATCAATCTCCAAAACTGTTTCTCAGACCTATAAATCTATTTCGCCCTCCTCAGTCAGAAGGTAATCAATAATCTGCAATTTCTCTCTCAAACTCTTTTTCTCTCTCTGGTTCTAATTTGAGCGGCGAAGGGTCTATCGCCGGGGCTACCCTCGTTGTTTCAGGCTTTTTGCAAGTCCGTCGGCCGTGTCAGCACCGTCAGATTCAAATCACGGTGTTCAATCAACGATCCAGATCTATTTACATGAGCTCTAACTACTTTTTACGGCAACGATCAAAGGCCGAATCTTTAGTAGTTTCCTTCAAATATAAACTCACTATCTGTTTGCTACCACACCAAAATAAGCAGCAACAGTGAATGTTCAAGATTACAGCCTAGGGTTTTATAGATCTCTATATATAATTGTAATGATCTACATGAGATTTATTACTTCATCTGAGAGTTCACTGCAAAGAGCAAGAGTATCTTCTAGTGGTCCTAAAAGATGGATAAAATCTTGGTAAGAGTATTGTAACTATTATGTCTTTTCTAGTTGAATAATATCTCGGTTATTTCTTTCCCAGATTTTGTTTCTCGAATCAGGGTAAATTGTGTGCTTTTGTGTTTGGTATGGTCTATTTTTTATTCATTCTTTATTGTGATGGGTTGTCTCATATCGCACTAAAACTTATGCTATGCCGAAACTCCCCATCAAAGTGTTATCAGAGCACTCAGGAGTTGCTCGAGTTTCTTTGTGAAAATGACTGATCATGGTTTCTTGAAGTTCATGGAGTTTGATGGTAAACATTAATCTCTAAAAGGTGGACATGTACGACGTAATGGTTCAAAAGGGCTTCCATATTGCCCTAGAAGGAGATAAAGTGAATAAAATAAACCAGAAAAGCCTGCTAAAATGGCACATGAGGAGTGAGATGAGATATGTTTAAAAGTATTGAGTTTAATCTCATTGTCATTGATGGATGAAGTAAAGTGAAACTTTCTTGAGTTGAAAAGCATGACGAGTCTTTTGGTGAGACTTAAAATTGACTTTTCGAGATCATCAATACTGGATCTGTAGTACCGGAAGAGAAAACTTTTTCATTTCTCAATGAAGGAAGATATCGCTCTTCATGACCAAAAAGTGAAATTTAATGTGTTGTGTCACGCCCCGCTTCCCAAAAGAGAATACAGAATACGGATACGTGACTAAGCCCAGCAAATGATTTTCATCATCCATAAGCTGTTCAAGAATCTTTACAACATTTCACAAGAATAATCAGAGTCGGAAGCAAAAGAATCAACCAAGCATGCACATATGAACCAAAATACCAACAAGAATACTTGAAACCAAAATATATTAATATCAAAAAATCCAGATCTGAATAAGTTAAATATCCTAGGTCATATTGCCCAAATACGAAATAAATCCAAGTACAAAATATAATTGTTCAAGACAAGCAACAAGAAATAATAATAGCAAAATCTAGCACTAATATTTCATATCACCAATACCATCTGGTACATGTTCTTCAAAATCTGCAATTTAACAATTGTAGGAATAGGAAAAAGAAAACATACTCCCGTCAATGCAAGTTACGGACCGCTTATAATGCATGATACAAGTACATGGGAAAACTAACAAATAGCATGGAATAGGCATGATATCAAAATATAACAACTAGCATGGTAAGGTGAACAAGTACAAGTATCATGTATCAAGTGTCAAGTGAATAAGTATCATGTAAACAAGCAACAAGTATCAAGTATCAAGTCTCATGTATCATGTGACCAAGTACCAATTAATGTATCATGTTCAAGTGTCATGTATCAAGTTTTGTAGTTATTACTATCTAGGTAGCACTTCATGAATCCCGCTTTTTACTACATGGTTGATACAAAAAACAGTTTCGCTTTAGATTTTATAGTGGACCATAGAGGGCAGTGTACTCAGGAACAAGTATCAAGTAATCGAGCTCCAAGCTCCAAGTATCATGTATCATGCATCACGTGTCAAGTTGTGCAAGTGGCAAGTAATCACGTGTCTTGCGTGCAAGTATCAAGTAATCACGTGTCAAGTATCATGTATCAAGCAATCACGTTGGATCAGTGGATCTCCTTCAAAGTACACGTTTCTGAATTATCCACTATTAGATCTTTCCCTTAAACTCCGACTTGATTATTTATTATTATTATCAAAAAAATATGTATGTGTGCAAAACATATCAAGAATAACATGGCATGATCATGTAACAAGTTCAAGTTGCAAGATAAACATGTACGGGTGCAAGATAACTCATAAAAGGATAAAATAACCAAATTAATAGTTCAGGACAGCAAGACCATACTGCAGTAAAACTGAGATTCCCGTTGTTACAAACATGCAACCCTGAATCTGTAAAAAGTTTTAGAAAATAGACTCCCGGCCGAATTCAGCAAACATATATAAGTTATATAGTATTTCACAAAATCATAACTTAAAACTGATTTGAATCCAGAAAATATGTTCAACCAGAATTCAGAAAATTGTTTTCAAAGTCAGGAAAACAGTATGAAAACTCATTAAATAAATCCACAAAAAATCTGGGGTATTCCCCTATATGTATAGTAACAGAAAAACAAGTTTCATAATTTTTCAAAAAAAATTGAGTAGTCAAGTAAAATCAGAAAACATCAAGATGTAGTAGTTTTGTAAATCTGAAATCACAAACACTACAGTACGAAAACAGCAATATCTCACAAACCATAAATCGAAATCCAAATCTTCCAGAAGGGTAATAAAATGTATATAGTAGTCTAACTTTCATATTCAGAAATATTTTGGAAACAACAAGTAGAAATAGGTCGAAAATCCAGTTCTTTACTGAACAGTAGTAAAATTTTGCATGTAAACTCTTTATTTGCAAGCATGAAAAGGTTTGTAAAACTCCTCAAATAAATCCACCAAAATTCTTGGTAAACCCCAATCAAGTCTAGAAATATTGAGCAAAATTTCAGATTAAAATAATAATTTTAACACCACAATAAAAATAGATTTCTCTTCAGAATTTATAGAAAACAGAATATGCAAATCTTTCGACACTACTGTAGTAAAATAGGCATAAATCACAAAACGTAAATCGAAATTGAGATCTGTCAAAAGGGTTGGAAAATAGACAGAATTCTCTACAAATCATGTTCACAAAATATTTTTAAATACTGACCTTAATAGGGCCTAAAATACGAATAAAAACTGGAAAACCAGCAAAACTGAAAATATTGTATTTGCACAAAATCAACTAGTTCACATAGAACTCATCCAAAACACAACCAAACACGAGATAGAGTATACTAGATGTCCAAACAACATGATATAGGGTATATCACAAGTCCACAACAAGTTTACCACGAATAACACGAACGAGCACAAGATAACACATGAATAACACGCATATATACAACAAGATGTGGTCAATCCTAGGTTATATCATGTCATGTATGTCGTGAGGCAACTATGGTCAAATCATTACTATAGAGAAAATATCAACAAGGAGATTCACACACAAATTGTCTCTAGAACCCAACTACACTACAAGCGATATTTAGTACTTGTATTTGCAAAGGAATTTAATACAAGTTACTTGCCTTAACTGATGACGAAAATGACTCCAAGCAAGAATAACGGGAACGGATTCCTGGCCAACGAACTCAACGAACACACAAACCAAAAATGAGCAAAACCCGACGAACCACGAGCAAAGCACGAACCCAATAACACAAAGCGAGCACACACAAACTCAACGAAAATAAAAGCACACACGAGAAAGCATGGGGGGGATGACGACGGCCAGAAAAGGCTGCCGCTGCCGCTGCTCGGCTGCCTGGCACTGAGAAGGAAGCACAGCACTTTGGTGCTGCTGCTGTCGCAGTAGGATGGCAGAACAAGGCAGGGACCAAGGCCAGGAGGATGCTACAGTGGGGGAAAAGGTTGTGGAGCGGGGTGAGATGGGGTCGGGAGTCAAGGGATGGATGAGAGAGAGATGGGGGAAGATAGGGTGCAAGGTCGGGGCATTGGAGTGGTGCGGTGAGGAGGACAGGGTGAGCGAAAGATGGACGGGAAGAAAAATAGGATGGCGGCTGCATGGAGTAGGAGGGATTTATATATGGGTATACTAGTATTAGGGTTAGGTGATGGAGTGAGAGGGAGGTGGCACAGCACTAGGGTTTTCGGGTGTGGGTAGAGTTAACGGGTTTGGGTGTGGGTAGTTTAGTGAATAGGTCTACATGGTTTCTTGGGTAATGGGTAATAGCTAATAACGGGTAGGGGATTAATAGGAACAGGGTAATAGGATTAGGTGGATATTGAAGATAATGGGCTTGAGCTTTATATATAACAGGTATTGGGAAATTTAAATCGGGTAAGTGGGTTTGATTAAGTGGGTATTAGAGAGTATAAAATGGGTATTAGGGATTCAAGACAAAATATAGATAGGGCAAAATGAACAAAATAATAGAAAAATAATATAGGATGCGAACAACAATAAGGAGGATAAAAAATATCAGCTCGATCAAAATGGAACGAAATACGAGACGAACAAGAATCAAGAATTCAAATAAAAGTGACCAAAATAATAAAAGAATATATATTGAAAATAAAATCAAATATATGGTCCAAAAGAAATACAATGGAGTCAAATGCAAGGAAAAAGAAAAATACACTCAAAAATACACAAAATGAAAAACAGGGGTTACATGTTGTCTGAGTTGAAGGCGATAAATACAGATGATCTCTTTGAAAAAGATAAAACTTTCAACTTGATATATTCACTGCCAGATTCGTGCGACTGTTTAATAATCACCATGTTACATGAAAAATTTGTTAAGAAGAAACTCTTGGTGACCAGTGTGATCACGGGCTTGTGGATCAACTTAGGAAGGATACTAAAAAGTAAGGGTCAACTTCTTTGAGTTGCATGGTGGTGGAGGGAACTTCAATTGAAAGAGATAGTGCGCGTAAAGGAGGGGCTCGTTGCCACTTTGCGGGAAGAGAGGGCATTAAAAGAGGGAGTGTCGCTAGTTCTTGAGTCAGGGGGTGCTAACGTAGTTTGTGCAGTTGATTCAGGTAATAATTCCAATTGGTTCCTTTTTGTTTCAATTTTTAAAGATGTGGATTCTGATTGGTATCTTGATACGAGTAGTTCTTCTCACATTTGCTCCAAAATGGAGATGTTTTCTACTTACAAGTTTACAATATATTGTTCTTTAAAGATGGGGACTGGTGAGAGTTGCGATGTAGTATGTGAGGGAACAGTTGAATTGGATATGGCAGGCGGGAATGGGTTCATAATGTAGAAGTTCATGCATGTTCCTGCATTGAAACGGAACGACATCCGTGGGATATCTAGAAGCACGACGCTGTAAGTACGCAGCTCGAGGTAGAGTTCTATCATTTTGTTGAGGTCATCGTGAGGTGATGGGGGGAAGGAAGGGTGTTCATGTTGGTGTATGCCCTAGAGGCCAGTTGTGTATTGGCATTACTAGTTTACATTGCATCATGACATTTATTTTCTATTGAGACATTTTATTTATTATGAATTAAATGAACATAATAAAGTCCTTAGAATAGTAAGTTCAATGCCATGGGATTAGGGATGGCATTCGGGTCGGGTCCGCCCGTGACCCGCCCAATTCGACCCAAACCGCCTTGGCCCGGTTCGGGTTCGGGTCGGACCCGTTATCCCAACCGGGTCAACCTGGGTCAGAAAAATCCCAATAATAACCCGCTCAACCCGGCCTGTTAACCCACAAACCCGTTCAAACCCGCCCGAACCCGACCCGTGACCCACGGGTTTGTGGATTCGACCCATTTGATTTTTTTTTTGTTTTTTTAAAATATTTTTTTTGTGTGCCAAATATATGTATATATATGTATACATATATTGAAAAATATATTTATATATATAGGTATACATGCATATATATATATATATATATATATATATATATATACTAGATTTGCCCGTGGGCACGTGCCTACGGCACGTCTTCGGAACGATACAACATATGAAAGTCTTGTAAACAGTAAAATAACAATTATGTAACTCAAGTTTGAATAGTAAAATAATAATTAGTTGTAAATAAAAGTCCATGTTTCCATTAGTATATGTTGAAAAATAATTATAAATGGGGATGTAAAATCCAACTTCTTAGAACTTTGAGTGTGGAAAATGATGAAATTTAACTGTTAATGAGTTATTGCTATTTTCAATGTAACATGAGCAATAAAAAATGCATAAAAAATCTTAAAATTTACAAACCTGAAATCAGAAAATATAAATTTCTGAGCAAATAGAGAGAGAGAGAGAGAGAGAGAGAGAGAGAGGGAGAGAATAAATAAATAAATAAATAAATAAAGGAGTTGTTTTGAGGGGATTTGAATTTGAGTTTTGGGGGGAAACTTTTGGGCGGGAAAATATGTTTTGTGAGGTTAGATCTGTACCATTGATTTCAACCCTATTGAATGAGAGACACTTGATAGCTTTCTTTGTGTTTTATTATATATATATATATATATATATATATATGTATATACTCTAAAATTTATAAAAAATTTAGAAAAATGAGTGTGGACATCAAAATTAATTGATTACTACCCACTACTCAATTAGACAACCCCCACCCTAGCTATTTATAGCCAACTCCACATCCTCACATCTCACCAATGTGGGACTAAAAATTTTCAAAGTTTAAAATCCAAATATATTTAGTCCCACATTGGTGAGATGAGAGAAGTGAGAAGATAGAGTTGGCTATAAATAGCTAGGGTGGGGTGGGCTAATTAAGTAGTGGGCTATAAATAGCTAGTGAGCAATTAATTTTGTTGTTCACACCCATTTAATATAAAATGTATAAATTTTTATTTACTGAAGTTTAAAAAAATTAAAAAATATTTTAAATAGCCGGGCCAACCCGTGACCCGACCCGGATTGGACCCGAATGGGTTCACGGGTTGGGCGGGTCGACATTTTACAAAACCAACCCAGGCCCGGCCCGACCCGGTTCACATTCGGACCCGATCCGAACCAGTCCTACTCGGGTTCCAATCCAGACGGGTTTGACTCGACCCGGCCCGGTCGATCTGTTTGCCAACCCTACATGGGATATCAAGTGCATGACTTGATTGTGAGATCCTATTGAATGAAATCAGAACACTATTCTTAAATGTCCCTAGTCAAGTATTATTGTGAATTAGGACAATGATAATATATAGAGACTAGTGTGTGCATAGACTGATGACCATTCTTGTAATCCTGGTCGGATATTATATTTATATAATTATTATTTTTAAAGTTAAAATATTTTTATAGAAATTACACGGTTTCACTCATAAAAAGTTATCTGGATACATATACTAGTAAATATATATAGGTATTGTATCAATTTTTTGCACTTGTACAAAATCTTGAAAAATGCATTTTTGAGAAATGTCTGGAAAATCCCGGGCAGATATTAAAAATTATTATTTTATTATTATTTTCAGAACTGAAATATTTTTGGTGGACATCACCCGGTTTGTTAATAAACAGTATCTATACGTATAAACTAGTCAGTATATGACTGTTTTGTATCAAACTGATACTGGAATCTTCCGAGCCGGTAATAAAATTATTTTCTCGAAATTAAATGATTTTTGTACAGATTATCCATTTTAACTAATAAAAATTATCTGTGAAATCAGATATATGTACGTAGTTGAATTGTATCGATTTTGTACGTTTTTACAAAATCATGCAGAATGTGATTTTTGGAAAATATCTCTTATTCTTGATCAATCTTGATGAGATGAATGGTTAGAAATGATTTGGGTTTTGATTGCAAATTTATTGGGTTTGATCGTAATATATATTTGCAAATAAAATTCCAATTGTTCTAACCATGAGAACTTTGCCACTTGGACTCATTTTCCACCACAAAACTTCACCTCTCCTTCTATAAAAACAACCCCAAACCCCTTCCCCTTCCCCTTCCCCTTTCCGGCCTCCCTTGTTCTAGGGTTAGAAAACCCCCAAATGGTTCTCATCTCACTCCATTTCCTTCATCTTATTTCATCTCTTTTATACTCCTACTTCTATTTGTCTTATTTTGGAAAAAATTGAGAAAGGAAAAAAAATGAGGGAATCAAAATCAAAAGAAAAGAGAGAGGTTTTTCATGGGTTCTATTTCTTCATGGTGGTGTTCTTGAGAAGCAAGAACAAGGAGCAAGGAGGAAGGAGAAGTAGCAAGCTAGTCCTTCCAACCAAATTCTAAGGTGGGGGTTTCGCATTCTCATGTTTGTTATTTTATTTATTATTGTTGTATGTTATTTGATGTGGACTAGAATAATATGGTAAACAAGATTGAAGAGGTAGAACACAAGATAAAGCCCTAAAGATTCAATCTTGTGGCTTTTATGGTTAGAATTAATTACCCATGTTAAAGGAGGAAATTTGACCCCAAATTAATTTAAGAGGTTCTCCTATGTGTTATTAGTATACACTAATTTTTATAGATTTTTCTGAGATGGTTTGTAGGGTGAAACGACCGTTTCCTCCAAAACAACGAGCGCGGGCAAAAGACAGCACTGGCTGTTTTGGGGGTGAACAACGGCATGTGTTCAAGGGGCCACATCTTGGGGTTCCTTGCGGAATTAGAAGTTCGGGCCAACTAAGAAGTTGTAGCAGACATCCTTTCCTTTCCGAATTGATCTCTCGGGTTAAAATCCGATAAGAGACACAAAAGTTATGGCCGTTACAAAATCAGGACAGCGAGCACTGAGAAGCTCACTGTTCTGTTTGGTTGTCATTTTTGAGCCTTTTACTGGTTGAATCTGAGGTTCGGGACAACTAGAGATTTGTTGTAGACATCTTCCCCTTTCCGAATTGACCTCTAGGGTTAAATTCCGATAAATGGAGTAGGAGTTATGCCGTTTGCAAATTACAGCAACTGGCTGTCTTGACTGGGCTCTTGCTGTTTTGCATCTTTGATGTTTTAGTGTGTCTTATCTGTAGAGTCTGAGGTTCGGGCCAACAAGAGAGTTGTAGTATACATCTTACCATTTCCGAATTGGCCTCTCGGACTAGATTCCGATAAGCGGAGTAGGAGTTATGGTATATGGAAGATACAGCAGCTAACTTTGAGCTGAGTGTGCTTGCTGTGACATCTTTGGTGTTTTAGAGTGTCTTACCTGTAGAAACTGAGGTTTGGGCCAACTAGGGAGTTGTTGTAGAGACTATTCCCTTTCTGAATTGACCTCTCGGGTTAAATTTCGACAAGCAGAGTAGAAGTTATGAGCTTTGAAAGCTTTCAGCTTGGCTGTGTATTTGACAGGGTTGGAATTGTATCTGTCTGGGTTCCTTGTAGTTTTTGAGTGTCTTACTCGCTGAGTCTGAGGAGCCGACCAACTAGAGAGTTATAGTAAATGTTCTCACCTTTACGAATTGTCCTCTTGGGTTAAATTTCGATAACTGGAACAAAAGTTATAGGCTTTAAAAATTTCAGCTTTTCTTTGTTAAATCTGATGTTTTCTTACCATTTGCGTGTGTTCGACGGGTAGGAATTTGGAATTCCTTACGGAATCTGAGAAAGTGGTCAACTAAGGAGTTTTAGTACATGTTCCCACCTTTTCAAAATGTCCAGTTTCATTACATTCCGATGAGTAGAGCAAAAATTACAAGCTACGGAATTTTTAGGTTTTTGTTGAAAATCGGTAGTTTGGTAACTGTTTGCATATGTTCGAGGGTTAGGAATTTGGAATTCCTTATGGAATCTGAAAAAGTGTTTAACTAGAGAGTTGTGGTAGATGTGCTCACTTTTATAAAATGTATATTTTTGTCGAATTCCGATATGCGTAGCACTAGTTGCTTGTACGCTGTCGGGAGGTTTTTTATGTCGCCTTCGGGCTTCTCTTTAGTAGTATGTTTGTATTAGACTATTAGAAGATTCTTCTGTTGCTTCTAATTATAGAAGATCGAGTTTGCTAGTAAGCACGTTTGGTTGCTTCTAGGTTGTTAGAATACCTGTATGATTGTTTTTATATATGATGTTGCTCATACGCGACTCACCTGGCTCGTATGTAGCTGTGGTCTCATACGTTGCTTATTTGGCTCGTATGTATGTTGTTGTCTCATACGTGACTTGTTTGGCCATATGTATACTGTTGGTCTCATACGTAGCTTGTTTGGCTCGTATGTATATTGTTGGTCTCATACGCAGCCCGCTTGGCTCGTATGTAGGTGTTGGTCTTATACGTAGCTTGTTTAGCTCGTATGTATTTTTGGTTATTCGTATGTAGCTTCTTAGCTAATACACAGTTCATTGTGCTCATCTAGGGTGATATCATTGCCCTAGGGCTATCGACCATCAAGACGTGTGTTTACCTTACTCCTAAGGGACTGTGGACGAGTCACTCCATGT
Organism: Hemerocallis citrina; assembly: GCA_017893485.1. Classification (NCBI taxonomy): domain Eukaryota; kingdom Viridiplantae; phylum Streptophyta; class Magnoliopsida; order Asparagales; family Asphodelaceae; genus Hemerocallis; species Hemerocallis citrina. Next base: position 253,019,395 of record CM030362.1, on the reverse strand, counting down.
GTACCGTCGGATCTTAACCGGGTTGGTTGATCGCGGACCGGAGCGTAGATGGAGTTCAAGTTCAGGGTAGTAGCATGCGAATACGTTCGTATTGCCGGGGTCTTGGATCGATAGGCCATGAACCAGATCCTTAAGGATTCTGATAAGTCTAGGTTGAGCAGCCTAGTAGAGTTATCTTGCGAAGTCTAACTTTAGACCTAGCATGTTGTGTTAATAATGTTGTCATCCCTAGGATTATTTAGGGTTAGTGACATCGTTAGGGTAGTAACTTATGGCTATTACTACTTAACCTATATTTATTATCATTTTCTCACCGAAGGGAAAGAGTTTGTGTTAAGGGTGATATCTTATGATCCGACCTGTCCTATAGGCTGACACTAGACGGTGTTATTGGGTTGTACCCTTCTTGTCAAAGGAATACGGTCTGTGCCTTCTCACGAATTGGGAGCACGGGATCTGTATCTCTTCTGTTAATTTCTGAAGTGCCATGACAAGGGTAGGAGAAATTCCTGTCGGAGCTAGGGGGATGGACCTCCCGGAACTCCGTCATGCCCTAGATCTAAGGACAAACAAGCAATAGGCTATGGTCTATCAGCTGGGGGCCACAGGTGATGCTTCGAGCTATCTGTGCTGTCGGATAACCCCAGGGTGGCCACGGGGGATGCTTCGAGCTAACCCGTGCTATCGGATAACCTAAGGGTTCGTCAGATTTTTGAGTGAGGTCTCGTACGTTGAGCAATAGTGGCAAACGGGGACACCACTATATGACTGCGAATAGTGGGATTAAACCTTTTCAGAGCAACCTCATCTCTCACATGTAGCTTCAGAAACAAGTTGAGTACAAGAGTAGAATTCATGGAGCGGGTTCAAATCCCTATATGTAAAGAAACGACTTGAGATGAGGTGTATGTAGTATGGGATGCATACTGTTCCGGAGACTCGCTTGCATTAGAATAAGAGCTTTTTTGCATTAGTAGTCTTGCATTAGAGTCTAAGTCATAGCATACACTGACACATCAACTATATATACATGTTTCTCTTTTCATCAATCTATTTGCTATAGTTGAGATTCGCTGCTAGTTATCAGCCTTAAAGCGTCAGTATATGTACTGATGTCCCCACTTCAATAGGTATTGGATTGCAGAAGTACATGTACAGGTTTCAGGAGGACTCAAGGCAAGAGAAGCAAGGAGTCAATTTCATTTTAAGTTTCCACTGAAATATATGTTGTAATTTCATTTGTAATAATTATTGTAATTTATTCAATGTTGTAATTTGTTTATTATTGGGGAAGCATCCAAGTGAAATACCAAGTGTTGTTCTCTATTCATTGTACTCTGATGTAATTTGTTGAAAGTTGTAACACTTGGGATTGTAAAGGTATTATTGTAACACTGTTATAATGTATTGTAATTTTGTAAAATTCAAACTTGTAATACATTTGTGTTGAATAAAAAGTTTTAAATTTTTCTGTTTTTCTGTGTATTGTGGCTAATTGAAAAAAAGATTCTGGCTTATGTCACGGTTTCCCAGTGTATGGAAAACGGGGCATTACAATTCTCACAGGTCATGGATATGAGATATCAAGTTTTCACATAGGTACATATTAGAGAAATAATGTACTGGATTGACCCACTGTAACACCCCGAATTTCAAATACAAGCTAAATTCGAGTTCCAAGGGATCTTTTCACTTCTCTTCGTACAATTTTACAAGGAAATAAAACTTTACTATAAATCAGAGTTACATTTACATTTAAACCTTAAAAATAGCAGAAGCATTGTTACAATTATTACATGAATGAAATACAATAACACTTGAATAGTCTTTAAGCATCAATTCCTCTTTAGACTTTTTCATGTGCTTTACCCTGTATAGAAACTGTGGGCACGTAAGTTCATTCACTGACAAAATATTATACACGTGTAACACCCCAGATTGTACGATGCTTATATATATGTGTATATATGTATATTATCTGTATGTGTGCACATGATTGCAGTGTTTTGTTTGATTTTGCTATCGTTGGTGTGCAGTTAGGTTTGCAGGGCGGTTCATGGGGATTGTTGCATTCTAAAAGATGCACGAGAATGAGGAGGACCGATACTTGTATAAACACTAGTTTTTGGTGCAACGCCTATGCAAATAAAATACTGTATGATACTACGGTAGGTATATCTTGCATACACTCGCTAAAACCCTCGTCTCGCATCCAAAGAACCCATTTAAATGTTAAAATGGGTAGCCAACACAACACACCCTAAAATCATGGGCTAAGCCCATGGTTTCACTCCAAAACAACCTACAACCCTACACCCTACCTCCTTGAAATCTGACCTCACTTCTCCCCCTCTTTCCTCACTCATTCCTCCATCAAAAACCCCTCATTTCCATCTCTATTGTTCTGAAATTTCAGAACTCAACCAAGAAAAAAAGAGAAGAGAAGAGAGAAAGAAGAGGGATTGAAGAAGGTGCTTGGGAGGGATTCTCAAGGAGTGAAAGCTCTAAGAAATCAACTACTCTACATCAACTCAGGGTGGGGAGTTACTCTAAACATTTATCTATGTTTCCTAATTAGTTTCTTGCATGCATGTGTGGTAGTAAGTGTGAGGATGAATATCTAAGAAGTTTGGAAGATGAAATCAGAAACTGGAATTAGAATCTTGATCTGTAGGCTATTTTTTAGATTTTCCCGAGAGCAAACCACATAGAATTAGATCATGAAAGTTTTAGAGATTGTTCCTATATATGTGTATATTGTTCACGATTTACTTCGGATTTTTCTGAGAAGGTTTGATATTTTAATAAAATCTGATTGTAGAATTGTGTCGTAAGGCAGCAGCAGCAGTTGGTTAACAGGATGACTATTATTGTTGGAATTTTCATAATTTATTGGATCATGTTCTTAATCTGAAATGTTTACCCTGTATTTACACTTGTATCTAGATTCTACAGTAAAATCAGGAAAATGTTTGGATGAATGTATAGGCATGTTAAAAATTGATCTATAAGGAGTAGCTAGAGCTATAACTGTAGAACATGCTGTGCTTAATTGAAATAGGGCGAACTCAGTGAAGACTTAGAGTTTAGACATGAAACCTTTTGCATGTTGTTCATTATGATATCTAGTTTCAGCACTATAAATTTTGTGTCATTTGGATGATTATAAAATTTATGATAATTTTATTAGCATGTACTGTGCTGGTTTCAGCCAAATTTGATACCCTGTAGAGATTGCATATTTGAGGCTCCTTAAGAGCAAAATTTGTGGAACTGTTTTGTAATAGGATTGTAGTAGACATCAAGACCTTTCCAACAAGTCCTATTTGAGGTATTTACAGTAAGTGGTTGATTTATTGTGATTTTTTTAATACTGGAAAGCGACCAAGAATTGAGCTGAGTGCTCAGATTTAGGTAGTCCTAGTGTGTGACTTGGTACATTTGTGAGAGATGTGTGTGTTAGGGTGATCTATTGGTATATTTTGGACTCATGACCAACTAGAGACTTGTAGAGGACATCCACAAATTTCCATAGAACGTGGGTTTGTAGCATTCTGATGAGTAGGCAGTATTTTATACTACCGGTAAGGTGCAACCCGTGTACAAAAAATACACAAGCTGAGGCTCGTACACCCCAATCAGAGTTGTATCGAGGGAGTTATGACTTTTTTAAGATTTGGGCAGAAACCCCGTAGGTTGCTTAGTCTTGAGTGTTGACTAGGTATTGTGACAACTTGTTCCCCTGTGTACTATTAGAGTTGACAACTCTTGTATGGGAGCGTTTTGTATCTGTTGTTGGTGTTGTTGACTCCCATAGTGGGATGCGTGACTCGAGTTAGTCACTAGGGTAAGGGATACCCTGCATCTGTCAACCCTAAGTTATAAACTTCCACCGAAGCGTAGGACATCCGAGCCGTGCCATTCATATGAGTTCATAGCCCGGGTTAGGGGCGAACACACATTCATTACCGGATTAGCGGTGAATGTAGGCCGTAATGCTGGACAATTCCAAGCCGAGGAAGTAGCGAACCAAACTAGTATCGCCAGGGCCAGAGGTCGATAGGCAAGTTTTAGAAGCAATATTTTATCTTTACCCAAAGTGATTAGAGTAAGACTGGGATTAGAATGACATATTAAGAGGTTGGGTAATTGCATTATTCCTAGCAGAGCATAGTCGGTGTTGTACCTTCCTGTCGTATGGATACGTTTTCGGCACTCATGAGTGAGTTCTCAGCTCGTATCTCGATCTGTTAATTCCCAAAAGTTTGCCGGAGTAAGGTACGGGAGGCTAGGGGGACTTGACCCCGAGGCGCTCGCGTTCCTATGCACGTGGGTTTCATTGTTTTTGTATATATAAGTTTGTAGCCCGGATTAAGGGTGAACACGCATGCGTCAGTCCATAGCCCGGGTTAGGGGTGGACACACGAATCACACGGTCTTGCGACCGGATTCAATACGACTTTCTGAAGAGGTCCGTATGCGGGTACCAAGTGGCAAACACGACCACCACTTAGGCACTGTAGTGGCGGAACTAGACCAACCAGCTGCAACCTCCTTGGGCAACGGACAATCTATTGGGAACTGGTTGAGTATAAGAGTAGGATGCATGGCGAGTGTTTGAATTCCTAAACTATGGAGAAAGACGGCTAGATTTGGGATTTTATGTCGTATGGGATGCATTCGTGCTCCAAAGTCTTGCTTGCATTAGAGTCAGGCATGTGATTTGCTGCATCTAGTCATAGGGTCATGTCATACCACTGCACTAGAACCCGAATCCATTAAACCCTTATTTTGGCACATCAGTTTTCCTTTTTGAATAAATTATGGTTGCGATTGAATTTTAGAGGATCGTTGTTATCATCAGCTTTGCATCAGTCAAAGTACTGACGTTCCCCACCTTTTAGGTTTCGAATCCTACCTATCGAGCAGGTGCTGAGACATCAGAGTCGCGCAGCAGAAGCCTCATACCGAGGAGCAAGTCCCAGGGGAGCCGATGGGCCACTCAGCGAAGTTCGACAGCAATCAGCCGATTACCATTCCGCGAGGTAGCTCATAGCTTTACAAGTGGAGTCTGTAAATATTTGTAATAAGTTTTAATGAGTGGATGTAATTTGTACTCCTTGTCCAAGAACAAGGTATCAGTTGTAATCAATGATGTAATGACTTTATTTAGCAATAAAAAGTTTTTAAATTTCCGAGTTATTACTGTGTTGAGATGCATTTGAAGGCAAAGATTCTGGTGAGTGTCACGGATGTCCGGTAACGGGGATCCAGGGTGCTACAGAAGTGGTTTCACAGCTGACTTCAATTTGCAGTCTAAAACGCTAGGAAATTAGACTTGAAAGCCAGATAAATTGATTCTAGTTAGCAGATAGGATGATTATAAATCATATGGTAGCTCTTACAACTTATGATTATGAGCTTCCCTATATCTGAACCAGTCTCAGTGTACTTTGTTTTTACTAACAAGCATGGTGCATTCAAGTTCAAATGGCGGCAAGTCTGCAACCGAATGTCCAGAAGGCAAACCTGCAACCGGATATCGGAGGGCAAGTCTGCAACCGAATGTTTAGAAGGCAAACCTGCAACTGGATATCGGAGGGCAAATCTGCAACCGAATGTCTAGAAGGGAAACCTGCAACCGGATTTCAAAAAATCAAATTCATAACCTAATGTGCGGGTAGCAGTCTACAGTCGAACGACAAATGAGGGCGTGTCACAGCATAAGGTTGAGGAAGAACGACCAGGCCACACCAAGGCCCAGTATTGAGACTAGAATTCGCGACATGCAAGGAAGGCAATGGAGAAAATCTGTAAGACGAAGAATGGGAAGAGGACCCATAGAATGGGGGGGGGACTCCCTAGACGAGTTAAGCAGCTTTGTTCGATGGCGGATCGACTCATTCTTTTGTGTCAAAATCTTTTTCGAGAAAATTAAGATGCACAGAAAAGGAAATTCCATATATAGCTTTGACGGTAGCTACGACGTCAGGGCGGCACAACCTGATGAACACAAGAATATTCACATTTAGGAGCAATAATCTTATTATAAATGCACATTTAAAAGCTCTATATGTGGTATTTAACTCTTATTTTCTCTTTTCAATAGGAAACAGCCGATAACAGCAAAACAAAGCAGATTCCAGATCAATACAGACTACAGTAGAGGCCAGTCGACTAATTCTTCAACCAGGCGACTGGACAGAGAGTTTGCTAAGCTTCGGCACAGTCGACTTCTCCAAACACCAGTCGACTTGACCGAGAAATCGTGAAGCCACAGATGTCTCAGTACCAGTCGACCTACATCCAAGGCAGTCGACTGGTATGCGGCGTAGTGAAAGGATAAGAGGCAGCCGTATCTCAATCCAAATCTATCCAAACCCTGGCGATATGCGAATAATATTCTCCAACAAATCAAAGCTGGAGAGAGGGGATTGGCAAGAGCACGTGGTTAACAGATAAGGAAGAAAAGAAGAAAAGAGAAAGATATAAATCGCCGATCAAATAAGGAAAGAAATAATAAAAAGAGAGTAACTTTCCTGAAAAAGGGGAAACCCTAATTCTTCAGCCGTGTTCTATAAATATCAGTAAAGGGATATCCTCTAGCTCTCTCTCGCTGGACTCCATCTTTTGATCATCATCTTCCACAAACACCCACCACCGAATCACAAGAGTCTGAGCGTTCAAGTCATCAACAGGGGTATTATTCTACCAGCATCGAGGAAGGAGATAGGAGATCAAGTATTCGAAGGCAGCCGACTGTGTGACAGCCAGTCGACCTCATTGCCGGACTTCATTAGTTTATTTCTTCTTCTTCTATTCTTTTATGTTGGTCATGTATTTGAACTTGTTGATTAATAAAAGTATTATTATGTGGAACTAAATTCTATAGTTGGGTAGATTGAAGCCGTAGTTATGTAGTGCTATGTTCTTCTAAATTCTTCTATTTACTTATTGATTGAATCCGTTTGTATTGGTATAGATTGATGATAATCAAACTTATTCTCAAAGCTCTGAGAGCAGTCGACTGAGGTGAGAGCCAGTCGACTGACGTACAGAACTTGAGAATATCAAGTTTGCATTACCATCCATCTGAATCTGTTAGATGAGCATATTGAGACGACCCGTATCTCGTGCCCGTAACTTGTAACAAAGGAATCTTTAGGGGTTCCTGGTTCAATCAACTTAAGGGATCTAGATCTGATACCAATTTCTAGAACCTTGAGTGTTTGTTCGTTTCCACTGATCTTATGTTTTCTTTAAGCACAACTTAGTAGATACCATGCTAAACACTTAATGAAAGAAACGAATTAGAGTAGATACCATGCCTAATTTTTGGCTTAGGGAAACATTACTTTAAGGAGTAGATACCATGCCCTTGAAGAGAACAAACATGAGTAATAAGAAGAAGTTCAGAAGGTGACTTAGTATTACTGACTATTGGTGTAAATCTAAACCCAACTATTTAATCGATATTTGTGATTCAACACTTCTTAATTTAGTTTAAATCTTTTTATTTCTTTTAGACATTTAAAACAATTCTTTATGATTCTTATTCTTTTTATTGATTAGTAAGTTAATTTCTACAATCTCTGTGGGATCGACCCTTGCTATTGCTACGCTTCTATAAACGATTCGTGCACTTGCGAGGTTTTTAATTTGTGTCTAGTTTTATCTATATATTTAGGTATCTAGATTGCACAACAAGTTTTTGTGGTATTAGGGTTATTTATATTTATCATCTTTTTGAATTTTTAGGATAAACAATTTCTTATAAAGTAAGAAGAAGGATACTTATTTACTTTAGGATTGTTGAGTTTCATAAAATCCCTACAAGATTATATGAGTCATGCAATTATACATAATAAACAAATGTGATGCTTTTTCTGGTAATTATTCCCTTTAGATCTAGTCCTAAATTGAGTTTAAGTAAATAGAGTGATAAAATATATATATATATATATATATATATATATTTGAATAAAGTCAATCTACTCCAATATTTTGAGTGCTTAGTAACTAGGGGTATTCATCACTAATGTTTACCTTTACGTCAAATGGCAACTTGAAATATGAGTATGCAAAGCACTTTAGAGTTTGTGACTTGCTGAGTAACCGGGTGGATTCATCACAAATGTTTTGCATTCGCGTAAAAAGGCAAGTGACAACTTTAGAGAAGCGACTTAAAAAAAAAACAGAAAAAAAAAAAAAAAAAAAAACTTTAGTTTGCTACTCGGTTTGTAGTAGAGAAAAGGGGATAATCACAGATTGAGTAATTATATACTATAACTATAATTAATTGCATGACAAGTATGGTTGAGTTTGGAGTCATGAATAAACAATTGCACTAGAGAAAGTGGGTATGTTTAATTTTACTTTATCTGAAATTGTTTATACCTTTCTATGTTGATGCCCACATAATAAGAACTCTTGGTGGTTAAGGCTATTATTATTATTATACCCTTGTTCATAATTCTAGTTTGCTTGAGGACAAGCAAAAATCTAAGTTTGGGGGTATTTGATGAACACAAGAATATTCACATTTAGGAGCAATAATCTTATTATAAATGCACATTTAAATGCTCTATATGTGGTATTTAACTCTTATTTTCTCTTTTCAATAGGAAACAGCCGATAACAGCAAAACAAAGCAGATTCCAGATCAATACAGACTACAGCAGAGGCCAGTCGACTAATTCTTCAACTAGGCGACTGGACAGAGAGTTTGCTAAGCTTCGGCACAGTCGACTTCTCCAAACACCAGTTGACTTGACCGAGAAATCGTGAAGCCACAGATGTCTCAGTACCAGTCGACCTACATCCAAGGCAGTCGACTGGTATGCGGCGTAGTGAAAGGATAAGAGGCAGCCGTATCTCAATCCAAATCTATCCAAACCCTGGTGATATGCGAATAATATTCTCCAACAAATCAAAGCTAGAGACAGGGGATTGGCAAGAGCACGTGGTTAACAGATAAGGAAGAAAAGAAGAAAAGAGAAAGATATAAATCGCCGATCAAATAAGGAAAGAAATAATAAAAAGAGAGTAACTTTCCTGAAAAAGGGGAAACCCTAATTCTTCAGCCGTGTTCTATAAATATCAGTAAAGGGATATCCTCTAGCTCTCTCTCGCTGGACTCCATCTTTTGATCATCATCTTCCACAAACACCCACCACCGAATCACAAGAGTTCTGAGCATTCAAGTCATTAATAGGGGTATTATTCTACCAGCATCGAGGAAGGAGATAGGAGATCAAGTATTCGAAGGCAGCCGACTGTGTGACAGCCAGTCGACCTCATTACCGGACTTCATTAGTTTATTTCTTCTTCTTCTATTCTTTTATGTTGGTCATGTATTCGAACTTGTTGATTAATAAAAGTATTATTATGTGGAACTAATTTCATAGTTGGGTAGATCAAAGCCGTAGTTATGTAGTACTATATTCTTCTGAATTCTTCTATTTACTTATTGATTGAATCTGATTGAAGCGATATAGATTGATGATAACCAAACTAGTTCTCGAAGTCTGAGAGCAGTCGACTGAGGTGAGAGCCAGTCGACTGATGTACAGAGCTTGAGAAATTCAAATTTGCATTACCATCTATCTGAATCTGTTAGATGAGCATATTGAGACGACCCGTATCTCGTGCCCATAACTTGTAACAAAGGAATCTTTAGGGGTTCTTGGTTCAATCAACTTAAAGGATCTAGATCAGATACCAGTTTCTAGAACCTTGAGTGTTTGTTCGTTTCCACTGATCTTATGTTTTCTTTAAGTAGATACCATGCTAAACACTTAATGAAAGAAACGAATTAGAGTAGATACCATGCCTAATTCTTGGCTTAGAGAAACAGTACTTTAAGGAGTAGATACCATGCCCTTGAAGGGAACAAACATGAGTAATAAGAAGAAGTTCAGAAGGTGACTTAGCATTACTGACTATTGGTGGAGATCTAAACCCAACTACTTCATAAATATTTGTGATTCAACACTTCTTAATTTAGTTTTAATCTTTTTAATTTCTTTTAGATTTTTAAAACAACTATTTATGATTCTTATTCTTTTTATTGATTAGTAAGTTAATTTCTACAATCTCTGTGGGATCGACCCTTGCTATTGCTACGCTTCTATAAACGATTCGTGCACTTGCGAGGTTTTTAATTTTTGTCTAGTTTTATCTATATATTTAGGTATCTAGATTGCACAACACAACCCTTACTACAGATCTATGCTACAGGGGATGTAAACTCTAGATTAGCGGAGAAACCCTAAGTATCGATTTGTTGGAGTTAGGTTTTGCTTGAACAGATGTCGTTATTGGTATGGATTGGATGTTGAGGCACAAGGCAAGCATTGACTGCAAGGAGAAGGAGGTAGTCATCTCAGCTGAAGGGTGGAACTTGTATTCCACGGGGAGCAGAGATCGAAGGTAATGAATTTTGTAGCCGCTAGTGAAGTACGGGTACCAGAAGAGGTGAACAAGATACCAGTGGTGAGAAATTTTCCACTTGTATTGTTGGAGGATTTACCTGGAATTCCCCCACACCGTGATGTCGATTTTAGCATCACAGTTCAACCAGGTAGCGCTCCAGTATCCAAAGCACCCTATCAAATGGTGCCAGTAGAGCAAAATGAGGTCAAGAAGCAGATTGAAGAGTACTTGCAGAAGAACTTTGTTAGACCAAGTGCATCACCTTGGGAAGCACCACTATTGCTTGTTAAGAAGAAGGACGGGTCATCCAGGATGTGTATTGATTATCAGGAATTGAATAAAGTCACTATTCGAAACAAGTACCCAATTCCCAGGATCAACATTTGTTCGATCAGCTTCAGGGAGCAGCAGTATTTTCCAAGATTGATCTACAGTCCGGATATCATCAAGTGCGAGTCAAGAAAGAGGATGTACCTAAGACAACTTTTCGAACTCGACATGGACACTATGAATTCTTGGTAATGCCGTTTGGAGTGACTAACGTTCCAACAATCTTCATGGACTTGATGAACAGAATTCTACGTCCATTTATTGACTCATTTGTTGTGGTCTTCATCGATGACATTTTGGTATATTCAAGGACAGAGCATGAGCATGATGAACATTTGACAGCAGTCTTGAGCAAGTTACAAGAGCATCAGTTGTATGCCAAATTATCTAAGTGTGAGTTCTGGAAATCGGGTCATATCCTTTCTAAGGAGGGAGTGGCAATGGATCCTCTGAAGATAGAAGCAGTCAAGGAATGGCCACAACCAAAGATAGTGAAGGAAGTAAGTAATTTTCTGGGTATGACTGGATATTACCGGAGGTTTATCCAGAATTATGCAAGGATAGCAGTACCCCTTACAGCCTTGACCAAGAAGAACAAAAGTTTGGACTGGACGGAGAAGTGTGAAGAGAGTTTTTAGGAACTGAAGAACCGTTTGATCTCCGCACCTATATTGGTTTTACCTCAGGAGGACAAGGACTACGTCATCTACAGTGATGCGTCGTATTTGGGGTTCGGGTGTGTGTTAATGCAGGAGGGCAAGGTTATAGCTTATGGTTCGAGATCGCTATGACCACACGAGAAGAATTATCGACCCATGATTTGGAACTTGCAGCCATAATCTTTGGTTTGAAATCATGGTGACATTATATCTACGGAGCAAGGGTAGAAATTTACACTGACCATAAGAGCTTGAAGTATATCTACCAGCAGAAGGATTTCAACTTAAGGTAGAGGAGATGGTTGGAAGTACTCAAAGACATTAGGCCTGAAATTATATATCATCCAGGAAAAGCCAACGTGGTAGCAGATGCGCTCAGCAGGAAGAGAAGTGTGGCTACATTAGTAGCGACCCGGAGGGAGCTAGATGAGGAGATCAGGCAGGCATGCATTGATGTGGTTACACAACAATTAAGTGCAATTTTGGCACAGTTGGTGTTACGACCAAGCTTGAATGAGCAAGTGAAAAAGGCTCAGCCCGAAGATCCAGAAATGGAAAACATGAAGAAGCAAGTGCACGAAGGAAAATTGCCCGAATTCAGTATAAGAGAAGGTTCACTATGATTCGGTAACAGACTATGTGTACCGAAGGACGAGGAGTTAAGGAAAGACATCATGAAGGAAGCTCACTCCACATTGCTTGCAATTCACCCCAGAAGCACCAAGATGTATCATGATATAAAGCAGCACTATTTGTAACGCCCTGATTTCCGGTAACTGGGAAACCGTGACATAAGCCAGAATCTTTCTTTCAATTAGCCACAATACACAGAAAAGACAGGAAAATTTAAAACTTTTTTTTATCCAACAAATAAATAGATTATAAGATTGTTACAATGGAACAATAGTAACAACATATAATGCAGCGGAAATGGAAACGAATCTTGTTTCTCTTGCCTTGAGTCCTCCTAAATCCTGTACCTATACTTCTGCAATCCAGTACCTATTGAAATGGGGGCGTCAGTATTCACTGACGCTTTAAGGCTGATAACAAGCAGCAATTCTCCACTTAAGCAAACAGATTAATGGAAAGAGAAACGTGTATATATAATTTATGTGTCAGTGTATGCTATGCCTTAGACCTTAACACAAGATTGACTAATGCCAAGATGTTCTTATTCTAATGCAAGCAAGTCTCTGGAACCGTATGCAGCCCATACTACATACGTCCCATCTCAAGCCGTTTCTTCATATATAGGGATTCGAACCCTCGTTAAGAATTCTACATTGTGCACAATCCTGTTCCTGACAATACCCCGTGACTGTGAGGTTGCAGGTGGGTCAAGTCCCACTAATGCAGTACGATTATGGTGTCTCTGTTTGCCACTACTACCCGGCATGCCGGACCTCACACAAAAACAAGGCTGCAGGTACGGTCTAGTTCCGTTACTGCAGTCGCATAGTGGTGTCCATGTTTGCCACTATTGCCCAGTGTATCGGGCCTCATTCGAAAATCCAAAGAACATAGGGTCTCGCAAGCGCAGGGTAGCACGAAGCCTACCCTGTGGCACCCCTGGGGTCTCGCAAGCGCAGGACTGCACATTGCATCCTGTGGCACCCCAAGCCACGGTATTTCAGAAATTAACAGACGAGATACGCAACCCGTGCTCCCAACTCGTGAGATGGCACCGTACGTATCCCATTGACGGGAAGGTACAACCCAATAATACCGCCTAGTGTCGGCCTATAGGACAGGTCGGATCATAAGGAATCACCCTTAACACCAACACTTTCCCTTCGGCAAAAATGATAATAAGTAAAGTTTAAGTAGTAATAGCCATAAGTTACTACCCTAACGATGTCACTAAACCCAAACACTCTTACGGGGTTTTCAATAACTTCCTTATGATTATCCCGATCCAACTCATGGCTTATCGATCCAAGACACCGATGACGGAAATCTCTCTCACTCATCATTACCTCTAACTCAGATCTCGTCAACATTCTCGGCCCACGATCAACCTACACCAATTAAGATTCGTCGGTGCTCGAGGTGTGATTTATCCACAGTTTCTAAGGTGGTAAGATGCGATTCTTGATGGTCGATGGCCCCTGGGCTAGATTTTATCTAGCTAACAATACTAGTGTATTTTCCAACCATTATTTACCATATATTGAAGATGAAGCATGCGCACATCATATGGTCCAATTTCAATTAGAAACGCATACAACTGGAACTGATGGGTTCTTTTCCCAAATTGAACTAGGATAATATGCGACTAGGTTCATGGGTTCTTTCTCAAAGTTGAGCTAGAATCACCTAGAACCTAATTGCATGGGTTCCTCGCCAATTCGACCTAGAACTATCATGGAGCTAGTATCATGGGTTTCTTCTTAAAAATCGAACTCGAACAACTTGTGGAACATGGGTTCATTTCAATTGGGTTATCATACAAGCTCAACTCCTGGGTTCCTTTTAGAATTTAACCGAAACCACTACAATCATATAACTCAAACATGCACAGATTCCTTTGAATCTAAAACAACTACACATCTCAACATGGGTTCCTTTCTAGAACTGTAATATCCCGGACGGATATTATATTGTATAAATTATTATTTTTAAAATAAAATATTTTAAATGGAAATTTCTTGGTTTTGCACATGAAAAGTTACCTTGACCTATATACTGGTAAGTATATACAGGTATTGTATCAGTTTTGTGCACTTGTACAAAATCCTGAAAAACGCATTTTTGAGAAAAATGTATGGAAAATCCCGGGCAGACACTGAAAATTATTATTTTATTATTATTTTACTTTTATTACCCAAAATGAAATATTTTTGGTAGATATCACCCGGTTTTGTTGATGAACGTTATCTGTGTGTATATACCAGTCTGTATACATCTGTATTGTATCAAATTGGTACTGAAATCTTCCGGGCTGATAATAAAATTTATTTTATTATTATTTTCAGAATTAAATTATTTTTGTACAGATTGTTCGTTTTCATGAATGAAAAATATCTGTATAATCAGATACACATACGAAATCAAACTGTGTCGATTTCGGGCGTTTAAACAAATCATGTAGTATGTGATTTTGGTAAATTATATTTTTATTTTAGATCCATCATGATGAGATGGAGGGCTAGGATGGATTAGGACTTGATTGTAAAGATTATTGCAAAAGAAACATGAATTGTTTCTAACCATAAGAGTTGGACAAGTGGCACTCTTTCTACCCACACAACCCTTCACCCATCTCTTATATAAACCCCCCCCCCCCCCCCCCTCTCCACTCTTTGGCCGGCCTCCCCTCCCTTTCCCATCTCCATTCTCATTTTTCTTCATTCTTCTCCATCTTTTTCTCATCTCATTCTCCATCTTTTTCTACTTCTACTTCAAACTAGTTTTAATTTTTAGAAGAAAAAAAAAAGGGGGGGAAAGAAAAGAAAAGAGGGAAGGGGAGATTTAAATGGGTTCTATTTCATGGAATTCTTGAAGAGTTCTCCATAGAAGCAATGAAGGAGATGGTTTGCTAGCTAGTCCTTCCTACATAGAAAAATCAAGGTGGGGGTTTCTCTACCTTTTTGTATGTTAATTTTTGTTCTATTTTGCTCTCTACTTATGGTTATATGTGTGTATATATGTTGTATGTTGATTAAAACAACTTGGACTAATTATTGAGCATTTAAGTAGTGATTTGGATCACAAGGATCCCATGGAAAGTTTGAATGGAGGAAATTAATTTTAAAACACATAAAGATTTGATCGTTAGCCTTGCTACTATTATTGTTGTTATTATGGTTAAATTTGACTACTTGGACTAAAGAAATAAGCATAAAAAAATGGTTGTTTGTAAAAAGGGATTTCATATAAGGAAAGTTGGAAGAATGGAACTCACAAGGAACCCATAAAGATGAGACTTTGAACTTGCTATGTTTATGTTTGTTTCTTTAGTCACCTTGTTTAACACAAATTAAACAACTTGGACTAACTACTATGTGCATATAAGTTAGTAAGGTGAGAATGGTTACATACCCATTTTGGGGGTTGTAGGACTTTACATGCTAATTTTAAGAGATAGTATTTTTGTTGTATGTTGTTTTCCAACCTAATAAAGATCATGTCCTTACTAACTTTTGTTCATAAAAAGGTGAGTTTTCTTGATGTAGAAATTGTGGGATTAAAGGAAAGTGAGTTTATCTTGTAACTCTATAAGAGTTGATTATTGTTTATGTAGGAACTTGTAATTTGGTAAAACTAGTTCCTTGTAATAAATGGGACTAGTAATCCCTAAAATAAGTAGTTCTTGTAATATGTAAGTAAGCTTGGATAGTAGCTTCTTTTAGGAATCCATGCTTGAGTTGTAGAAAAAGAACCCATGCTTGTGATGTAGTAGGAATCCATGCTTGAGTTGTAGAAAAAGAACCCATGCTTGTGATGTAGTAAGAATCCATGCTTGAGTGTGCAAGAACCCATTCATGCTTATGTGATATTCTAGCAAACTTACCATGCTTGAGTTGTGTAAAGAACCCATTCATGCTTATGTGATATTCTAGCAAACTTACCATGCTTGAGTTGTGTAAAGAACCCATTCATGTTTATGTGATATTCTAGCAAACTTACCATGCTTGAGTTGTGTAAAGAACCCATTCATGCTTATGTGATATTCTAGCAAACTTACCATGCTTGAGTTGTGTAAAGAACCCATTCATGCTTATGTGATATTCTAGCAAACTTACCATGCTTGAGTTGTGTAAAGAACCCATTCATGCTTATGTGATATTCTAGCAACTTACCATGCTTGAGTTGTGTAAAGAACCCATTCATGCTTATGTGATATTCTAGCAAACTTACCATGCTTGAGTTGTGCAAAGAACCCATTCATGCCTATGTGATATTCTAGTTAACTTATCATGCTTGAGTTAGTATGTAGGACTACCATGCTAGAGATGTAGGAGATCATGCTTGAGTTGTTGTCCATGACAAAAGAGAACCCATCCATGCTATGTGACACTCTAGTTAACTTACCATGCTT
Source organism: Hemerocallis citrina (assembly GCA_017893485.1). Taxonomy (NCBI): domain Eukaryota; kingdom Viridiplantae; phylum Streptophyta; class Magnoliopsida; order Asparagales; family Asphodelaceae; genus Hemerocallis; species Hemerocallis citrina. The sequence goes on along the minus strand of CM030362.1, from coordinate 253,002,928 downwards.
GAGTTAGTAAGTAGAACTACCATGCTTGAGTTAGTAGTAGAACATCATGGTTAAGTCGCTAATGGTTCTAGTAAAGAACCCATCATGCATGAGCTTTATTGTTCTATGTTGAAGTGAACCCACCCATGCCTATGTAATATGCTAGTGAACATTCATGCTTGTGTTGTATGTAGAAACCCATGCTTAGGATAAGTAGTTGTTTTTATGCTGTTGGTCCCATACAAAGCTCTTTGGGCTGATACATAGGTATGGTCTTAAATAAGTAGGCTATGAGTAGATCCGAGGAGATCGTGTGAAGTCTAGCTTAAGACTGGGTCAATGGTGTGGACAAATTGTCACACTCTCTAGAAGAGGGACACGTACGGTGCTTTTCATGATGAGTTGGAAGTACAATGCAGTCTCGCTTGTTGGGTTAGAAGAGGGACACGTACGGTGCTTTTCATGACAAGTTGGAAGCATGAGTTGCATATCTCGCTTGTTTGACCCATATGGTGCCTTTTCATGGTGAGTTGAAAGTACGACTCTAGGTTGAAAGTATCTTGTAGCTCGTACGGCGCATTTGGTCTGTTAGGGTTAGTAACATTGTTAGGGTAGTAACTTGTTACTTAACCATTTATGCCAAGGGGAGAGAGTTGGTGTTGGGGGTGATACCCTATACTCCAATATCTCCTATAGGCTGACACTAGGTGGTGTTATCGGGATGTATTCCCCTGTCAAAGGAATACGGGCGGTGCTTTTCATGACAAGTTGGGAGCACGGGTTCCATATCTTGATTGTTAATTCCTGAATGTGCCATGATAAGAACGAGAGGGTTTCCTAGAGAAATAGTCCCTATGATCCCGACAGGTTCTATGCCTTCTCATGACTAGTTGAGGGCACGGAAGAAGGTTGACAAGTACCTTGTAGTTCGTGTTGGCTTTTGAGTGTGGTCTGGTACGCCGGCAATAGTCACCAGTCATGTAGTATTATGACAGGAACAGGATGAGTACAAATAGTAGAATTCATAACGTGGGTTCAAATCCCTATATGGAGAAAACGGCTTGAGATGGGGCGTATGTAGTATGGGATGCATACTGTTCCGGAGACTCGCTTGCATTAGAATAGGAGCATCCTAGATAAGTTGACATTGCATTAGATTCTATTCATTGCACTCACGAACACTTAAACTACACCGACATATCTTACCATGTTTTATATGTTTGTTTTTGGAGATTCGCTGCTATATGATCAGCCCTTAAGCGTCAGTGAATACTGACGTCCCCACTTCAATAGGTACTGCAGTGTAGAAGTACAGGTATTGGATCGTAGTCGTGGATACAAGATCACCCAACCGGGAGGACTCCAGTCAAGGCGTGGTTTACAAATGAAGTGTCTGATATTGTCATCTTTCATTCTTATATACTCTGATGTAATGTGGAATCAATGGAAACACTCGGTCTGTAATATTGTAGTAGTTAAAAGTTTTAAAATTTTCCACAGATCTATGTATTGTGACTAATTGAATGTAAAGGTCCTGGCTCATGTCTCGAATCCTCCATATAGGAAGTTCGGGGCGTTACAAATGGTATCAGAGCCGACTTCAATTTATAGTCCAACATAGAAGGAAAATAGACTTAGAAGACTTGTGGGAGTTAGGTTTCTTTTAGCTTGTTGTAGATAATTATAATTCATAGTGTTGTTCTTCAACTTATGTTTTATGATATTTCTATATCTATGCTAATTCCCGTGTCCACTCCTTGTAGGATGGCAAGTGGAGCTTTTCCCCTAGGGAATGGATGGGCACATGGAGTCGCAATTGAGGTGGACTCGGACTTAGAGCCCATCTCAGAGGGGGACGAGTCACCGGTTGTGGCTGGATTGGCCAATGGGGCCCCCGTAGCTGCCGTACCAGGGGCTGCCCCTGTAGGGGACCAGATCCCAGTATACCCACCCCCGCCACTTCCCCAGCTTACCCCAGAAGAGCAGGCCCTTGAGCAGGTCTTTTACGATATCTCGACATTCAGCTGGGAGCATGTTTGTCTCGAGCACAGGATGGACTCTTGTGAGTTTGTGGCCTACAACCATGAAAAGGAAGTGGCGAAGTTATGGAGCGCCAAGATGAGGGCCAACCGTAGGATGGTGATCCTGAAGCGCAGCCACCGTGTACAGTTTGCGCGCCTAGAGCACAAATGCACGGAGCTTCAGGCGCAAATCACGCAGTTACAAGAACGGCTAGCACCACCGCCTACTGGAGGGAACCCAGCAGAGGACACTGGTAGTACCAACTAGGCAGTCAGATGTCCGTAGGTTATTTTTGTAGTTATGACATTTTGCTTCCCACTTATATATAAGTGTAAGGAAGATAATGCATGTGTGTGATACGAAGTTATGATGAAATGAAGTTTAGCTGTATGTTTTCTACAAGTCTTATGTGTATGATGAGATGATTGGATGTTATTTTGCGATATTACAATATGATGCTATGTGTATTCTATTATTCTTTTCCACCAGATGTCTCGCAGAACAAATAGCGGTTGGGGCGACCGAAACGAAGGAGAGGGCAGTGGAGGAAATGGCGCAGGGCTGGATATAGGGGCGGAATTCGCTCGTATGTACCAGGCGCTTGGAGACCTAGCTGAGGCAAGTAGAAATAATGTGCAACACCAAGGGGCACCCGGAGGTAATCAGGGAGCAGCAGCTACCGACCCCATTAAGATGGTCGAATCATTCCGGAGGATGAGGCCACCTATTTTTTAGGGAAAGGCAGACCCGACAGCGGCTGATGACTGGATTCGTCAAGTCGAGACCGTGTTCGAGGTGATGATAACACCCAATGACAGCAAAGTCAGGTTGGCAAGCATTCTACTGGAAAAAGACGCCGGAGTCTGGTGGCAATCGGTAAAGAGAGGCATGGGCGAAGGACCCATTACTTGGGAAGATTTCCTTGCTGAATTCAGGGTGCACTACTTTCCATTAGATGTGCAGGAGGACAAGGCTATGGAGTTCCTAACCTTGAAGCAGGGAAGCTTGACAGTTCGTGAATACGAGACCAAGTTCACGCAACTATCCCGATATGCTCCAGAGATGGTAGAAGATGAGGTCAAGAAGGCCAAGAGATTCGAGCAAGGGCTCCGACCTGCACTCAGAACGAAGATGGTACCGTTTTGCATTCGGAGGTTCGAGAAATTAGTCCGTCGTGCGGCAACGACAGAACTGGACATGAACCGAGGGCCAGAATGGCAAGAGAACATGGGGAAATGGAATGAGGGGAAGAGGTCTGCACCAGCATCCGGGCTCGAGAACCAAGGACGAAAGCAGAAGATTCAGAAACCAGACGGCAAACTTGGAGCTGCCAAGTCAGGAAGTTGTTTCCTGTGTGGAGAGCAAGGTCATTTTATGAGCCAGTGCCCAAGGAAGGACCCTCAGATGGATACCCGTGTTTGTTACAATTGTGGGAAGATTGGTCATATCCGACCAGACTGTCCCCAGTTTCAGAGGAATACCAACAGATCAGCCCCAGAAGTGAACCACAAGGGAAAGGAGCCGCTTCGCAATGGACGAATGTTCGCACTTACAAAGGATGATGCCAACGAAGGCGAGGAATTCATCCCCGGGGTGCAAAGATGGGGGGACAACTAGGTTTGAAGTTGCTTTTGAAATTTCGTTTTGGACTTTAAGTAATATATGATCTAACACCTTTTGCAACCAAAATGGATTTATATATATATGAAATCCGTGAATCTGTTTTGTTCAAGGCATGGTTCATCATATTCCTTGTCTAAATTAAGATTTTCATGAGTTAAGAGGTGTGCGAGAGGTGACTCTAGATTTGGTTTGTTTAAATACACCGTCTGGAGCATCAGCCTTGAGAAAATTATAGGAGAAGACCCTGGAAGTCTGAACTAGCATTCGTGGGCCACATCCTATTCTAAGGAGGGAGTGGCGACAAAACTGCAAAGATTGAGATAATTGAAGAATTGGACTCACCCAATGACCGTGGAGGAAGCCACTTGGGAGCTAGAGAGCCATATAAACTTCTTTCCCTGAGTCATTTAGTGTATAAATGTTTGTTTGTATTCCTGACTTAATGTAGTTCTGAGGACAGAACTATTCTAAGGAGGGAGTATTGTAATATCCCGGACGGATATTATATTGTATAAATTATTATTTTTAAAACAAAATATTTTAAATGGAAATTTCTTGGTTTTGCACATGAAAAGTTACCTGGACCTATATACTGGTAAGTATATACAGGTATTGTATCAGTTTTGTGCACTTGTACAAAATCCTGAAAAACGCATTTTTGAGAAAAATGTCTGGAAAATCCCGGGCAGACACTGAAAATTATTATTTTATTATTATTTTACTTTTATTACCCAAAATGAAATATTTTTGGTAGATATCACCCGGTTTTGTTGATGAACGTTATCTGTGTGTATATACCAGTCTGTATACATCTGTATTGTATCAAATTGGTACTGGAATCTTCCGGGCTGATAATAAAATTTATTTTATTATTATTTTCAGAATTAAATTATTTTTGTACAGATTGTTCGTTTTCATGAATGAAAAATATCTGTATAATCAGATACACGTACGAAATCAAACTGTGTCGATTTCGGGCGTTTAAACAAATCATGTAGTATGTGATTTTGGTAAATTATATTTTTATTTTAGATCCATCATGATGAGATGGAGGGCTAGGATGGATTAGGACTTGATTGTAAAGATTATTGCAAAAGAAACATGAATTGTTTCTAACCATAAGAGTTGGACAAGTGGCACTCTTTCTACCCACACAACCCTTCACCCATCTCTTATATAACCCCCCCCCCCCCCCCCCTCTCCACTCCTTGGCCGGCCTCCCCTCCCTTTCCCATCTCCATTCTCATTTTTCTTCATTCTTCTCCATCTCTTTCTCATCTCATTCTCCATCTTTTTCTACTTCTACTTCAAACTAGTTTTAATTTTTAGAAGAAAAAAAAAGGGGGGGAAAGAAAAGAAAAGAGGGAAGGGGAGATTTAAATGGGTTCTATTTCATGGAATTCTTGAAGAGTTCTCCATAGAAGCAATGAAGGAGATGGTTTGCTAGCTAGTCCTTCCTACATAGAAAAATCAAGGTGGGGGTTTCTCTACCTTTTTGTATGTTAATTTTTGTTCTATTTTGCTCTCTACTTATGGTTATATGTGTGTATATATGTTGTATGTTGATTAAAACAACTTGGACTAATTATTGAGCATTTAAGTAGTGATTTGGATCACAAGGATCCCATGGAAAGTTTGAATGGAGGAAATTAATTTTAAAACACATAAAGATTTGATCGTTAGCCTTGCTACTATTATTGTTGTTATTATGGTTAAATTTGACTACTTGGACTAAAGAAATAAGCATAAAAAAATGGTTGTTTGTAAAAAGGGATTTCATATAAGGAAAGTTGGAAGAATGGAACTCACAAGGAACCCATAAAGATGAGACTTTGAACTTGCTATGTTTATGTTTGTTTCTTTAGTCACCTTGTTTAACACAAATTAAACAACTTGGACTAACTACTATGTGCATATAAGTTAGTAAGGTGAGAATGGTTACATACCCATTTTGGGGGTTGTAGGACTTTACATGCTAATTTTAAGAGATAGTATTTTTGTTGTATGTTGTTTTCCAACCTAATAAAGATCATGTCCTTACTAACTTTTGTTCATAAAAAGGTGAGTTTTCTTGATGTAGAAATTGTGGGATTAAAGGAAAGTGAGTTTATCTTGTAACTCTATAAGAGTTGATTATTGTTTATGTAGGAACTTGTAATTTGGTAAAACTAGTTCCTTGTAATAAATGGGACTAGTAATCCCTAAAATAAGTAGTTCTTGTAATATGTAAGTAAGCTTGGATAGTAGCTTCTTTTAGGAATCCATGCTTGAGTTGTAGAAAAAGAACCCATGCTTGTGATGTAGTAGGAATCCATGCTTGAGTTGTAGAAAAAGAACCCATGCTTGTGATGTAGTAAGAATCCATGCTTGAGTGTGCAAGAACCCATTCATGCTTATGTGATATTCTAGCAAACTTACCATGCTTGAGTTGTGTAAAGAACCCATTCATGCTTATGTGATATTCTAGCAAACTTACCATGCTTGAGTTGTGTAAAGAACCCATTCATGCTTATGTGATATTCTAGCAAACTTACCATGCTTGAGTTGTGTAAAGAACCCATTCATGCTTATGTGATATTCTAGCAAACTTACCATGCTTGAGTTGTGTAAAGAACCCATTCATGCTTATGTGATATTCTAGCAAACTTACCATGCTTGAGTTGTGTAAAGAACCCATTCATGCTTATGTGATATTCTAGCAACTTACCATGCTTGAGTTGTGTAAAGAACCCATTCATGCTTATGTGATATTCTAGCAAACTTACCATGCTTGAGTTGTGTAAAGAACCCATTCATGCCTATGTGATATTCTAGTTAACTTATCATGCTTGAGTTAGTATGTAGGACTACCATGCTTGAGATGTAGGAGATCATGCTTGAGTTGTTGTCCATGACAAAAGAGAACCCATCCATGCTATGTGACACTCTAGTTAACTTACCATGCTTGAGTTAGTAAGTAGAACTACCATGCTTGAGTTAGTAGTAGAACATCATGGTTAAGTCGCTAATGGTTCTAGTAAAGAACCCATCATGCATGAGCTTTATTGTTCTATGTTGAAGTGAACCCACCCATGCCTATGTAATATGCTAGTGAACATTCATGCTTGTGTTGTATGTAGAAACCCATGCTTAGGATAAGTAGTTGTTTTTATGCTGTTGGTCCCATACGAAGCTCTTTGGGCTGATACATAGGTATGGTCTTAAATAAGTAGGCTATGAGTAGATCCGAGGAGATCGTGTGAAGTCTAGCTTAAGACTGGGTCAATGGTGTGGACAAATTGTCACACTCTCTAGAAGAGGGACACGTACGGTGCTTTTCATGACGAGTTGGAAGTACAATGCAGTCTCGCTTGTTGGGTTAGAAGAGGGACACGTACGGTGCTTTTCATGACAAGTTGGAAGCATGAGTTGCGTATCTCGCTTGTTTGACCCATATGGTGCCTTTTCATGGTGAGTTGAAAGTACGACTCTAGGTTGAAAGTATCTTGTAGCTCGTACGGCGCATTTGGTCTGTTAGGGTTAGTAACATTGTTAGGGTAGTAACTTGTTACTTAACCATTTATGCCAAGGGGAGAGAGTTGGTGTTGGGGGTGATACCCTATACTCCAATATCTCCTATAGGCTGACACTAGGTGGTGTTATCGGGATGTATTCCCCTGTCAAAGGGATACGGGCGGTGCTTTTCATGACAAGTTGGGAGCACGGGTTCCATATCTTGATTGTTAATTCCTGAATGTGCCATGATAAGAACGAGAGGGTTTCCTAGGGAAATAGTCCCTACGATCCCGGCAGGTTCTATGCCTTCTCATGACTAGTTGAGGGCACGGAAGAAGGTTGACAAGTACCTTGTAGTTCGTGTTGGCTTTTGAGTGTGGTCTGGTACACCGGCAATAGTCACCAGTCATGTAGTATTATGACAGGAACAGGATGAGTACAAATAGTAGAATTCATAACGTGGGTTCAAATCCCTATATGGAGAAAACGGCTTGAGATGGGGCGTATGTAGTATGGGATGCATACTGTTCCGGAGACTCGCTTGCATTAGAATAGGAGCATCCTAGATAAGTTGACATTGCATTAGATTCTATTCATTGCACTCACGAACACTTAAACTACACCGACATATCTTACCATGTTTTATGTGTTTGTTTTTGGAGATTCGCTGCTATATGATCAGCCCTTAAGCGTCAGTGAATACTGACGTCCCCACTTCAATAGGTACTGCAGTGTAGAAGTACAGGTATTGGATCGTAGTCGTGGATACAAGATCACCCAACCGGGAGGACTCCAGTCAAGGCGTGGTTTACAAATGAAGTGTCTGATATTGTCATCTTTCATTCTTATATACTCTGATGTAATGTGGAATCAATGGAAACACTCGGTCTGTAATATTGTAGTAGTAAAAAGTTTTAAAATTTTCCACAGATCTGTGTATTGTGACTAATTGAATGTAAAGGTCCTGGCTCATGTCTCGAATCCTCCATATAGGAAGTTCGGGGCGTTACAAGAACCATTACAATAACGTAAGCATGATGGGTTTCTTACTACAACAATCTACAACAACATAAGCATGGTATCTTTCTATAATCCACCTACAACAACTCAAGCATAGTATCTTTCTATAATCAACTTAAGCATGGGTTTCTCGCTATGATCAACCTACAACAATTCAAGCATGGTATATCTACTATAATCAACTCAAACATGAGTTTCTCACTATAATCAACCTACAACAACTCAAGCATGGTATATCTACTATAATCAACTCAAACATGAGTTTCTCACTATAATCAACCTACAACAACTCAAGCATGGTATATCTACTATAATCAACTCAAACATGAGTTTCTCACTATAATCAACCTACAACAACTCAAACATGGTATACTTACTAAAATAACCTCAAGCATGGTTTCTCGCTATAATCAACCTCCAACAACTCAAGCATGGTATACCTACTATAATCAACTCAAACATGAGTTTCTCACTATAATCAACCTATAACAACTCAAGCATGGTATACTTACTAAAATCAACTCAAGCATGGTATATCTACTATAATCAGCTCAAACATGAGTTTCTCACTATAATCAACCTACAACAACTCAAGCATGGTATACTTACTAAAATCAACTCACGCATGGGTTTCTCGCTATAATCAACCTACAACAACTCAAGCATGGTATCTTTCTAAAATCAACTTAAGCATGGGTTTCTCGCTATGATCAACCTACAACAACTCAAGCATGGTATATCTACTATAATCAACTCAAACATGAGTTTCTCACTATAATCAACCTACAACAACTCAAGCATGGTATATCTACTAAAATCAACTCAAGCATGGTATATGAATTCTTTTTGGAACTAGAACAAGTACGAATGGGTTCATGGGTTCCATAAGCATGAATAGGTTCATGGGTTTTATGAGCATGAATTGATTTCCTTGCTACACAACTTAAGCATGGGTGGGTTCACAAGCATGAATAGGTTCTCTTTTTGACATAGAACACAAACATGGTAGGTTCATGGGTTCACATAAGCATGGATGGGTTCTTTGCTACAACTCAAGCATTGTAGGTTCTTTACTAAGAACAACTAAATATCACAAGCCTGAATGGGTTTTTAGCAACCTATAAAAGTTTAGAACATGCTACTAAAAGACTAAAAATAAATTATTACAAGACTACTTCTTTAGGAAATTACAAGTCCTATATATATTATAAGGACTACATTTATTAGTCTACAAATTAGTACATACTACAACCCACTTTTTCTTAAATCCTACAAGTTCCTACATACAAAAAGAGCAACTTTTTATGAACAAGGGTTAGTAAGAAATGATTTCTTAACGAAGTAGAGAACAACATACAACAAAAACTTATCATTAAAAAGCTAGATGGGTCTACAACCCCAAGAATGGGTAGTAAATATTCTTACTACACTAATCTTTATATGCACATAGCTATAGTCCAAGTCATAGTTTTGAGTTCAACAAAACACCCATAAACAACAATAAACATACAAGGTTAAAGAACAATCTTTATGTGTTTTATTTAAGTTCCACCACTTATCTATTTCATGGGATCCTTTTGATGTCTACAACCACCTTATGCTTAATACTTAGTCCAAGTCATTTTTAGAACATACATACAACAAAAGTGGACAAGAATCCACACAAATAAAAAGAGATAACTTCATCTTCATTTTCCACCGTTCTTATGCACAAATCTTAGTCCAATTAGTCCAAAGTAATCATCACAACAATACTAACCATACAAGGTCTCAAAAACCAACCTTTATGTGATTTTGTTGAGTCCTTTCAATCCATCTTTTTCATGGGATCATTTTAATCCCTACAAATATGCTTATGCTTAGGAAATAGTCCAAGTTATTTAGGAACATAAATACACAATAACACATCATAAAGATGGGTTTTTTTTAACCTACAATCACTTATATGCTTAGAAAAATAGTCCAAGTTATTTAGAACATACACCTACGACATCCACCATCAAAAAGATGTGTTTTTTTTATCCTACAACAATCAACCATCAAAGATGGGTTCTTTCTCACATACAACCATTATTAACCCTAAAAGATGAGTTCTTTTCTATATAAACAAAATAAATAAGAACATACAACCTAAAAATTTAGAAGTAGAGAATCCCCACCTTTATTCTTTGTAGGAAGAACTAGCCAGCAAAACCTTCTCCTTCCTCCAAGCTTCTACAACAAAAACCTCCAATGAAGAACACACCTATAGAAAACCCCCAAATGAAGAATACTTAGGGTTTTCCCTCTCTTTCTTTTCTTCTCTTTTTTTTCTTGTAAAATGAGGAAAAGGTGAAAAGGAGGGGTATTTATAGGTCAAAATGAGGGTGGAAAGTGCAAAAAACCCAACAAAAATGCACAAAAACCCTTGGGGATCATTTGGGCCGGCCAAATTGGGTGAGGTGGAGGGGGTGAGGTGGAGGGATGAGGTGGAGAAGAGGGTTTTAGTAGAAAATACACCTATTAACTCTTATGTAACCCTAATTAATCTTAACCCTAGGTTTAAGCCTCCAAACAAATCCTAGCCCTCCAAATTTGATTAATCATGACAAAAATAAGATATTTTTGTCCAAAATACATACTACATGATTTGTATAAACGTATGAAATCGGTACAATAGGCATACGTATGTATATATCTATATACCGATAATTTCCGTTTGTAAAACCGCTCAACCCGTACAAAAATAATTTAATTCCAAAAATAATAATAAAATAAATTTTATTATCATCCCGAAAGATTCCAGTACCAATTTGATACAATACAGATGTATACAGACTGGTATGTGTACACAAAAAATCCTTATTAACAAAACCGGGTGATATCTACCAAAAATATTTCATTTCGGGAAATAAAAATAAAATAATCATAAAATAATAATTTTAGTGTCTGCCCAGGATTTTCCAGACATTTTTCTCAAAAATGCGTTTTTTCAAGATTTTGTACAAGTGCACAAAATTGATACAATACCTGTATATACTTACCAGTATATATAAGTCCAGGTAACTTTTTATGAGTGAAACCAAGAAATTCCCATTAAAAATATTTTAATTTAAAAATAATAATTTATAAAATATAATATCTTTCCGGGATATTACACTATTGGTGGTCAGGGATGAAGCGAGATATAGCAGAGTTCGTTGCCAAATGTCTGACATGCCAACAGGTTAAGGCCGAGATGCAGAACACCAGTTTGTTGGTTCGAGGTAGGACAGCGGAAAATGTACGAGCCAGAAATCGTACAACAAACATTGGGACAGATCAAGCTTATTCAGAAAAGGCTTCAAGGAGCACAAAGCAGGCAGAAGAGCTATGCGGACAACCGCCGAAGAGAGTTGGAATTTGAGGAAGGTGACTCTGTATTTCTCTAAGTGTCGCCAACAAAAGGAGTTATCAGATTCGGAAAATGCGGGAAGTTAGCTCCGAGATACATTGGACCATACAAGATTCTAAAGAGGATTGGAAGGATGGCTTATAAGTTGGAGCTACCGGCCGAGTTATCTCAAGTGCATGACATGTTTCACGTTTCTATGTTACAGAATTATGTGCCGGGTTCAAGCCATCGGTTGCTAGAGGTTCCGAAAGATTTGCAGATAGATCTTTCCTGTAGAGAGCAACCAGTCAGGATACTTGATCTTCAGGACAAGGTACTGAGAAACAAGGTCATCCCGATGGTCAAAGTTCTCTGGAAGAACCAGTTCGTGGAAGAAGCCACGTGGGAGCTGGAGATCCGCATGAAGGCTTTATATCCGGATTTGTTTTAAGTGTTTTCTATTTTATTTGTTGTTCTTTTCTCCCACTAGGAACGTTCTGGGGACAGAACGACTCAAAGGAGGGAGTGATGTAACACCACGGATTGTACGATGCTTAGATATATGTGTATATATGTATATTGTCTGTATGCGTGCACATGATTGCAGTGTTTTGTTTGATTTTGCTATCGTTGGTGTGCGGTTAGGTTTGCGGGGCAGTTCATGGGGATTGTTGCATTCTAAAAGATGCACGAGAATGAGAAAGATCGATACTGGTATAAACACTAGTTTTTGGTGCGACACCTATGCATATATAACACTGTATGATACTATGGTGGGTATATTTTGCGTACACTCGCTAAACCCCTCGTCTCGCATCCAAAGAATCCATTTAAATGTTAAAATGGGAAGCCAACACAACACACCCTAAAACCATTGGCTAAGCCCATGGTTTCACTCCAAAACAACCTACAACCCTACACCCTTCCTCCTTGAAATCCAGCCTCACTTCTCCCCCTCTTTCCTCACTCATTCCTCCATCAAAAACCCCTCATTTCCATCTCTCTTGTTCTAAAATTTCAGAACTCATCCAAGAAAAAAGAGAAGAGAAGAGAGAAAGAAGAGGGATTGATGAAGAAGCATGGGAGGGAAAGCTCTAGGAAATCAACTACTCTACATTAACTCAGGGTGGGGATTTACTCTAAACCTTTCTCTATGTTTCTTAATTAATTTCTTGCATGCATGTGTGGTATTAAGTGTTAGGATGAATATCTAAGAAATTTGGAAGATGAAATCAGAAACTTGAATTAGAATCTTGATCTGTAGGCTATATTTTAGATTTTCCCGAGAGCACACCTCATGGAATTAGATCATGAAATTTCTAGAGATTGTTCCTATATATGTGTATATTGTTCATGATTTATTTCAAATTTTTCTGAGAAGGTTTGATATTTTAATAAAATCTATATGTAGAACTGTGTCGTAAGGCAACAGCAGCAGTTGGTTAACAGGATGACTGATATTAATAGAATTTTCATAATTTATTGGAGCATGTTATTAATCTGAAATTTTTACCCTGCATTCCCACTTGTATCTTGTTTCTATAGTAATCAAGGAAATGTTTGGATGAATTTATAAGCATGTCAAAAATTTATCTTTAAGCAGTAGCTAGAGTTGTAATTGAAGAACATGCTGATTTCTGTGCTTATTTGAAATAGGGAGAACTCAGTGTAGACTTCGAGTTTGGACATGAAACCATTTGAATGTTGTTTATTATGATATCTAGTTTCATCACTGTAAATTTTGTGTCATTTGGATGAGTATATAATTTATGATGATTTTATTAGCATGTACTATGCTGGTTTCAGCCAAATTTAATATCTTGTAGAGATTGCACATTTGAGGCTCCTTAAGAGCAAAATGTGTGGAACTGTTTCATAAGAGGATTGTAGTAGACATCAAGACCTTTCCAACAGGACCTATTTGAGGTATTTCCAGTAAGTTGTTAATTTATTGTGATTTTTGTAATACTGGATAGAGACCAAGAATTGAGCTGAGTGCTCTGAATTAGGAAGTCCTAGTGTGTGACTTGGTACATTAGTGAGAGATGTGTGTGTTAGGATGATCTATTGGTATATACTGGACTCATGACCAACTAGAGACTTGTAGAGGACATCCACAACATTTCATAGAACTTGGGTTTGTAGCATTCTGATGAGTAGGCAGTATTTTATACTACCGGTAAGGTGCAACCCGTGTACAAAAAATACACAGGCTCAGGCTAAGAGACTATTTTGAGGACCTAGATAATGGAATTTGAGTTTATGATCAACTAGAAAGTTGTAGCCTAGGTTCTTATCTTTCTGGATTGGGCTCGTATACCCCAATCGGAGTTGTATCGAGGGAGTTATGAACTTTTTAAGATTCGGGCAGAAACCCCATAGGTTGCTTAGTCTTGAATGTTGACTAGGTATTGTGACAACTTGTTCCCCTGTGTACTATTAGAGTTGATAACTCTTGTATGGGAGCATTTTGTATCTGTTGTTGGTGTTGTTGACTCCCATAGTGGGATGCGTGACTCGAGTTAGTCACTAGGGTAAGGGATATCCTGCATCTGTCGACCCTAAGTTATAAACTTCCACCGAAGCGTAGGACATCCGAGCCGTGCCATTCATATGAGTTCATAGCCCGGGTTAGGGGTGAACACACATTCATTACCGGATTAGCGGTGAATGTAGGCCGTAATGCTGGACAATTCCAAGCCGGGGAAGTAGCGAACCAAACTAGTATCGCCAGGGCTAGAGGTCGATAGGCAAGTTTTGGAAGCAATATTTTATCTTTACCCAAAGTGATTAGAGTAAGGCTGGGATTAGAATGACATATTAAGGGGTTGGGTAATTGCATTAATCCTAGCAGACCATAGTCGGTGTTGTACCTTCCTGTCGTAGGGATATGTTTTCGGCACTCATGAGTGAGTCCTCGGCTCGTATCTCAATCTGTTAATTCCCAAAGTTTTGCCAGAGTAAGGTACGGTAGGCTAGGGGGACTTGACCCCCGAGGCGCTCACATTCCTATGCACGTGGGTTTCATTTTTTTTTTTGTATATATAAGTTCATAGCCCGGATTAGGGGTGAACTTGCATGCGTCGGTCCATAGACCGGGTTAGGGGTGGACACACGAATCACACGGTCTTGCGACCGAATTCAGTGCAGCTTTCTGAAGAGGTCCGTACGCAGGTACCAAGTGGCAAACACAACCACCACTTAGGCACTGCAGTGGCGGAACTAGACCGACCAGCTACAACCTCCTTGGGCAACGGACAATCTATTGGGAACTGGTTGAGTACAAGAGTAGGATGCATGGCGAGGGTTTGAATCCCTAAACTGTGGAGAAAGACGGCTAGATTTGGGGGTGTATGTAGTATGGGATGCTTTCGTGCTCCAAAGTCTTGCTTGCATTAGAGTCAGGCATGTGATTTACTGCATTAGTCATAGGGTCATATCATACCACTGCACTAGAACCCGAATCCATTAAACCCTTGTTTTGGCACATCACTTTTCCTTTTTGCATAAATTATGGTTGCCATTGAATTTTATAGGATCGATGTTATCATCAGCTTTGCATCAGTCGAAGTACTGACGTTCCCCATCTTTTAGGTATCGAGCGAGCAAGTGCTGAGACATCAGAGTCGCGCAGCAGAATCCTCAAGCCGAGGAGCATGTCCCAGGGGAGCCGATGGGCCACTCAGTGAAGTTCGGCAGTAATCAGCCGATTACCATTCCGGGAGGCAGCTCATAGCTTTACAAGTGGAGTCTGTCAATATTTGTACTAAGTTGTAATGAGTGGATGTAATTTGTACTCCTTGTCCAAGAACAAGGTATCGTTTGTAATCAATGATGTAATGACTTTATTTAGCAATAAAAAGTTTTTAAATTTCCGTGTTATTACTGTGTTGAGATGCATTTGAAGGCAAAGATTCTGGTGAGTGTCACGAATGTCCAGTAACGGGGATCCGAGGCGCTACAACATGGCCATCCTCTCTATGCCGAAAAAAGTATAATGATTCTCAACACTTAACAAACCACAAACTTGTTCACAAACAAAGCTAATGGGACTGTCCTATTGATGTCGTGTCGTGAAAGTGCACTTAGTCCTTAATGCAATTATCTATGTTATATGACACCAATGTGCACTTGTTCAGAGTTTATGCAGCCCATACTACATAGGTCCGACGACAAGCCCTTAACCGTTTTTCATCTTGTAGGGTTCAATCCATCGCCATGACTTAATCTACTTCGTAACTACGGTAAGTATCCTAGATGTTCTACGAACTACGAACACATGTCTAGGGGCCCTGGAGAGAATCCCAACGCACTGACACATGACTCATCATGCATGCATCCTGTGGTAACTCACCTCCTACCATAGACATGACACCACCCGCAGTCACCAAACACCCCACGAGCGTCACCACCGGGACGGTACTCTGGAGCAGTATCCACGTCCTACTCATGACGCATCATGGGACATCCTGTGAATACTCTCATGCCGCTAATCAAATGACCCTCATACTCAATGTTTTTATCTTACTTTCATCACATCTTCACTATGTAACTAATCCTTAATTTAATTGAATCATGAACAAAATCAATCCCTTAGGGTTAGCACTTTCACTATACCAGTCTTATTCAATCATTTCACATGACCCAAATCCCTGTCTTTTCATTTTAAATTTCATCTCAATATTTCTTTTATTGCCGGTATAAGGCTTAGCTACACCCTTGTTCTTAATTTCAACTCATAATTACAATATCGAGTTTTTCATACTCATAAGTCTTTTTCATGATTAACAATAATTTTCATTTCATATTCATAGCATTCATGTATTCATATTCATAATATCCTTCATAACTCATCTTGCCATTAAATTTCAATTTCATACACAATCTCATGCATAAACAATAAATTCAACTTGTCCTATTCAATAGTTTACTCTTTCCACAAGATTCTCTTATTCTTGTTTTAACAATACCAAATCTAACATTCATACTTTCAATTTTTCCCATTGTCAAATCTCTTTTCAAATCTCTTTTAATCAATACATTTTTCTTCATCTAAAGATAATTCAAACTAACAATTTATAGTAAGCTATTTCTTGCAAAAATAGTCTCTATTTCTCATTTATACTAGGTCCCTGGTCATAAAAAATTATCTCACGAAAATCCAAATATCATTTGAAACTTCAGGGCAGTAGATTGTTAAAACATGGCCAGTCGGCTGTTCTGCGATGATTCAAAAACTCTAAAATAAAATGATCAGGGCAGTCGACTGTTACAATATAATCGGTCAACTATTCTGTAAAGATTTAAAACCCAAAAATAAATAATCAGGGCATTCGACTGTTACAATATTGTCGGTCGACTGTGCTGTAACTAAAATCCGAAATTTATTACCTGACAGTCGACTGTCGACTCTAATCCGGTCGACTGTCGATTGCACCAGGTTGCAATTTAGAGTAGATCATAGATATATTTTTGACATTGAAAATAAGATCACCATTCTCATATTATTTATAATCATGGTTCCCCAAAATAATATTTTTAGAACACAAGTTTTCATCTTTCTACTATAAAGTTGTTTCAATTCAAACAATTAATTCCATATGTTGCATTTAATCAATTTGTGTCTCATAAGCACAACTTTCTTCACATAGCATGATTTATAAACATAAAGCATGACAATAAGATTGATTCTAGCATTTCAATTCCACACATTTATCAATTAGCAATCATCTTCACAATCATTCTCTAAATTATCATTCCATCTCTACTTTATCAAACATGAGACTAGAATTTCTTGATTTCTCTTTAACTATTTTATCACATCATTCCTAGCGTGGCATCTAAATTTAGAAGCATGAGAAACACCCACCTATTCGAAGAAAAACGAATTGAAAGCTCCTAGAACGCAAGAAAGTAGCCTTCTCCTCCTAGAATGTATTGCAAAATGCTCCTCCTCCTTGCTCCTGGTGCAACCCAAGCTCCCTTGTGCTTGATGGTGATCACCGGCCTCCTTTAATTTGGGACACACAAAAAGATTTCACACTCTAGTCTTTTGCTCACAAATCTCCTCAATCTTTTGCTCTCTTATCTTTTTCTTTTCTCTTCTTTCTTAACAAATGTTTAGTTCACTAATGAGAAGAAAAGCTAGAGGTATTTATACACATTTAGGGTGGAAATAGATGGTTAGGATTAATCAAGGAGTTAGAGATTAAGGACCAAGGTGAGTTAGGAAGTTGTAACAACTTCCATGAACTCAATAACTACCCCTCAACTCAATCCCACTCTCCCTCTCTCTCTTGGCCACAACCCGGCCTCCCCAAAGGTGTGCAAAGCACGCCCTAGTGTGTGCACATGCCCCCTTCTAGTACTCCTTATCAAAGTTGTACAAATTTAATTAACCAATTGTCCACTAATTGTGTCTACATGACAAGTTGTGACAATCAAAAGATTAATTAAGTTGTGGGCCTCAAAATAGTGGGCTTTAGGCTCATGGGCTATTTAATAAAAATTTTAATTATTAGGGTGGGCTTAAAAATAAGAAAACAAGTTTAGGCTTTATAAAATATTCTTTTTTTAGAAAAATAAAAAGAAAGAAAGAAATAATTGTCCATGTTATAAAAGATAATTTTATAAGAAAATATGCATACAAAATTTGTACGTGCACAACACGTAAAAATCAACATTTCTTTTTAAATAAATATTCAGTGTATTACAACACTCCCTCCTTAGAATAGTTTCATCCCCGGAACTACAATTAAAGAGTGAGAAAACAAAACATAATAAGAAGAAAGAAAAAAAATACACATCAAACAAAAAGCACAGGATGATCCTTCATCATCCTCTCCACAGATTCCCAAGTAGCCTCTTCAACCAAATGGTTTCTCCAGACTACCTTGACCTTCGGTATCGTCTTATTCCTTAATACTTTCTCCCGACGATCAACAATCTCAACTGGAAGGTCAATGTAACTCAGATCCAACTGCAAATCCTCTGGCACTTCGGGCAAATGATGACTCGGATCTGGAATGTAACCTCTTAGCATAGACACATGAAAGACATTGTGTACCTGAGACAACTCTTCCGGTAACTCAAGCCGGTAAGCAGTTTTTCTGATCCTTTTCAATATCTTATACGGGCCTATGAACCTCGGGGCTAACTTTCCACTCTTGCCAAATCGGATTACGCCTTTGCTGGGAGATACTTTCAGAAAGACAAGGTCACCAACCTCAAATTCAAGGTCCCTCCTCCGGTTGTCTGCATAGCTCTTCTGCCTACTCTGAGCATCCAACAACCTCTTCCTGATCAGATCAATCGTTTCAGAGGTCTGCTACACAATCTCAGGCCCAAACATCTGTCGTTCCCCCACTTCAAACCAACAAACAGGTGTTCTGTATTTCATGCCATACAAAGCTTCATAAGGCGTCATCCCAGTACTAGTTTGAAAACTGTTGTTGTAGGAAAACTCCACCAAAGCTATATGCCTTTCCCAACTGCCTCCAAAGCCTAGTACACAACACCAAAGCATATCTTCAAGAATACGATTAACTCTCTCGGTCTTCCCATTCGGTTTGCGAATAAAAAGCAGTGCTGAAATCCGTCTTGGTACCCAAAGCAGTCTGAAGACTCCTCCAGAAATGCGAAGTAATCTGCGCATCTCGATCAGACACAATAGTTAACAGAACACCATGAAGTCTGACGATCTCACCAATATACATCTCAGCTAACTTGTCCATCGAAGCAGTGAGTTTCGTCGCCAAGAAGTGAACGGACTTGGTTAGTCGATCGACTATAACCCAAATCGCATCATTGCCCTTTGAACTCTTGGGCAAATCCGTGATGAAATCCATACTGATATTATCCCACTTCCATTCTGAAATAGGTAATGGTTGCAATAGACCTCCGGATTTCTGATTCTCGGCTTTGACTTGTTGACAAATCTCACACCTCGACACAAATTCAGCTACATCCCGCTTCAAATCTGACCACCAGAAATGTTGTTTAATGTCCCTTTACATCTTAGTACTCCCACGATGTACTGATAAAAGAGTAGCATGTGCCTCCTGAAGAATACTTTCTTTCAAGTCCGACTGATCCGAAACACACAGTCTCTCTCCAAACCACAGCACTTCATCCCTGATTTGAAACTCGGGCAACCTACCTGCAACGACCTGCTCCTTCATCTTCAGAATATCTGCATCTTCCTTCTGACTTGCAATAATCCTTCCATTCAGCGTAGGCTGAAGCCTCAACTGAGCCAAGGATTCTCCCAAGCCTCGCAAGACAACTTCAATACCAGCTCGATCCAATTCCTCTGCCAGGTGCTTCTGAGTCATAATCAAACTGGCCAAACTGCTCTTGCGACTAAGTGCATCAGCAACAACATTAGCCTTTCCAGGATGATACTTGATCTCAGGACGCATGTCCTCAAGCACTTCCAACCATCTCCGCTGCCTCAGATTCAGATCTGTCTGCTGATAGATGTATTTCAAACTCTTGTGGTCCGTGTACATGTTCAGTTTCTCATCGTACACATAATGTCTCCATTGCTTTAAGGCAAAGATAATCGCAACAAACTCCAGTTCATGGGTCGGATAATTCTTCTCATGCGGTCGTAGTTGCCTCGACCCATACGCGATCACTTTCCCTGTACCACCCCGTATTGTACGATACCTGAATATATATATATGTATGTATATTGTCCGTATGCGTGCACATGATTTCAGTATTATGGGTTGATTTTGCTATCGTGGTGTGTGGTTAGGGTTACGGGACGGTTCATTGGAGAATTGCATTCTAAAAGATGCACGAGAATGAGGAGGACTGATACTGGTATAAACACTAGTTTTCGGTACGACACCTATGCAAATATAACACTGTATGATATTACAGTGGATATATACTGCGTACGCTCGATAAACCTCTCGTCTCGCATTCGAAGGAACCCATTTAAACTTAAATTGGGTAGCTAACACATCAACCACAAAACTAGGGGCTCAAGCCATGGTTTTGATCAAAACCACCCTACTAACCTAGCCTACCCCCCTAACCAAAACCAGCCCATATCCCCCCTCTCTTCTCATTCATTTCTCTACTCTTTCCCACTTCCTTGCTCTGGAACTTTCAGAACTCCTCCAAGAGAAAAAAAGAGAGGGAGAAGAGAGAGTGAAGAAGAAGACTCAAGGAAGGATTTTCAAAGGAAGGAAGCTCAAGGAGATCAATTCCTCTGTAGCAACCAAGGGTGGGGAGTTACTCTGAAACTTCTTTTATGTCTCTTAATTGATTTTCTTGCGTGCATGTATGATAGGAAGTGCTAGGATGATTATCTAAGAAGTGGAAAGATGAAATCAGAACTGAAAATAGATAACTTGTTCAAAATGCTATTTTGTAGACTTTTCCGAGAACAAACCTCAAAGAATTAGGCCATGAAATTTTTAGGAATTGTTCATATATATGTGTAGATAGTTCATGATTTATTTTGGATTTTTCTGAGGAGGTTTGATATTTTAATAAAATCAAATGGTAGAACTGTGTCGTAAGGTAGAATCAGCAATTGGTTAACAGGATGACTGATGTTGTTGGAATTTTCCTAATTTATTGGAGAAAGTTCTTGATCTGAAATTTTTACCCTGTATTCCTACATGCATCTAGATTCTATAAGAAAATCAGGAAAATGTTTCGATGAATTTACAGGCTTAAGAGAAATTGATCTTTAATCAGTAACTAGAGTTGAACTGAAGACCATGATGACTTTCTGTGCTTAATTGAAATAGAGAGAATTCACTGTATACTTCGATTTTTGACATGAGATATTTTGCATATTGTTCACTATGATCTCTAGTTTCATTAATGTAAATTTTGTGTCATTTGGATGAGTAAAGAATTTAATATGATTTTATTAGCATGTGCTATGCTGGTTTCAGCCGTTTTTGATACCCTGTAGAGATTGGACATTTGAGACTCATTAAGAGCACAATTTGAGAACCTGAATCATTATAGATTTGTAGTAGGCATCTAAATCTTTTCAACAAGACCAATTTGAGGCATTTCCAGTAAAGGGTTGATTTACTGTGATTTTTGTAATACTGGACAGAGACCAAGAATGGATCTGAATGCTCTGATTTAGAAAGACTTAGTGTGTGACTTGGTACAATTATGAGAGATGTGTGTGTTAGGGTGATCTATGAGTATAATTTGGACTCATGAACAACTAGAGAGTTTTTGTGACATTCTGATGAGTGAGTAACATTTTGTGCTACCGGTAAGGTGCAGCTCGTGTACAGGAAGTACACAGGCTGAGGCTTGAAAGGCTATTTTGGGGATCAAGATGATTGAATTTGAGTTTATGATCAA
This sequence comes from Hemerocallis citrina, assembly GCA_017893485.1. Taxonomy (NCBI): domain Eukaryota; kingdom Viridiplantae; phylum Streptophyta; class Magnoliopsida; order Asparagales; family Asphodelaceae; genus Hemerocallis; species Hemerocallis citrina. The sequence goes on along the minus strand of CM030362.1, from coordinate 252,981,087 downwards.
CTAGAAATTTATAGCCTAGGATCTTACTTTCCCTAATTGGGCTCGTACACTCCAATCAGAGTTGTATTGAGAGAGTTATGACCATTCTATGTTTTGGGTAGAAACTCGTAGATTGCCTAGCCCTTGGTTTTGACTAGGTATTGTGAGGACTTCTCCCTTGTGTACTATTGGAGTTGATGACTCTTGCCTAGGGATGGTTGATATCTGTTGTTTATGTTGTTGACTCCTATAATGGGTGTGTGACTCGAGTTAGTCACTAGGGTAAGGGATACCCTACACCTGTCGACCCTAAGTTATAAACTTCCACCGAAACGTAGGACATCCGAGCCGTGCCATTAATATGAGTTCATAGCCTGGGTCAGGGGTGAACATACATTCATAGCCGGGGTAGCGGCAAATGTAGGCCGTAATGCTGGACAATTCCAAGCTTGGGAAGTAGTGAACTGGGCCAGTATCGCCAAGGCCAGAGGTCGATAAGTAAGTTTGGGAGCAATTTCATCTTTACCCAAAGTGATTAGAGTAAGGCTGGGGTTAGAGTGACATATTAAGGGATTGGGAAATTGCATTAGTCCTAGTTAACCATAGTCGGTGTTGTATCTTCCAGTCGTAGGGATACGTTTTCTGCACTCATGAGTGAGTTCTCGGCTCGTATCTCCTGTTAATTTCCAAAGCTTTGCCGGAGTAAGGTACGGGAGGCTAGGAGGATTTGACCTCTCGAGGCAGTCACGTCCCTATGCACGAGGGTTTTGTAGTTTTTTGGTATATATAAGTTCATAACCCGATCAGGGGTGAACACGCATGCGTCAGTCCATAGCCCAGGTAAGGGGTGGACATGGGGAATCATACGGTCTGGCGACCGGATTCAATGTAGATTTCTGAAGAGGTCCGTACGTGGGTACCAAGTGGTAGCTAAAACCACCACTTAGGCACTACAGTGGCAGAACTAGACCGACCAGCTGCAACCTCCTTGGGCGACGGACAATCTATTGGGAACTGGTTGAGTACAAGAGTAGGATGCATGGCGAGGGTTCGAATCCCTGAACTGTAGAGGAAGACGGCTAGATTTAGGGGCATATGTAGTATGGGATGCATTCGTGCTCCAAAGTCTTGCTTGCATTAGAGTCAGGCATGTGAGTTTGCTACATCTATTCATGGGGTCATGTCATACCACTGCACTAGAACCTGAATCCATTAAACCCTTGTTTTGGCACATCACCTATCTATTTTGCATAAATTATTGGTTGTGATTGAATTTTAGAGGATCGCTGTTATCACCAGCTTTGCGTCGATCGAAGTATTGACGTTCTCCACCTTGTAGGTATCCGGAGCCGATTTACAGGTACAAGAGAGCTCGAGTTGGTCCAAGGATCCAGGGACATGCAAGTACTGTTATATTGTTGTAAATCTTTTACTTTTTATTTGGACATTGTAATACTTGTAAATGTAACATTTATCTGGAATAAAAGTTTTAAATTTTCCTGTACTTTCTGTGATTGTGGCTATTTTGAAGTTCGACTCCTGGAGTAGGGTCTCAGGTTCCCGGTATGGGGATTTGGAGCGCTCCAGAAGTTGGTATCAGAGCAGACTTCAAATATTAGTCCAACACTGCAGGAAAATTAGACTTAGATGCATTGCGAGAGTTGGGTTTAGTCAGATAGTTGATGGTTATAATTCATAATGTTGCTTTTACAACTTATGCCTTATAATTTTTCTGTATCTGGACTAATTACCATGTTTTCTGTTGCAGATGCCGAGCTTGGACAATGGACACTCGTATGGATGGTCCGATGGACATGGTTCTGCACCCCCACTTCCACCTCCACCCCTACAGCCTACGGCCAAAGTACAAGTTATCACCATGTTGTCCCAGGAGCTGGCTGCCTACAAATGGAGCCACAGACAGCTAGAGGATCCCTTTGAGAACCTCGCACGGGCACTGATAACCGCTGAAAGGAGAGTGGCCAAGAGGAAATGTAAGACAAGGGTAGTATTTCTGAAGCACCGGTACGAGGAGAGGCTGGGTCAGCTGTAGAGCAGGTATCTGGCACTGAAGGTGCAGGTTTGCGACATGCAGGATCTGTTAGATCGCATGGCTGCCGGGGATAGCTCCGAGGTTGGCGACTCGCCAAGAGCAGGAGAACAGTGACCTCCCCTAGTGTTGTAGGATCTCTTTTGATGTGTATAGATGACAACCTTTCTGAATAGCTAGGCTAACATGCTATTGTTTTGATGGGTGTAGTATGAACCCATGTGATGACGATGATGTGATTGTATTGTGACAAATCATTGTAAAACCTTTTTGAATGAATGGAACTAGTATGTTTTGACCAATGCTGGTGTGTTATGGGGTTTTGCATTACGATTGTTGGTTGATGGTGTCTGTGTTAGCTTTCAGATGGCATGAAGGACTAGAAGCAACCGAAGTGACCAGACTGAAGCCGAAGGCAGTGGAGCCAACAGTACTGGCCTTGATGTAAGGGAAGAATTTACTCGGGTATATCAGATGATTGGAGCATTTGTGGAGGCTAGCAGGAACCAAGCACCACCGCAAAGAGCACCAGGAGTTGCGGTGAACACTAATCCAGTGAAGATGGTGGAATCATTTAGGAGGATGAAACCGCCAGTCTTCGATGGACAGGCCGATCCCACAGCTGCTGATGACTGGATACGTCATGTGGAGACAGTATTTGAGGTGCTGATGACTCCCAAAGATAGCAAGGTACGTCTCGCCACAATCTTGCTAGAGAAGGATGCCGGAGTTTGGTGGCAGTCCGTGAAGCGTGGTCTTAGAGAGGGATAGATCACTTGGAAAGATTTCCTTGAGGAATTTCGACAGCACTATTTCCCCTTGGATGTGCAAGAGGAGAAAGCAATGGAGTTCCATGGCTTGAAGCAAGGGAATATGACCATCAGAGAATATGAGACGAAGTTTTCTCAGTTATCAAGGTATGCGCCGGAGATGGTCCAGGAGGAAGTAAAGAAGGCCCAGAGGTTTGAGCAAGGGCTTAGGGCTGGGATGAGGTCGAAGATGGTTCCCTTGGGCATTCACCGATTCGACAAGCTGGTAAGAAGAGCTGCAACGACGGAGGCAGATATGAATCAGAATCAGGGAAGGACGGAGTTCTGGAACAAAGGGAAGAGATATACCCCATCATCAAAATTCAAGAAACAGGGCAAGGGCCAGAAGTTCTGGAAAAACAATACCAATACAGGAGAATTCAAGCCCGGAAGTTGCTATCACTGTGGAGAGCAGGGACACTTTATGGATCGTTGCCCCAGGAAGAATAGAGTGAAATGTTTCCAGTATGGACTAGAAGGGCATATCAAGTCAATATGTCCCAATTGGCAAGGAATAGCCACAGGACAGGGTCGGGAGCAACCGACAAAGGGAAAAAGCCCATGCGTCAAGGAAGAGTGTTCGCCTTGACCAAGAAGGATGCTGAAGAAGATGGAAGGGTAATTACTGGTATGTAAGCAAATGGTGTATAAGTTTTAAGTTGTATTTTGGGTTTTTGGAAGTTGATGGATGATGTACTGTTGTAACAGGACATATATATATATATATATATATATATATATATATATATATATATATATATATATATATGGAATTTTGGCTATGGTCTTGTTTGATAGTGGATCGACTCATTCTTTTGTGTCAAAATCTTTTTAGAGAAAATTAAGATGCACGCAAGAAGCAATTCCAGATCTTGCTTTGATGGTAGCTACGCTGTCAGGGACAACCCTTACTACAGATCTATGCTATAAGGGTTGTAAGCTCCAGATTAGCGGAGAGACCCTAAGTATCGATTTGTTGGAGTTGGGTTTTGCCGGAACAAATGGCATTATTGGTATGGATTGGATGTCGAGGCACAAGGCAAGCATTAACTGCAAGGATAAGGAGGTAGTTATCTCAGCTGAAGGAGTGGAACTTGTATTCCACAGGGAGCAGAGATCGAAGGCAATGACTTTTGCAACTGCTAGTGAAGTACGGGTACCAGAAGAGGTGAACAAGATACCAGTGGTAAGAAATTTTCCACTTGTATTCTTGGAGGATTTACCTGGAATTCCCCCACACCGTGATGTCGAGTTTAGCATCAAAATTCAACCAGGTAGCACTCCAGTATCCAAAGCACCCTATCGAATGGCACCAGTAGAGCAGAATGAGGTCAAGAAGCAGATTGAAGAGTACTTGCAGAAGGGATTTATCAGACCAAGTGCGTCACTTTGGGGAGCACCAGTATTGCTTATTAAGAAGACGGATGGGTCATTCAGGATGTGTATTGATTATCGGGAATTGAATAAAGTCACTATTCGGAACAAGTACCCAATTCCCAGGATCGACGATTTGTTCGATCAGCTTCAGGGAGCAGTAGTATTTTCCAAGATTGATCTACAGTCCGGATATCATCAAGTGCGATTCAAGGAAGAGGGTGTACCTAAGACAGCTTTTCGAACTCGACATGGACATTATGAATTCTCGGTAATGCCGTTTGGAGTGACTAACGCTCCAGCAATCTTCGTGGACTTAATGAACAGAATTTTATGTCCGTTTATTGACTCATTTTTCGTGGTCTTCATCGACGACGTTTTGGTATATTCAAGGACATAAGAGGATCATGCTGGACATCTGACAGTAGTCTTGAGCAAGCTACAAGAGCATTAGTTGTATGCCAAATTATCTAAGTGTGAGTTTTGGAAATTGGAAGTTGCATTCCTAGGCCATATTCTTTCTAAGGAGGGAGTGACAACGGATCTTCAGAAGATAGAAGCGGTCAAGGAATGGCCACAACCAAAGATAGTGAAGGAAGTAAGGAGTTTTCTGGGTATGACTGGATAATACCGAAAGTTTATCCAGAATTATGCAAGGATAGTTGTTCCCCTTACAACCTTGACCAAGAAGAACCAAAGTTTCGACTGGACGGAGAAGTTTGAAGAAAGTTTTTAGGAGCTAAGGAACCGTTTGATCTCCGCACATATATTGGTTTTACCTCAGGAAGATAAAGACTACGTCATCTACAGTGATGCATCGTATTTGGGGTTCGGATGTGTGCTGATGCAGGAGGGCAAGGTTATAGCCTATGGTTCGAGACAGCTACGACCACAGGAGAAGAATTATTCGACCCATGATTTGGAACTCGTGGCAATAATTTTTGCTTTGAAATCATTGAGACATTATGTCTACGGAGCAAAGGTGGAAATTTACACTGACCATAAGAGCTTGAAGTATATCTATCAGCAGAAGGATCTCAACTTAAGGCAAAGGAGATGGTTGGAAGTACTCGAAGACATCAGGCCTGAGATTATATATCATCTAGGAAAAGCCAACGTGGTAGCAGATGCGCTCAGTAGGAAGAGAAGTCTGGCTACATTGGTAGCGACCCGGAGGGAGCTAGATGAAGAGATCAGGCAGGCAGGCATTAAAGTGGTAACACAACGCTTAAGTGCAATTTTGGCACAGTTGGTGTTACGACCAAGCTTGAATGAGCAAGTGAAAGAGGCTCAGACCAAAGATCCAGGAATGGAAGACATGAAGAAGCAAGTGCACGGAGGAAAATTGCCCTAATACAGTATAAGAGAAGGTTCACTATGGTTCGGTAACAGACTATGTGTACCAAAGGACGAGGAGTTAAGGGAAGACATCATGAAGGAAGCTCACTCCACGTTACTTGCGATTCACCCAGGAAGCACCAAGATGTATTATGATGTAAAGCAACACTATTGGTGGTCGAGGATGAAGCGAGATATAGCAGAGTTCATCGCCAAATGTCTGACATGCCAACAAGTTAAGGCCGAGAATCAAAAACCAGGAGGATTGTTACAGCCTTTACCCATTCCAGAATGGAAATAGGGAGAACATCAGTTTGGATTTTATCACTGGACTACCCAGGAGCCCTAAAGAAAATGACTCAATATGGGTGATTGTGGATCGATTGACCAAGTCAGCACATTTTCTTTCAGTAAAGACGACCTGGAAAGTCGAGAAGTTGGCCGAGGTCTACATCAAGAATGTAGTGAAACTACATGGAGTGCCACTGTCGATAGTATCCGATCGAGATGCAAGATTTACATCTCGATTCTGGCGAAGTCTACAGTCAGCATTAGGAACTAGAACAGACTTCAGCACAGCTTTTCACCCAGAGACTGATGACGGAGAGAGTCAATAAGATTCTCGAGGACATGTTGCGGGCATGCATTTTGGACTTCGGAGGAAGTTGGGAGAAATACTTAGCCTTGGTAGAGTTGCTTATAATAACAACTATCAGGCAAGCATTGACATGGCCACGTATGAAGCTTTGTATGGGCAAAGATGTAGAACGCCGGTTTGTTGGTTCGAGGTAGGAGAGCGGCAGATGTATGGGCCAGAAATCGTATAGCAAACGTCGGAGCAGATCGAGCTTATTCAGAAGAGACTTCAAGGAGCACAAAATAGGCAGAAGAGCTATGCGGACAACCGCCGAAGAGAGTTGAAATTTGAGAAAGCCGACTCCGTATTTCTCAAGGTGTCGCCGACAAAAGGAGTTATCAGGTTCGGAAAAGGCAGAAAGTTAGCTCCGAGATATATTGGACCATACAAGATTCTGAAGAGGATTGGCAGGATGGCTTATAAGTTGGAGCTACCGGCCGAGTTATCTCATGTGCATGACGTATTCCACTCTCTATGCTCCGGAAGTATGTCGGATTCAAGCCATCGGTCGCCAGAGGTTCCGAAAGATTTGTAGATAGATCTTTCCTGTAGAGAACAACCAGTCAACATACTTGATCATCAGGATAAGGTACTGAGAAACAAGGTCATCCCGATGGTCAAAGTTCTCTGGAAGAACCAGTTCGTGGAAGAAGCCACACGGGAACCGGAGAGCTGCATGAAGACTTTATATCCGGATTTATTTTAAGTGATTTCTGTTTTATTTGTTGTTCTTTTCTCCCACTAAGAACGTTCTGGGGACAGAACGACTCTAAGGAGGGAGTGATGTAACACCCCGTATTGTACGATACCTGAATATATATATGTATGTGTACATTGTCCGTATGCATTCACATGATTTTAGTTTTATGGGTTTATTTTGCTATCGTGGTGTGTGGTTAGGGTTACGGGATGGTTCATGGGAGGATTGCATTCTAACAGATGTATGAGAATGAGGAGGACCGATACTGGTATAAACACTAATTTTCGATACGACGCCTATGCAAATATAACACTGTATGATATTACAGTAGATATATATTGCGTACGCTCGATAAACCTCTCGTCTTGCATTCAAAGGGACCCATTTAAACTTAAATTGGGCAGCCAACACATCAACCAGAAAACTAGGGGCTCAAGCCATGGTTTTGATCAAAACCACCCTACTAACCAAGCTTACCCCCTAGCCAAAACCGGCCCATATCCCCCCTCTCTTCTCCTTCATTTCTGTACTCTTTCCCACCTCCTTGCTCTGGAAATTTCAGAACTCCTCCAAAAGAAAAAAAGAGAGAAAGAAGAGAGAGTGAAGAAGAAGACTCAAGGAAGGATTTTCAAAGGAAGGAAGCTCAACGAGATCAAATCCTCAAGAGCAACCAAGGGTGGGGAGTTACTCTAAACCTTCCTTTATGTCTCTTAATTGATTTTCTTGCATGCATGTATGATAGGAAGTGCTTGGATGATTATCTAAGAAGTTGAAAGATGAAGTCAGAACTGAAACTAGAAAACTTGTTCAGAATGCTATTTTGTAGACTTTTCCGAGAACAAACCACAAATAATTAGGCCATGAAATTTTCAGGAATTGTTCATATATATGTGTAGGTAGTTCATGATTTATTTCGAATTTTTCTGAGGAGTTTTGATATTTTAATAAAATCAAATGGTGGAACTGTGTCGTAAGACAGAATCAGCAATTGGTTAACAGGATGACTGATGTTGTTGGAATTTTCCTAATTTATTAGAGCACGTTCTTGATCTGAATATTTTACCCTGTATTCCTACATGCATCCAGATTCTATACAAAATCAGGAAATTGTTTGGATGAATTTACAGGCTTGAGAATAATTGATCTTTAATCAGTAACTAGAGTTGAACTGAAGAGCATGATGACTTTCTGTGCTTAATTGAAATAGAGAGAACTCACTGTATACTTGGATTTTTGACATGATATCTTTTGCATATTGTTCACTATGATCTCTAGTTTTATCACTGTAAGTTTTGTGTCGTTTGGATGAGTAAAGAATTTAATATGATTTTATTAGCATGTGCTATGCTGGTTTCAGCCGTTTTTGATACCCTGTAGAGATTGGACATTTGAGGCTCATTAAGAGCACAACTTGAGAACCTGATTCATTAGAGATTTGTAGTAGACATCTAGATCTTTCCAAAAAGACCAATTTGAGGCATTTCCAGTAAATGGTTGATTTACTGTGATTTTTGTAATACTGGACAGAGACCAAGAATGGATCTGAGTGCTCTGATTTAGAAAGACCTAGTGTGTGACTTCGTACAATTGTGAGAGATGTGTGTTAGGGTGATCTGTGGGTTTAATTTGGACTCAAGACCAACTAGAGATTTGTTGAGGATACCCACACCTTTCTATAGAACTTGGGTTTGTGACATTCTGATGAGTGAATAACATTTTGTGCTACCAGTAAGGTGCAGCCCGTGTACAGGAAGTACACAGGCTGAGGCCTGAGAGGCTATTTTGGGGATCAAGATGATTGAATTTGAGTTTATGATCAACTAGAAAGTTGTAGCCTAGAATCTAACCTTCCCAGATTGGGCTCGTACGCTCCAATCGGAGTTGTATTGAGAGAGTTATGACCATTCTAAGTTTCGGGCAGAAACCCGTAGATTGCCTAGCCCTTGGTTTTGACAAGGTATTGTGAGGACTTTTCCCTTGTGTACTATTAGAGTTGATGACTCTTGCCTAGGGATGGTTGATATCTGTTGTTTGTGTTGTTAACTCCCATAATTGGTGTGTGACTCGAGTTAGTCACTAGGGTAAGGGATACCCTACACCTGTCGACCCTAAGTTATAAACTTCCACCGAAACGTAGGACATCCGAGCCGTGCCATTAATATGAGTTCATAGCCCGGGTCAGGGGTGAACATACATTCACAGTCGGGGTAGCGGCGAATGTAGGCCGTAATGCTGGACAATTGCAAGCCGAGAAAGTAGCGAACCGGACCGATATCTCCAAGGCCAGAGGTCGATAAGCAAGTTTGGAAGCAATTTCATCTTTACCCAAAGTGATTAGAGTAAGGCTGGGGTTAGAGTGGCATATTAAGGGGTTGAGAAATTGCATTAGTCCTAGTAAGCCATAGTCGATGTTGTATCTTCCAGTCGTAGGGATACGTTTTTGGCACTCATGAGTGAGTCCTCGGCTCGTATCTCGATCTGTTAATTTCCAAAGCTTTGCCGGAGTAAGGTACGGGAGGCTAGGAGGATTTGACCTCCGAGGCGCTCACGTCCCTATGCGCGGGGGTTTTGTGTTTTTTTGGTGTATATAAGTTCATAACCCGATCAGGGGTGAACACGCATGCATCAGTCCATAGCCCAGGTAAGGGGTCCTTACGCGGGTACCAAGTGGCAGCTACAACCACCACTTAGGCACTGTAGTGGCAGAACTAGACCGACCAACTGCAACCTCCTTGGGCGATGGACAATCTATTGGGAATTGGTTGAGTACAAGAGTAGGATGCATGGCGAGGGTTCGAATCCCTGAACTGTGGAGAAAGACGGCTAGATTTGGGGGCGTATGTAGTATGGGATGCATTCGTGCTCCAAAGTCTTGCTTGCATTAGAGTCATGCATGTGAGTTTGCTGCATCTAGTCATATGGTCATGTCATACCACTGCACTAGAACCCGAATCCATTAAACCCTTGTTTTGGCACATCACCTTTCTATTTTGCATAAATTATTGGTTGTGATTGAATTTTAGTGGATCGCTGTTATCACCAGCTTTGCGTCAGTCGAAGTACTGACGTTCCCCACCTTGTAGGTATCCAGAGCCGATTTACAGGTACAAGAGAGCTCGAGTTGGTCCAAGGATCCAAGGGACATATGCAAGTACTGTTATATTGTTGTAAATCTTGTACTTTTTATTGGGACATTGTAACACTTGTAAATGTAACATTTATATGGAATAAAAGTTTTAAATTTTCCTGTACTTTCTGTGATTGTGGCTATTTTGAAGTTCGACTCCTGGAGTAGGGTCTCAGGTTCCCGGTATGGAGATTTGGGGCGCTACATTCCCTTCTTGCATTAAGACACAACCAAGCCTACGATGTAAAGTATCGCTGTAAACATCATACTCATACCTGTTGTAGGCAACGCCAAAATAGGTGCAGTAGTCAGCTTCTCTTTCAATTCCTGAAAGCTTGCCTCGCACTACTCGGTCCACTTGAAGTTTACATTCTTCTTGGTCAAACTAGTAAGCGGCACGGCTAACTGAGCATATCCCTGAATGAATCTCCTGTAGTATCCCGTCAATCCAAGAAAACTCCTGAATTTCTTCACTGTAGTAGGCCTTGCCTTATCTCTCACTACCTCGATCTTCTAAGGATCAGTTGCCACTCCCTCCTTAGAAAGGATATGACCTAGGAAGGCTACTTCAGATTTCCAGAAATCACACTTGGACAACTTGGCATACAACTCCTGCTCTTCCAGATTCTTCAAAACTACTGCCAGATGCTCTGTGTGCTCCTCCTCCCACTTGGAGTACACAAGGATATCGTCGATAAACACCACGAAAAAAGAATCAAAGAACGGCCTCAGAACTCTGTTAATCATATCTATGAAAATTGCAGGTGCATTCGTCACTCCAAACAGCATAACTAAGAATTCGTAATGCCCGTGTCGAGTTCTGTACGCAGTCTTATGCACATCTTCATTCTTCACTCAAACTTGATGGTAACCTGATCGAAGATCTATTTTGGAGAAAACAGCTGCTCCTTGTAGACGATCGAACAGGTCATCAATTTGGGAAATCGGATACTTATTCTTAACAGTGACTTTATTCAGCTCTCGGTAATCGATGCACATCCTCATCGAACCATCCTTCTTCTTTACCAACAACACCGGTGCTCCCCAAGGCGACGCACTCGGTTGAATAAAGCCTTTCTCCAACAGTTGCTCAATCTGTCGTTTGATCTTATCCTGCTCTACAGGCGCCATCCTATAAGGTGCCTTGGAAATGGGTGCACTCTCCGGTTGAATAGTGATGCTGAAATCTACATCACAATGCAGGGGCAACCTAGGCAAATCATCCAAGAACACAGTTGAATATTCCCATACCACAGGGATTTGCTGCACCTCTACAGGAACATCCCTTTTGCAGATGGCTGCCACTCGATCAGAACATCTCTTCTTCCCTTGGAAAGTGACTTCAGGTCCACCTGGAGCCTTCACTGTTACTGTCTTGGTCTTGCACTCGATGCTCACACTGTACACCGACATCCAATCAATGCCAATGATAACATCGACTCCCAAGACATTCAGCTCGATCAGATCAATCCCAAAAATTCTATCTCCAATCACAATCTCGCAGACCGCATAGTACCGATCTGTGATTAAAGTCTCCCCTGACGGAGTAGCTACTGCTAAGACCTTGCCTGGAAATATCTTCGATTCAACTCCCAGAACTTTAGCAAACATAGGTGATACAAAAGTATGAGAGGACCCAGTATCGACCTGTAACGCCCCAATTTTCGGTAACTAGGAAACCGTGACATAAGCCAGAATCTTTTCTTCAATTAGCCACAATACACAGAAAAAACAGGAAAATTTAAAACTTTTTATTCAACACAAATGTATTACAAATTAGAATGTTACAAAATTGCAATACATTACAACAGTGTTACAATAATACCTTTATAATCCCAAGTGTTACAACTTTCAACATATTACGTCAGAGTATAATGAATAAAGAACAACACTTGGTATTTCACTTGGATGCTTCCCAACAAATGAATAGATTACAAAATTGTACAATGGAACAATAGTAAACAACATATAATGCAGCGGAAATAAAACGACTCTTGCTTCTCTCGCCTTGAGTCTTCCTGAATCCTGTACCTGTACTTCTGCAATCCGGTACCTATAGAAATGGAGACATTAGTACATATACTGACGTTTTTAAGGCTGATAACTAGTAGCGATTCTCCACTTAAGCAAACAGATTGATGAAAAGAAAAACATGTATATATAATTGATGTGTAAGTGTATGCTATGCCTTAGACTTGCAGATTGACTAAATGCAAAGATACACTTATTTTAATGCAAGCAAGTCTCCGGAACAGTATGCAGCCCATACTACATATGCCCCATCTCAAGCCGTTTCTTCACATATAGGGATTTGAACCCACGTTATGAATTCTACAATGTACACAATCCTGTTCCTGATAATACAACGTGATAGAGAGGTAGCGGGTGGGTCAAGTCCCACCAATGCAGTACGATTATGGTGTCTCTGTTTGCCACTACTACCCAGCATGCCGGACCTCTCTCAAAAATAAGGTTACAGGTACGGTCTAGTTTTGTTACTGCAGTCATATATTGGTGTCCATGTTTGCCACTATTGCCCAGCGTATCGGGCCTCATTCAAAAAATCAAAAGAACATAGGGTCTCGCATGCACAGAATAGCGCGAAGCCTACCCTATGGCACCCCTGGGGCCTCGCAAGCACAGGACTGCACGTTGCATCCTGTGGCACCCCAAGCCACGGTATTTCAGAAATTAACAGACGAGATACGCAACCCGTGCTCCCAACTCGTGAGATGACACCGTACGTAGCCCTTTGACGGGAAGGTACAACCCAATAACACCACCTAGTGTCGGCCTATAGGACAGGTTGGATGAAAAGGAATCACCCTTAACACCAACTCTTTCCCTTCGGCAAAAATGATAATAAGTAAAAGTTAAGTAGTAATAGCCATAAGTTACTACCGTAACGATGTCGCTAAACTCAAAGAATCTCACGGGGTTTTCAATAACTTTCTTATGATTATCCCTATCCAACTCATGGCCTATCGATCCAAGACACCGGTGACGAAAATCTCTCTAACTCATCATTATCCCTAACTGGGATCTCGTCAACATTCTCGGCCCACGATCAACCCAAATCAGTTAAAATCCGTCGGTGCTCGAGGTGTGATTCATCCAAAGTTTCTAAGGTGGTAAGATGCGATTCTTGACGGTCAATGGCCCCTACGACAACTATGAGACCCTATCACTACCCCTAACTCGGATCTCGTCAACACTCTCTGCCCGCGATCAACCCATATCAGTTCAGATCCGTCGGTGTTCGATGTGTGATTTATCGACAGTTTTCAAGGTGGTAAGATGCGAATCTTGATGTTCGGTGACCCCTACGCTAGCTTTTATCTAGCTAACAATACGAGTGACTTTTCCAACCATTATTTACCATATATTGAAGATGAAGCATGTGCACATCATATGGTCTAATTTAAATTAGAAATGCATACAACTTGAACTCATGGGTTCTTTTCCCAAATTTAAACTAGGACAATATGCGACTAGGTTCATGGGTTCCTTCTCAAAGTTGAGCTAGAATCACCTAGAACCTAATTGCATGGGTTCCTCGCCAATTCGAGCAAGAACTACCATGGATCTAGTTTCATGGGTTTCTTCTTAAAAACGAACTAGAGTAAATGTGGAACATGGGTTCATTTTAATAGTTCAATTGGATTAGCATGCAAGCTAACTCATGGGTTCCTTTTAGAATTTAACCAAAACCACTACAATCATATAACTCAAACATGCATGGATTCTTTTGAATCTAAAACAACTACACATCTCAAACATGGGTTCTTTACTAGAACTACTACAATAACAAAAGCATGCGTTCTTTACTTAGAACAACTACAATAACTCAAGCATAGGTTCTTTAGTAGAACTACTATAATAACACAAGCATGCTTATGACTTAAGCATGGGTTTCTTACTACAACAACTCAAGCATGGTATCTTTACTACATTTCAAGCATGATGGGTTTCTTACTAAAACAACTCAAACATGGTATCTTTACTACATCTCAAGCATGATGGGTTTCTTACTAAAACAACTCAAACATGGTATCTTTACTACATCAAAAGCATGATGGGTTTCTTACTAAGACAACTCAAACATGGTATATGGATTCTTTTTGAGACTAGAACAAGTACGAATGGTTTCATGGGTTTCACAAGCATGGTTCATGGGTTCACAAGTATGGATAGGTTCTCTTTTTTAACATAGAACACAAAACTCAAGCTTGGTATACAACTTAACATGGGTTTCTTCTACAACAACTCAAGCATGGTATACTTACTATAATCAACTCAAGCATGGTATGTGAATTCTTTTTGAATCTAGAACAAGTATGAATGGGTTCATGGGTTTCACAAGCATGGTTCATAAGCATGAATGAGTTCATAAGCATGAATGGGTTTCCTTGCTACACAACTTAAGCATGGATGAGTTCACAAGCATGAATAGGTTCTCTTTTTGACATAGAACACAAACATGGTAGGTTCATGGGTTCACATAAGCATGGATGGGTTCTTTGCTACAACTCAAGCATGGTAGGTTCATTACTAAGAACAACTAAATATCACAAGCATGAATGGATTTCTAGCAACCTATAAAAGTTTAGAACATGCTACAAAAGACTAATATAAATTATTACAAAGACTACTTCTTTAGGAAAATTACAAGTCTTATATATTACAAAGACAACATTCATTTAGTCTACAAATTTCTACATACTACAACTTACTTTTCTTCAATCCTACAAGTTCCTACACACAAAAAGATCAACCTTTTATGAAGAAGGGTTAGTAAGAAATGATTTCTTAACGAAGTAGAGAACAATATACAACAAAACTTATCTTTAAAATAGCTAGATGAGTCCTACAACCCTAGAATGAGTAAGTAAACATTTTCTACCACATTAATCTTTATCTGCACATAGCTATAGTCCAAGTGGTCATTTGTGTTAACAAAATAACCATAATAACAACAATAGTCATAACAAGGTAAAAAAACCTTTATGTGTTTTATTTAAGTTCCACCACCTATCTTTTTCATGAGATCTTTTTGATCCCTACAACCACCTTATGCTTAATACTTAGTCCAAGTCTTTTTTAGAATACACATACAACAAAAGTGGACGAGAATCCACACAAATAAAAAGAGAAAACTTCATCTTAATTTTCCACCGTTCTTATGCACAAATCTTAGTCCAATTAGTCCAAAATAATCATCACAACAATACTAACCATACAAGGTCTCAAAAATCAACCTTTATGTGATTTTGTTGAATCCTTTCAATCCATCTTTTTCGTGGGATCATTTTGATCCCTACAAACATACTTATCCTTAGGAATTTAGTCCAAGTTATTTAGGAACACAAAAACACAACAAAACATCATAAAGATGAGTTCCTTTTAATCTACAACCATTTATATGCTTAGAAAAATAGTTCAATTTATTTAGAACATACACCTACGACATCCACCATCAAAAAGATGTGTTCTTTTTATCCTACAATAAACAACCATCAAAGATGGGTTCCTTTTCACATACAACCATTTCTAACCCTTAAAGATGGGTTCTTTTCTACATGCACAAAATAAATAAGAACATACAACCTAAAAAATTAGAAGTAGAGAATTCCCACCTTTGAATCTATGTAGGAAGGACTAGCTAGCAACCTTCTCCTTCCTCCTTAGTTTTCTACTACAAAAAACCATCATGAAGAACACACCTATGGAAAACCCCAAATGAAGAACACTTAGGGTTTCTTCTCTTTCTTTTCTTCTCTCTCTTTTTTTTTCTTGTAAATGAGGCAAAGAGTGAAGAGGGGGGGGGGGGGGGGGGGGGGGTTATAGGACAAAAGAGAGGTGGAAAGTGCAAAATGTGCTAGGGATTTTGCAAAATACCCCTTGGGGTAATGTTGGCCGGTTATTTACTTGTGAGGTGGAGGGGGTGAGGTGGAGGGGTGAAGTGGAGAAGAGGTTTCTAGTAGAAGACACACACTAATACTCTTATGTATCTCTAATTAATCCTAACCCTAGATTTAAGCCTCCAAGAAATCCTAGCCATCCAAATTTGATTAATCATAACAAAAATAAGATATTTTTGTCCAAACATATACTACATGATTTGTACAAACGTACGAAATCAGTACAATACGCATACGTATGTGTATATCTATATACCGATAATTTCTATTTGTAAAACCGCTCAATCCGTACAAAAATAAATTAATTATGAAAATTAGTAAAATAAATTTTATTATCTGTCCGGAAGATTCCAGTACGAATCTGATACAATACAGATGTACACAGACTGGTATATAGAGACAGATAATGTTTATTAACAAAACAGGGTGATATCCACCAAAAATATTTCATTTCGAAGAATAAAAATAAAATAATAATAAAATAATTATTTTAAATACTTGCCCGCGATTTTCCAGACTTTTTTTTTTCTCAAAAATGCATTTTTCAGGATTTTGTACAAGTGCATAAAACTGATACAATACCTGTATATATTTACCAGTATATAGGTCTAGGTAACTTTTTATGAGTGAATCAAAGAAATTCCCTTTAAAAATATTTTAGTTTAAAAATAATAATTTATACAATATAATATCCGTCTGGGATATTACACGAACAAAACAATAGCTTTCTTTCCATTCAAATAAAGTTCTCCTGTTACATAACACATACTCGTTACATAACAGTTCACTATGAAAGCGGAAAAAGAGACAACAAAAAAACACTCCTAAACACCCTCACTCGTACTAGCGATGATGTGATCCACCTCATTAGCATCAACTTCAGTCAAGGCAACTACTCGCTTTTGCTGGTACGCTTCTTCCCAACTTGCTGCGTTGGTCCACTACGGTTGACACTCTGCGGCTTGGGCATCGAGATTTGTAATGTCCCGTCTAACCACAGTTGAAGCAAGTCACCATAGGAGGTCTCACCCAAGTATTCCCTAGTCTTCCTACCACCTGAACAGCGTTCGCACCCGTAGGCTTGAACCTTTAAGCCGGCAGTTATCCCCTGACATTTCCAGCAACTGCGGGCCTCTTCCCCATATTCCAGTCGTTCCTTCGATTCTGAACAGTGTGGAACAGCTCCATGTCCGCCTTCGTGGCTGTCGCTCGTTTGACCAGCTTGTCAAACCTCCTGATACCGAGGGGTATCATCCTGGATCTCATACTTGGCCTCAACCCATGCTCGAACTTTCGAGCCTTCTTCGCCTCGTCCATCACCAGTTCGAGTGCATATCTTGAGAGCTGAGTGAATCTTGTCTCATACTCCCTAACCGACATGCCGCCCTGCTGCAGTGCCAGGAACTCCATGGCCTTCTTCTCCTGGACATCAAGGAAAAATAATGACTGCGAAATTCATCTAAGAATTCATCCCAGCCAAGAACAATACCTCCCATTGTCCGCTTCATCGACTGCCACCACACAGTCGCATCCTTCTCGAACTACAACGCCGCCAACTTCACCTTGCTATCTTCCAGAGTCTCCAAGACTTCAAAGATGGTCTCTACCTGTCGGACCCAGTTGTCAGCCATGTCAGGGTCTGACTTCCCCTCAAATACTGGTGGTTTCATCCGTTTGGATGATTCCACAAGTTTGATTGCTTTGGGTACTGGATTCGCAGGCACCCTTCTCTGATTCTAATTCATGGCAACGACATTAAGTGTCTGATAGACCCTCGCTAGTTCTGTTTCCAAATCCAGACCTTCACCATTTTGAGCTCCTCTTCTAGCCATATTCTGATGCAAAAGACCCAACATAATTCGAAGTATAAAATATGAATTTAAATTAACTTTTCATTTCATTGAATTCCAAACTTTATACATTCGAATTTAAAACACTTCTGACATAAAAAGAAAGCAGTAAGAAGATACAACAGTCTAGCTCCAACGGTTCCTCTTGGCTTCTCGAAGCTCTCCCCGTTGTTCCTCCACTTTCTCCTTCAGTACATCGTACATATTTTTCCTCTTCTCGAGTTCCCAAACACGATGACTGAGAGTTGCAATGCTCTCCTTGCACTTCGTACACTTTGCCTACAGTAGCTCCGCTCTCTTCCTCTGAGTCTCAACTTGCCTCTGAAGAGACACAATAAGACTACTCGGAACTGGTTCTTCCTCGTTGGAGGAATCATCAGATGAATTCGGAGGTGGAGTAATCTCGAGACTCAGGCCATTCCTCTTCCAATTCTTCAGGATCAACTTCGTCTGAATCAGCTGCCAATCATCATCTCCAGCTGGGTCGAAGTGTTCCGCCATCTTAGAGAAAAGAGGAGAAGAAGCATAAATCATAGAGCAACACAAATGTAAGTGACTTACATTTAAATCTCTAGACTCAACACACACTCTAATGTCCACTTCTAAGGTATCGTTCCTTATAAATTTGTACTACTTGGAAACCTGGCTCTGATACCACTCTGTAACACCCCGAATTTCAAATACAGGCTAAATTCGAGTTCCACATGATCTTTTCACTTCTCTTCGTACAATTTTACAAGGAAATAAAACTTTACTATACATCAGAGTTACATTTACATTTAAACCTTAAAAACAGCGGAAGCAATGTTACAATTATTACATGAATGGAATACAATTACACTTGAATAGACTTTAAGCATCAATTCCTCTTTAGTCTTTTTCATGTTCTTTACCCTGCATAGAAACCGTGGGCACGTCAGTTCATTCACTAACGAAATATTATACACGGCCATCCTCTCTATACCGAAAACAGTATAACGATTCTCAACACTTAACAAACCACAAACTTGTTCACAAACAAAGCTAAGGGGACTATCCTATTGATGTCGTGTCGTGAAAGTGCACTTAGTCCTTAATACAATTATTTATGTTATATGACACTAATGCGCACTTGTTCAGAGTCTATGCAGCCCATACTACATAGTTCCGAGGGTAAGCCCTTACCGTTATTCATCTTGTAGGGTTCAATCCCTTGCCATGACTTAATCTACTTCTGTAACTACAGTAAGTATCCTAGATGTTCTACGAACTACGAACTCATGTCTAGGAGCCCTGAAGAGAATCCCAACGCACTGACACATGACTCATCATGCAGGCATCCTGTGGTAATTCACCTCCTACCATAGACATGACACCACCTGCAGTCGCCAAACACCCCACGAGCGTCGCCATCAGGACGATACTCTGGAGCAGTATCCACGTCCTACTCATAACGCATCATAGGACATCCTGTGAGTACTCTCACACCGCCAATCCAATGACCCTCATACTCAATTTTTTTCTCTTACTTTCATCAGATCTTCACTATGTAACTAATCCTTCATTTAATTGAATCATGAACAAATTCAATCCCTTAGGATTAGCACTTCTACTATACCGGTCTTATTCAATTATTTCACATGACCCAAATCTTGGTCATTTCATGTCAAATTTCATCTCAACATTTCTTTTATTGCCGGTATAAGGCTTAGCTACACCCTTGTTCTTAATTTCAACTCATAATTACAACATCGAGTTTTTCATACTCATAAGTCTTTTTCTTGATTAACAATGATTTTCATTTCATGTTCATAGCATTCACGTATTCATATTCATAATATCCTTCATAACTCATCTTGCCATTAAATTTCAATTTCATACACAATCTCATGCATAAACAATAAATTCAACTTATCCTATTCAATAGTTTACTCTTTCCACAAGATTCTCTTAATCTTGTTTTAACAATACCAAATCTAACATTCATACTTTCAATTTTTTCCATTATCAAATCTCTTTTCAAATCTCTTTTAATTAATACATTTTTCTTTATCCAAAGATAATTTAAACTAACAATTTATAGTAAGTTATTTCTTGCAAAAATAGTCTCGATTTCTCATTTATACTAGGCCACTGATCATAGAAAATTATCTCACAAAAATCCAAATATCATTTGAAACTTCCGGGCAGTCGACTGTTAAAACATGGCCAGTCGACTGTTCTGTGATGATTCAAAAACTCGAAAATAAAATGATCAGGGCAGTCGACTGTTACAATATAATCGGTCGACTATTCTGTAAAGATTTAAAACTCAAAAACAAATAATCAGGGCATTCGACTGTTACAATATAGTCAGTCGACTGTGTTGTAACTAAAATTCGAAATTTATTACCTGACAGTCGACTGTCGACTCTAATCCGGTCGACTGTCGATTGCACCAGGTTGCAATTTAGAGTAGATCATAGATATATTTTTGACATTAAAAATAAGATCACCATTCTCATATTATGTATAATCAAGGTTTCCCCAAAATAATATTTTTAGAACACAAGTTTTCATCTTTCTACAATAAAGTTGTTTCAATTCAAACAATTAATGCCATATGTTGCATTTAATCAATTTGTGTCTCATAAGCACAACTTTCTTCACATAACATGATTTATAAACATAAAGCATACCAATAATATAGATTCTAGCATTTCAATTCCACACATTTATCAATTAGCAATCATTTTCACAATCATTCTCTAAATTATCATTCCATCTCTACTTTATCAAACATGAGACTAGAATTTCTTGATTTCTCTTTAACTATTTTATCACATCATTCCTTGCATGGCATCTAAATTTAGAAGCATGAGAAACACCCACCTATTTGAAGAAAAATGTATTGAAAGCTCCTAGAACGCAAGAAAGTAGCCTTCTCCTCCTAGAATGTATTGCAAAATGCTCCTCCTCCTTGCTCCTTGGTGCAAGCCGTGCTCCCTTGTGCTTGATGGTGATGGCCGGCCTCCTTTTGGTTGGGACACTCATAAAGATTTCACACTCTAGTCTTTTGCTCACAAATCTCCTCAATCTTTTGCTTCTAATCTTTTTCTATTCTCTTCTTTCTTAACAAATGTTTAGTGCACTAATGAGAAGAAAAGCTGGGGGTATTTACACTTTTAGGGTAGAAATAGATGGCTAGGATTAATCAAGGAGTTAGAGATTAAGGACCAAGATGAGTTGGGATGTTGTCGCAAGTTCCATGAACTTAATAACTACCCCTCAACTCAATCCCACTCTCCCTCTCTCTCTCTTGGCTATAACACGACCTCCCCAAAGGTGTGCAAAGCACGCCCTAGTGTGTGCACGTGCCCCCTTCTAGTACCCCCTATTAAAGTTGTACAAATTTAATTAATCAATTGTCCACTAATTGTGTCTACATGACAAGTTGTGACAATCAAAAGATTAATTAAGTTGTCGGCCTCAAAATATTGGGCTTTAGGCTCATGGGCTATTTAATAAAATATTTAATTATTAGGGTGGGCTTAAAAATAAGAAAATAAGTTTAGGCTTTATAAAATTGGCTTTTTTTAGAAAAATAAAGAGAAGGAAAGAAATAATTGTCCATGTTATAAAGGATAATTTTATAAGAAAATATGTATACAAAATTTGTACGTGCACAACACGTAAAAATCAACATTTCTCATTAAATAAAAATTCAGGGTATTACTCCCACCATCAGAACACTACATGGATCGTTACGTGTCATAAGCGGTCCTCACAGTAATCATGATGTACGTAGTCCTTTTACTTGAAGTCACTAGGTTCTCTACATGAGAAGTTATATATTTTAATGTCGTTAAACGTTGTCTATAATAAGGTGATTATAAGGTCGACTATTTGATATACTACAAATCTTGCAAAGGGGTGTGAGTGACTTAGAAAGGATTTGTCCCTCCGACATAATATGAGCGATATCTACACATCCCTTGATTGAGTGAGACTGCAAAATGCATGGTCGTGCTCAAATGAGTCAATATGAGATATTAAGCTCATTTGTTTTAGTAAGTCTACTCGGACATCAAGAAACCAAAGATTAAACTATACAAGGGTGACACAACCTATGTCTTGTGGTCAGTTATGATATTTGGATAAAGGAACTAGACCACATGGTGGCATTGGTCGCGGATAGGTTATGTCAAATCTCTGGCATTCCCATTACTTGAGTAACAGTGATGCATTGCTAGATACTGCTCACTATTTGTAACACTAGAAAAGGATTTTAGTATTATTGTCAACGTAATAGGAACCTATAGGTTCACACACTTAGAATGGATCAAAATTGAGATTTAAATTTATGAGATGAATTTAATTGGGTATCCTAGAAAGATTTGGACTCCTGGCATGGTTATGTAATTAATTAGATTAAATGATCCAACTAAAGTTATAATGGCCACACACGAATCTGACCCAGGTCAGATTGAGCTCAATCGTCTCACCACTCTCTTAGCTTTGATTTTCTGCACCTATATATAAGATATATTTTTGTGGAAAAGACACAAAAATTGTATGAGAGAGAGATCATGAGGAACATCCCCTTCCCGCCGCTAGCACCACGATATGAGAGAGATCTTGATTTGATCATTTCGTGTGGATACAGTAGAGGCACTACAACCTTTGTATGTGATTGACATATTTTGGAAACTCCAGATCCATCTTTAATGTATAACTTCTAAACATGATTTATGATTTTTGCATGGATCCATGTCTAGGTTTCACTATTTTTGTGTGTGTGTGTGTGTTTTTGTTTTTTTGTTTTTTGTTTTTTGTTTTTTTGGCTATGTAATCTGTGATTGTCTTCGAAACCTAATAGTTCGGCACAACCTCTACAAGCTTTGTAGGAATGAGAAAACTTGGCCAAGTATTTTAAAGCCCATCATTCCTAAAGCATCTATCCATTGCTACTAGAATCACTAAAGCAAGATCACGATGTTCGTATACCTTCGAAACGTGGAGAATGCCTCGACGTAGGTGGACTTCGCACGGAGGATGACATATTCTTGTTAACACCTACTGGGTTACACCCTTGAGGAGGCATACAATCAGACAAATAATAGTGGAGGCAATTCTGACTAGTAGAAAAAGTCTGAATCGTGTTGTTTTCATGAGGAAAAAGAGAAGTGTCTAGAAGCAATAAATAACACCGGCGTGGAAGTAGTTTCTATGCAATCCATGGTGGTGATTGTTAGGGTTTATTGTTGTTGTATGCCCTAGAGGCCAGTTTATTTCATCATGACATTTATTTCATATATGAGGCATTTTATTTATTGTGTTTTTTATTTTGTGATTAAATGAACATAAGTCCTTAGAATAGTAGGTTCAATACCATGGGATATTAAGTGCATGACTTGATTGTGAGATCATGTTGGTTGTAATCAGTACACTATTCTTAAATGTTGCTAGTCAAGTATTTGTGAATTAGGACAACAATAATACATAAAGACTAGTATGTGCGTAGACTGATGACCATATCTCACGGGTCATGGATATGAGATATCAAGTCTTCACATGGGTACATATTCGAGTAATAATATACTAGATTGACCCACCTTGAGAATGCTGCATGGATCGTTACATGAGTGTCATAAGCGGTTCTCACATTGACCATGATGTATGTCGTCCTTTGACTTGAATTCACTATGTTTCCCTACATGAGAAGTTATATATTTTAATGTCGTCAAATAGTACCTGTAATAAGGTGATTATAAAGTCGAATATTAAATATACTACAATTCATACGGAGGGATGTGGGTGACTTAGATATGATTTGTCCCTCTTACATAATAAGAACGATATCTACAGGCCCCTTGGTTGAGTGAGACTGCAAAATGCATATCCGTGCTCCAATGAGTTAATATGAGATATTGAGCTCATTTGTTTTATTAAGTCCACCCGAACACCAAAAAACCAAAGATTGAACTATACAAGAGTGACACGTTCTATGCCTTGAGGTTAATTAGATATCTGGACAAAAGGTGTAACCCCTGTTTTTCATTTTTGTGTATTTTTGACTGTATTTTTCATTTTGATGTATTTTTCTCTCTTGTATTTTTTCTGAACCGTATATTAGATTTGTTTTCAATACATATTCATTGTATTTCATTTTGAGTTCCTTGTGTTTGATTGATTGTCTATTTTGTTCGTTTTTCGTTATTTTGATCTTTCCCTCATTTTTGGTCTCGTTATCTTTATTTTTTATTTTTTTTGGTGTTGTGGGGGTGTTTTGGTTGTCTTTTTTCCACTCCCATTATTTTGATCCCTAATAAGATTTTTAAAGCCAAGAATTCCCTATCCTATTTGCATTCCTATTTCTATTTGACCCAAAATCCAAAATCCATTTGTAAACCTATTACTAACTCCGAATACCCAATACCCATTAACCCACATCTAAACCCTATATATATACCCAACCCCTCACAAACCCTAACCCTAACCCTAATATTCTCTGTACCTCACATCCCGGCCTCCCTCACCATCTCTCTCCCTCTCTTGCTTGCTCCTGGCCTGCACACCCGCACCCCATCCTCTCCGGCCATTAACCAGGCTAACAGCCCCTCTTCCACCACCAGGCCGACCACCCACTCCGGCCTACTCCCCACGCCGACAACCCCACAAACCTAAACCCCCTTTCTCCTTTCCTTGCCATCCACTCACCACACCACCGCAACAACTATCTTGCACCATTAATCCCTAGTTCTCTTCATGGTGTTCTCAAGTGGCCGCTAGTCACTTTGATCATCGTTGCTGTAAGGAGTTTCGTTCGTGTCGAGATTTTGTTCGTGATTGCTTGGATTCGCGGATTAGCAGATTTTTGTTCATGGGTTTTGCTTCTATTCATGATTGCATCATTCTTCATCTCCAAATTAAGGCAAGTAACTTGTACTCCAATTCATTTGTTTGATACAAGTCCCAAAGTTCACCTATAGTGTAGTTGGGTCTAGAGACAACTCTTGATTGTGTTTTCCTTGATGGTTTTGTCTCTATTGTGATATTTTGGCCATAGAATACTCACGACACAAATCTTGACATGAATTAACCTAGGATTCGCCCGATCCTTGATTTTTGAACATGTATGCGAGACTTGTGTGCGAACTTGTGTTTTGGTTGAGACCTATGTAAAATTCTTGGCATGGACATGTTAATAACCTTAATTCATGATGTTTAGACACTTGGTAGGCTTTATTTCAAGTTTGGATGTGTTTGGATCAATATTCTTGAATCTATGTTGATTTTGTTTTCAGGGAAAAATTTGTATTTTTGGCACTGTTTTTTTTGTTTGCTGTTTTCGACTGTGTTACAGTCAGTATCTTGATTTCGGTATAAAACATGAGTTTCAGATAATTTCGTCTACTTTCAAACCCCTCTAACCTTGCTTGATTTTGATTTCGTATGACTGAGTTATGATTGTTTTAGTACAGAGTTGTCGATCTTTTCCAGATTCTGTTTTTCGGAAATTTTGATAACAAACTATTTTCAAGAACTATGATATACATATTATTTTGATTCAAAACATTGGTCAATGTTTCTTTATTAAGTTAGGGATTACTCAGAAATTTGGTGAATTTTATTGATGAGTTTTATGTGGTGTTTCATGCTCATTTATAAAATTTATACGTGCTATATTTTGCTCGCTGGTTGGTAAAGAACCCTATTTTTACTATGAATCCTTTTACTGTATGAAAAATGTTTGTGAAATATGAAAGTTAGTATATTTTATCTTTTTTCATATCCCTTTGGCGGAATTGGATTTCGTTTCACTGGTTGCGAGATATCTTAGTTTTCGTATAGCAGTGTTGGGATTTCCAGATTTGCCAAACTATGTTTTCTTGATGCTTTCTTATTTTTTACGACTGATCTATCTTTACTGGAAAGTTCTGAAACTTTATATTTAGCTACTGGACATATAGGGAAATACCCCAGATTTTTCGTGGATTTATTTAATGTGTTTTCATGCTATTTTCCTGTTATTGAATTTGTTTTCCTGTTTTATGGCTGAACCTAATTTCTGTATTCAAATCAGTTTTGAGCTGTGTTATTGTGAACTAGTATGTGACTTAGTTATACTCGCTGGATTCGTGTGGAAGTCTATTTTTCAGATCCTTTGACGGGTCTAGATTTGCTTGTTTGTAACTCTTGGAATCACTGTTTGACTACATTATGGTCTTACTGTCCTGAACTCGAGATGTGTTTATTTTATTCCTTTATGAGATATCTTGCACTCGTACATGTTTAGTTTGCAACTTGCACTTGTTACATGATCATGCCATGTTATTCTTGATATATTTTGCACATATACATGCTTGTTTGATATTAATAATAAATAACTATGCCGGGGTTTAAGGGACAGATCTAATAGTGGATAATTCAGAAATGTGTACTCGGAAGGGGATCCATTGATCCTACGTGATTACTTGAGACATGATACTTGACACGTGATTACTTGATACTTGCACGCAAGACGCGATACTTGCCACTTGCACAACTTGACACGTGATTACATGATACATGATACTTGGAGCTTGGAGCTCAATTACTCGCTTGACGCCGAGTATACTGCCCTTTATGGTCCACTATGAAATCTAAAGCGAAACTGTTTTGTTGTAGCAACCATGTTGATACTTGATGCATGAAGTGCAACCTAGATAGTAATTCACTACAAGACTTGACACATGCTACTTGAACATGATACTTGAACATGATACATACTTGCTTGATACTTGACTACATGATACATGAGACTTGAAACTTGATACTTGATACATGAACATATGATACTTGATACTTGATGCATGATTACATGAGACTTGATTTCTTGACACTTGATTTATGCCATGTACACATGATCACTTTTACCATGCTAGTTGTTTATGTGACATCACACTTATACCATGTTGCTAGTTAGTTTCTCCATATGCTTGTATCCTATATTATAAGTGACCCGTGACTTGCAATTGACGGGTACTTGTGTTTTCTGTTTTCCACTTTCCTGCATTCGTTGAATTGCAGATTTTGAAGAACATGTTCCAGATGATATCGGAGACATGAAGTATTAGTGCTGCTTGTTATTATATTATTTCTTGTATCGTGCTTGAATAATAATTGTATTTTGAGACTTGGATTATTCTTGTATTTGGGTAGTATGACCCAAGACTTGTGTTTTATTCAGATCATGACTATTTGAGATTTATGTATTTGGTTTCAAGTATTCTTGTTGGTATTTTGACTCATTATGTGCATGTGGTTGATTAATTCGTTTCCGACTCTGATGTTTCTCGAGCATGTTGTTATGATTTTCTTGAACAGCGTATGGATGATGAAAATCATTTGCTGGGCTTATGTTACATATCCGTATTCCATATTCTTTTGGGAAGCGAGACGTGAAAAAAGGACTAGACTACATGGTAACATTGTGTAACGCCCCGAATCCCAAATACACTGAATTCGAGATGTTCTACAGCATCTTTTCACTTTCTTTAGTACAATTTTACAGGGAAATTAAAACTTTTCATCATACATCAGAGATTACATCAAAATTACACTTTTCTTTTTGCACAGCGGAAGTAAAATACAACAATTAAATACAAGTACAATAGCATGATATAATCTTTAAGCATCCATTCCTCTTTAATCTTTAACATGACATTTACCTGCATACAAGACTGTGGGTACGTCAGTTTATTCAACCGACGAACATTATACACGGCCATCCTCTCTATGCCGGAAATAGTATAACTCAACTTTTCATATTTAACAAACACAAACTTGTCACATTCAAACTAAAGGGACTACCCTATTGATGTCGTGTTGTGATTGTGCACTTAATCCTTAATGCATTTATTTATGTTACATGACACTAATGCGCACTTGTTCGGATTCTATGCATCCCATACTACATAGGTCCGAGGGCAAGCCCTTATTCGTTCTTCATCTTTATAGGGTTCAATCCCCTGTTATGATTTAATCTACTACTGTAATTACGGTAAGTATCCTAGATGTTATCTGACCTACGAACTCATGTTTAGGCACTTTGGAGTAGTATCCTCACCCAGACGCATCATGAGAATTCTTGGGATACGCTCTCACCATAAACATGACACCACCCGTGGTCTTCAAACATCCCATGAGCGTCGCCACTGGGACGGTACTCTGGAACAGTATCCTCACCCAGACTCGTCATGGAAATTCCTGGGATACGCTCTCGCCGCTACCCATGGCCCTCATACTCAATGTTTTTCTCTTACTTTCATCACATCTTCACTATGCACTAGTCCTTAGTTTTATTAAAAATCATGAACAAAATTAATCTCTAGAGTTAGCCTCTCCATCAACCGGACTTATTCATTCATTTCATCTTGACCATCCTTGGTCTAATTTCATTTTACTTCATTTCTCGATGCCGGGGAGACTTAGCTACTCTATATCAAATTTCATTTCACAATCTTCAACTCATAAAATTTTCCATGTCGAGTTCTCAAACTCACATGTACATTCTCTTTCAATTCATGATTTATAACTTTGTTCACAAGTCCATCGTTGCACAAAAATTGCATATACTTATTAATTGTCACATCATGATAATTTCTCCTTACCAAATAATATACACACTTCACATATTGTACCACAAGTGAGGAAATAATTGCATCATGTCACAACCACATTTCTTTTTTTTTTGCCAAATCCCTACATAAGGTTCCAATTCACTTATTCTTTCAAATTATAATTTCATAACAATAATCTATATAAACTCATATGTCAAACTATGCATTTTAACTACAACCGTAGTTAAATTCATTCACAAAAAATCCCAAATCATTCTTATAAAATTCCATACATTTTTCTGAGAATTACCATATTTTTTTCATAATTTTTTGATACACGAAACTCCCAAAAAAAATATTTTTTCATCTTGCCGATAGCAAGATTCGAACCCAAGCACACCACCGACACAGCCTAGAGCACAGACCGCTAGGCCGGTCGCCGACACAGTATAAAAGCAACTGAGAGCTATAAATACTCTCAGTTCGCTGATTACTAGTTTTGAAAGAATTAAACAAAAAAAAGTGTTGATCCAGGGATTCGAACCGTTCAAACCAGAGAAGCCAACGCACACAGTGACCACCTGAGCTACTAGCTCAGGTTGTTACAGTCCATATAAAAATCTTTTTGAATCAATTAGCCACTGTTTATCAAAAATACTCGATGTTCAATTAAGCTTGGTTTCTCATTGCTTTTATAAAAATCACTGAAAATCTCCAGATTAATCCCCATTCATATAAAGTTCATACCAGTAAGAAAAGAATAATTTTTGTACTAATAAAATATATTTTTCACACACAAATCAATGAATCATTTATTAAAACTACCATATGTTGCATTTTCGACATTGCCAAATAATTGATCTACTAATCTTTTTATTCAAGGATTTCCTTGTGACAATTTACTGTTATTTGACTCTTTATTCAACCAATATATATGTTTCTAATAGTCCATATTCATATCAACATAAAGGTCTATTCATCACAACTCAACTACTAACTTTATGAGTGGTACTTTCATTGATCAATCTATATCACAATGAAATATACTCACTTATCAATTGCATGAATCACATCTCAACCATACAATAAATTCATTTTTTTCCAAAATAAAGTGTACTCTTTCTTAATAAATTCCATGTTTCAACTTTACAATTAACAAGCGTTCTTATTCATGCATCATATCTCAATTCATACTAACAACATTCTTAAATAAATTTAATCACCATCATAACTTCATACTAATAATCATGGGGCATTCTACACACAATTTAATTTTGATACTAGAGCCATATACAAATTAATCACCACATTTCAAACAATTCATATACTAACTACTCAATTAAAGTGGGCTCTTATTAGTATTTTTCATGCATCTTTTGATAGTTGAAACTAGCATGGATCTATATTAGAAATATGAAATGTTTACCCACCTTGAATGGAGAGAACTAAACAAATTTAGCAACACAAGCCTTGCGAATGAAAGCACCACCTCCTAGCCAAAAGCGCGCACAAGCTCCAAGCCTCCAAGCACACACCGAAAGCTTCTTCTCCTTGGAATGATGCCGGCCATTCCTTCTTGGAACAAGCAAGCAAATCCCACACAATCTCTCTATCTTTTATAACTCACACTATTACTACAATAAGACTATAGTTTGGAAAAATAGCATATGAAAATAGCCATGAGAGGGGGGGTATTTATACTAGAGAATAGGTGAAATGGAGGGCCAAGATTGAGTGGTTGGTTGTAGAATGAAGGGCCTAGATTAAAGTAGGAGTTATAAAAACTACCCACAACTATACAACCACCACCATGAACATCGTGATCAAAATCAAATCTCCCTCCAAAAAAAGAAGCAATCCGGCCTAGAAAGAGAGTGTGCATTGCACGTGTACGTGTAGTGCACGTGCATGCAACTAGGCCAAAATTTTGTACATTTTAATTTTGTATAAAAATAATTTAGTTAAAAAATAGTCTTCTACATGACAAGTTTAATTAAAAGAGATTAATCCATGGGCTTTCTTTTTGGGCCAAAAAATAGTTTATTAAAATAATTAAACTAAAGTACATTTGGGCTTTTTAAGAAAAGGCTTTTTCATTAAATTAAAATAAGGCTTTCTACTTGTTTAAAAAAAAGCTTTTTTACAAAATAATGTGAGAAAATATTTAAGTATTTATACCCATCATAATAAAATAATCCAAACAAAATATTGCACGTGCACTCTACGTGTGAAATAAATAATTTTTCATTAATTGAAAAATCAGGGTATTACACATTGGTCACAGATAGGTTATGTCAAATCATTGAAATTCCCGTTACTTGAGTAGCAGTGATGTATTGCTAGATACCGCTCACTGTTTGTAACACTCGAATATAATTTTAGTGTTACTATCAACGTAATGGGAACCTACAGGGTCACACACTTAGAATAGATCAAAATTGAGATTTAAATTCATCAGATAAATTTAATTGGGGATCCAAGTGAGACTTAGACTCCTGACATTGGTTGGACATTTAATTAGATTAAATGGGTTGACTAAAGGTCAAAGGACCACACACGAATCCGAACCAGGGCCGATTGTGAGCCCAACAGCCTCATTACTTTCTTATGGTTGATTTTCTACACCTATATATATGATACGTATCTATGGAAAAGACATATGAGAAAATCCTAGTCGTTACAGAAATTGTGAGAGAGAGAGTTCGTGAGGAACATCCCCTTCTCGCAGCTAGCACCACGTCGTGATGGAAAACTTGATTTGATCCATTCGTGTGGATACCGTAGAGGCAACACAATATTATAGTCCTGTGATCGACATACTGTGGAGACAGCAGATCCATCTTTAAGGTATAACTCCTAAACACAGTTTATAGTTTCCACATGGATCCATGGCTAGGTTTCAATATTTTTTTTGTATTTTTTTTGCTGTGTATTTAATCTGAGATTACCCTTAAAACCTAACATTTATGTCATGCATACTAGGTCCGTGATGGATCGAAGATGAAGACGTGAAATAAGAAGAGGAATCGAAGCAAATGTTGAGTCAAAGGGTGCTATTTTGGGGTAGTCAAGGACATAACAATCGATTGCCATTTAGGGCAGTCAACCGCAACCATCAGGTTGCTTCTCTGTTTGATCTTGACTCCAAACCAGTTGACTGCCACTTTGGGCAGTCGACCGCAATTGGCAGACAACAATATATTGGGCCATATTTTTAGGGTTTGTTTGAGTCCATGTTTGCTTTCCATGTTACATCGTACAACTCTCTTCACATAGCTATCTCTTCGGGTTTATCGAATGGTGAACGATCAAGATTACAACCTAGGTTTTTATATATCTCTATAAATAATTATAATGCCCTCCCTAAAAGGAAGTGATTCATCTGAGAGTTTTCATTGTAAACAACAAGAGTATCTTCTAGTGAGTCTTGACAGATAGATATATTCTTGGTGAGGGTATTGTAATTGAGTAATGCTATAGCCACTACTTACTCCACTACCAAATTCTTCACTACCTGATGTGGCAGCCTAGTCAGCAATGCCACATCAGCAGCCCACTTAAAATATTATTCATTAATTAATTCTAAATATATCAAACTAACTCTTCATCTTCCTATCCATCCCTTCCCCTTCCCTTTCCCCTGTACAGTCTCTCTCACTCTTCTGAACCCATTCTTCTGAACTCAGGTGCCGCCGCTGCTTCCTCCTGTTGCCCCTTCTTCCTCTCGCTGCCACTTGTGCTATCGCATCTACTCACGCGGCTCTGCCTCTGCCGTTGCATCCACTTGCGCCGTCACAGGTTAGGTCTCTTCATCTCTTTTGATCTCATTTGCATGATAGAAGGTAAAAAACCAAGATTTAATTCAACATTTTTGTATCCAAAATTTCTAATTCTTAACTAAATTGAGATGATGAGGATGCTGGCTATATTCTTGTAGTAGAGGTGAGACGAAATTGATGCTCAAGTATCACTTGCATTGTCATCTTTTTGGTTAATTTCAGTATGATGTAACTATTAAAATTTACTTAAGGATAACAGACACTGCTTGGCAGGCATGTAGATGGCAATGATCGGGCTGCATGTTTGAACTCCATCTTATAGAAGCCATCCTGTTAATAGTTTCATCTGCATTCGCGAGGTTGGCAAAACAAGATGTTTGGATTCTGGAAATATGCCATCCTGAAGAGAAATATCCTGTTGCAGATGCTGAGAGTGATTCTGATTCTGAGTTACCAAGCAGTGTTATTAATGAAGCAGAGGAAGAGCAAAAGATGCGAAACAAGAGAAAGAGATTGGGTTATGAACTGGGTGTACTACAGGTGAACTTATAATTCAAGAAGTTGGGAGTGATTCGGACTTTGACAAGTCGAAGAAAATCAGTCAAACTTTCCTTGCTTAGTTCGGATACTAAACTAAATGCGCTAAACTAATGAATCCGAACCGTGATTGAAATGAAGATTTACTGGATATCAACAAAATTGATGAATATTTGTATGAAAAGAAAAGTCTAACCTGGCTTTTCAGAACTATTCGAATGTTTTAAGTGTAGTCTAGATACCATCCATATTCAAATCTACAATACATATACCACAAACTGAGATCAAGTCAGTATTTGTATACATTTATGATAATATAAATTTGTGAAATAAAAAAATAAAGGCAAAGAATTTAAATCCTGTTATCAGTAATTCCTTTCCTGAAAACTAAGATGCATTATGTGAGACAATTTGGGAAAGAAATGGTTGATTTTATTGATGATCTAATCTCTCTTACAACAAAAATTAAAGACGGTTAAGGCAGTTACAGTTGCTACATACTCAGATGCACGCATTGTTGAAATGTAGTAAGTACTAATATGTATATTCTCTTTCCTAATCTATAGGGAACAGATTCCCCAAATCTCTCACCCCTCAATCTTCTCTTAATCTCCTTCCTTCTCCTCCAAGGTTGTAATCCTTATATATAGACATATACTGTAAAGAATAATAAACAAGAAGAATAATAAAGATTTTCCCCAAATTTGTTTTCAACATAGTATCAGAGCCTAACAAGATCTAGGCTAGTTGAAGAAAAAGAAGAGACAGAGGCAATCAGATCTGACGCCTCCATCCCTATCCGATCCCGACCAAACCCCAATCCCCGAACCTACTCGTCGACCCGATCCTCGTCGATCCCGATCCTCTCTCCTCCCTATTTTCTCTTTCCCCGACCCTTGATTTCCCGCCCAAACTGAACCCATTATTGTTCATCTTCCCAACCCTGAACCCACCTTCTCCCGGTGCTGCCCCAACCTCCAGCGATGCCCCTCGTCGTCGGCCCTCCCCGTCTCCAGCACCAGCACATCTCCCCGAACCCCTGTTCCTCACTTTTCCCCTTTCGACGACAGCAATAGCGCAATATGTGCACTGCTCGATCGCCAATCCCGACGCCGCTCGATTGCGCCGCCACTACAAATGCCAGCAACCACCTTTGCCTCTCAGTCGCCGGAAGTCTCTCTCTCTCTCTTTGTCGTTGGAGTGTGGAAGAAGGGGGGAGTTGCATTGCTGTTTGGTGTTTGGGAAGGGAAATTGTTGTTTGGTGTTTTGATCCGCTGTGGATTTGCTATTTGGGTGTTGGATTGTTGCTATTTTCCTGTTATGAAAAGGAGGGAGTGATCTTGTGTTTGGTGTTTTTGATCTGCTATGGAGTTGCTATTTGGGTGTTAGATTGTTGTTGTTTTGCTGTTTGTTGGAGACTTGGAGTTGTTCGTGGCGTTGTCACTTGCTATTGGTTCTGAAGATCAGATCCGCTGTTTTTCCTTATGCCGTTACGATGGGACAAACTGATGGAGCTGAGAAGAGAATTGGACTTGCCTCTACATTAGTTACAGCTGCAGGTAATGATGGTAAGGTATTTAATATTTCTGCCTCTGTTATGAATAATGCATAGATAATTGATTCGGGTGCTACCGACCATATGACTTTTGATTTAGACAAGTTCAAAATTTTCAACCATCCACCAAATCAACTGTGTCCACTGCCAATGGTGACCCTGCCACTGTTACTGGCGAGGGTACCATACCTTTAACAAACAACCTAACCTTAGATACTGCCCTAGTTGTGCCATCCTTGAATTTTAACCTATTATCTGTTGCTCAAATAACTACATCCTTACATTGTATTATAGTTTTTTGTCCTTCACATTATGTGTTTAAGGATATTCGGACTCGCAAGACGATTGGTTATGGGGTTAGACACGAGAAGCTCTATTACCGGGATTTAGAATCTGAAAGTTCATGCAAGTTGACTCAAGTTCTAAGTGTGGAAGGATCCGAAGATGAGAAGAAGAAATCAGATATTTGCCTATGGCATCAACATCTAGGTCATGCTTCTTTTGGTTATTTGAAGAAATTATTTCCATGGTTATTTTTTGAAGTTGGATATGTCTGCCTTTCGGTGTGATGTGTGTGAACTCACAAAAGGTCACCGTGTCTCTTTTCCTCTAAATCCAAGTAGAAGCTCCCTTCTATTTTTGATTATTCATTCTGACGTTTGGGGTCCATCCAAAACCACAACATTTGGAGGAGCCAAATGGTTTGTGATATTTATTGATGACTGTACTCGTATGACCTGAATTTGTTTGATGAAGTCGAAAAGTGAAGTTAGTGGCTTGTTTCAAAGTTTTCACAAGCATGTTATGATTCATTATAAATCACATATTCAAGTTCTTAGGAGTGATAATGGCGGATAGTACCTGAGTTCGAATCTGCAACAATATTTGGAGGAACACGGCATTGTTCACCAGACTACATGCTCATATACACCTCAATAGAATGGGGTTGCAGAAAGAAAAAATAGATACTTGCTCAAGGTGGTTCGTACTTCTCTTATCCATGGAAACATGCCACTCATTTATTGGGGGGAAGCCCTTGCTTCTGCTGCATACTTAATTAACCAAGTTCCCTCTAGTATCCTAAACTTACTCACACCATTTTAAGTATTAACTGAAGCTGTGAATGCACCAAAACTCGTCAACTTGCCACCTCGCGTGTTTGGGTGTGTTACATTTGTTAATCTTCATCAACATGAGTGCAATAAGTTAACTCTTCGAGCTGTCTACTGTGTTTTCATGAGATATGCACAGAATAAGAATGGGTATCGGTGCTATCACCCACCAACTCAAAGGATATTTGTGACTATGGATGTTGTGTTCCATGAAGATAAGATGTATTTTTCTTCTTCTACGACTGAACTTTAGGGGGAGTACCGAATTGAAGTTCAAACTTTTGGGTATGATGATGGGGTTAGTGAAGTTCAGACTCCGAGGTATGATGAAGTAATTACCAGCCAGAACGAACAACTGGATACAATTAATGACGAATACTTGAATGAAGACCTAGCAAGGGAGGAAGATCCTCATGAAGAAGTGCAACCAAAGGAAGAAGACCCTCTTGAAGAATTGCAACCAGTACCGAATTTCAGTGAGAGTGAACAGTCAGAATCCCAAAACCAATCGTCATCGTTGTTCGAAGCTCCTAGAAGAGAACTCCCGCACCGTACTAATAGAGGTATTCCAAAACCTACTTATGAACCTGATCCCACTAGTAACGTCAAATATTCCATGAGTAATTATGTATCCACTCACCTCTTGTCGGAATCAAATAAGTCATTTGTAAATCAATTATCTACTGCATCTATTCCTAACAGTGTCCAAGAAGCCCTTATTGATCCAAGGTGGAAAGTAGCTATGGATGAGGAAATGAAGTCCTTGAAAAGAATGAGACTTGGAAGATAGTCGAGCTGCCAGCAGGGAAGAAGCCAGTAGGATGCAGATGGATTTATACGGTGAAATATAATTTTGATGGTTCTATAGAGCGATACAAAGCAAGGTTGGTTGCCAAAGGATACACTCAAACATATGGAATTGATTATGAAGATACATTCACACAGGTAGCGAAATTCAATACTGTTCGAGTCCTACTGTCACTTGCTGCAAATCTTGACTGGACATTGGAGAAATTTGATGTGAAGAATGCATTTTTGCATGGGAAATTGACAGAAGAGGTTTATATGGATCTTCCACCAAGGTCGAACAGACCAGTCCAACACAGTAATAAAGTGTGTCGATTGAGGAAGGCGCTATATGGTCTCAAACAGTCACCAAGAGCTTGGTTTGGAAGGTTTACAAAATCAATGAGAACATTCGGATATTGTCAGAGTAATTCAGATCATACCTTATTCCTGAAAAGGAAAGAAGGTAAGATTACTGCTCTCATTATATATGCAGATGACAAGATAGTAACTGGGAATGATCCTGAGGAGAGAATGGCATTGAAAAGCTACTTGTCACAAGAGTTCGAAATGAAGGATCTTGTCTCTTTGAGATATTTTCTTAGTATTGAAGTTTCTCTCTCGAGAAATGGTATATTTCTTTCTCAAAGAAAGTATGCTCTCGATTTATTGAAGGAAACTGGAATGTCTGCTTGTCAGCCGATTGGTACACCATGAGAAGAAGGACTGAAACTATGCAACGAACCTGATCATGTGCCTTGTGATAAGGAAAGATATTAGAGATTAGTTGGACGACTGATGTATCTTATGCATACACGGCCAGATTTATCATATGCTTTAAGTGTGGTAAGTCAATTTATGCATGCACCTCAGGAACATCACATGGATACAGTGATGAGAATTCTAAGATATATTAAGTCTGCTCCAGGAAAAGGGGTCCTATTTGCTAAACATGGTCACTTGAAGATTGAGACATATACTGATGCTGATTGGGCATGATCTATAATTGATAGGCACTCCACTTCAGGATACTTCATCTTTGTTGGAGGAAATATAGTTACATAGAGAAGCAAGAAGCAGAGGCTGAGTATCGCGGAGTAACTCTATGTATATCAGAAGCTTTATGGCTGGAACTCTTGTTGCAGGACTTAGGCTGTGGTCCGAATGAACCTATGAAGGTGTATTGCGACACTTAAGCAGCATGTGATATTGCCGCCAATCCAGTTCAACATGATAAGACGAAACATGTAGAGGTGGATAGATTCTTCATCAAGGAGAAATTGGATGAGAAAGTCATTGAGATATCTAAAGTGAAGTCAGAAGATCAACTCGTAGATATCCTGACCAAGACAGTTTCGAGTCGGCTCTTCTTGAAATTTGTTGACAAGTTGGGCATGTTCAATATCTATGTACCAACTTGAGGGGGAGTGTTGAAATGTAGTAAGTACTAATATATATATTATGTTTACTAATCTATAGGGAACAGATTCCCCAAATCTCTCACCCCTAATCTTCTCTCAATCTCCTTTCTTCTCCTCCAAGATTGTAATCCTTATATATATATATATATGTATACTATAAAGAATAATAAACAAGAAGAATAATAAAGATTTTCCCCGAATTTGTTTTCAACACGCGCAACGTGCACTAATTCTTACCTGCCATACACCAATTCAAATGAAAAAGTGCACAAAGCAAGTAATGTACAGATACACACATTTATTCACTAATACGGGACAACAGTAGCTATAATCCAAGTCATTCCTGAGCAATGCTAAAGACTATCACTCATTCCTGAGCAAAGCCGAAGACACATACACACATTCATTCCCGAGCAATGCTACAGGTACACACATATAATACAAAAACGTTCATAAATCTACAGAAAATGAGGAAAGTAACAATTGTTCAACAAAATGTTCAACAGGTACTATCGAAAGAGATCGAGTGTTAATCACAAAACAAATACAAAAACAAGAAAAATCTTAATAAACATCTTCAATTTTTGCAGCCTTATTAACCATCATGATTAGTTGCATTTGAAGCTTTTTGGTTGGGTATCAAATGAGTACTCATCCCGGATGACCTGACATTGGCAGAAGCGACCTATATACATAATTAATAGCAATTAACTCTTAGGAAATAATCTTGTGCTCAATTAGCACATATTTTAAGTCAAAATATAATTTGTTAAAGTCGTTTGAAGTGTAAATAATGCTAACCTGAAATGTAGGCGTGCTTAGGTTGGATATTCCACTACCATATGAAAATCCTACTATTTGACTTGGTTGCTGCCATGTAGAAGTACAAATATCGTTCCTAACCATTAAGTTTTCTCCACCAAATTGATTCACTGAAACAATGCTTTGGCCACCAAACCGAGGGACTACCTACAAGAATTAATGTGATTTTTTTTAACTATTAGAA
This sequence comes from Hemerocallis citrina, assembly GCA_017893485.1. NCBI lineage: Eukaryota > Viridiplantae > Streptophyta > Magnoliopsida > Asparagales > Asphodelaceae > Hemerocallis > Hemerocallis citrina. Next base: position 252,942,544 of record CM030362.1, on the reverse strand, counting down.
CAAAATGATAGTATACTAAATAACATAACTTACAATAAATGAATGAACTTGGTGTACCTGATATGGAGGAAAGAATTGTGAACTTGCACTCACGTCAACTGAGAAATGATCAAATGGTAAACTAGAGCATGGCAAATTATTGTTGGGTGGTTGTTGAATCATTGCATTAGCTAGGACAACAATAATTGGTATCAATGTTTCTTCTACTTAAAAACCTACAATGCTAAATATTTGAACATATGAAGTTAAGCCTTAATTACCGGGACTTGTTTGTCCTTTTGCAGCCTTATTCTTTTCTTGCTTTCTTTTTAACAATTTTCTCCATTGTAGATTCTTTTATTTTAGTAGGTGGACAGCCCTTACATGGAATTGTGAATGGATCATGTGGTTTTTGCCTCTCCTTTGTCGTACATTTATTGTCGGCTACATTTGCCTTGCTAAGGTTGGATTCTTGTGTAGGTTGAGAACCGTTAACAATATCTGTAGTCACCAACAGTTTTTCCTTAAAATCTTTTATCCAGTCGATAACCATATTGTATTTCTTCTCATACTCGATCGCAATGTCTGCAACTTCATGAAATGCACTGCACATCTTGTCAAATCTCTTTCCTCCAGGTTTGCAACTCTAGTCATTATAACTGACAACCACTATTGCATGTTGACGTTTTATATCTTTCCTCCATCTTGATATTATGTATGTTTCCGGAATTTTGAATATTTTTTTATTGATAAGAACCATAACTGCATGCCTGTATAAGGAACAGGAAGAAACATGTAAAAATGGTTTAGTTATGATATAATTAAGAAGTACGCGACTAATAAATGGTAACATTGAGATGAGAAATTAAATTGCTCGCCTGCATAAGATGCCCCTAAACTCAAATAAACAAAAAAACCATTTGACTTCACAATCTTCATTAGAATGTATTTCATTTAATACAACTTTGAAAGTCACACGCTTTGACCCTTCTCCAACTTTTACATCCTCATACACTTCATATTATGAAACTATACCATTTGCATTGGATGAAGATAGCTCACAGTACATTTTCCCTGTCAACTCCTACTGGAACTCCTAGAACTTTGTAGTAGTGTACACTTTTTGGAACTATTCCTCCATCTTATAATGAGTAATACATGGTACCCTTGAATTAAAAGACTTATAATCTGCATATTTTTCTTTCTCAGCTTTGTCTTTCAACGCATTTTCATATTGATCAACAAAATTCTTTAAGGTAGTACGAATATTGGCATACCTATCAAAGAACGCATTCATACTTTCACTTTGTTGGGTAGTAGACAATCCAGCCCAAAAACTATTTATTACAAAAACAAGAACCCAACGATGTCTGGAATCATACAGCTCATGTAACCAATCATTTTTGTTAAGCTTATGCTGCTGAATCATTTGAAACCAATTTGCCTTAAATTCAATTGGACTTAAGGAATCGTACACTGCATTTTGGAGGGAACTTTTTATTGATTCATAATTTGTATCCTTTGAACTTCTTTGGGAGTTTTTTCATGATATACCATAAGCACCATCTATGACGAGTATTTGGAAAAACTATTTCAATGGCATTTTTCATTGCTTTATCTTGATCAGTAATTATACCTTCAGGAGCACGTTCCAACATACACGTGAGCCAGGTTCTAAACAACCACACAAACATCTTTGTATCTTCACCTGAAATTAGTCCACATCCAAGAAGAATAGATTGCCCATGGTGGTTGACACCAACAAATGGAGAAAATGGCATTTTATATTTATTTGTCAGATACATTGTATGAAACGTAATAACATCTCCAAATTCTTTGTATGCCTCTCTACATCGACCATCTGCCCAAAAAATATTTCGTAGACGACCTTCATCATCCTTATCCATACTGTAAAAGAAATTTGAATTTTTTTCCTTGCATTTTTATGAAATAGTTTTGAACTGCAATAGTATCAACTTCCTCGAACTTCAACCGTCTTACTTTCTCAATATAGTTTCTGCAATCTTTTTCCAGAAAAGTCACATTATCATACCCACCTGCTTCAACATCTACAAGAGAATTATAGTTTTTGTTCATTCTGATTCCAGCTTTATCATTAATTTCAAGCTTTCTCCTCACATGCGGCTTTATTACCCTATTGAATTGAAAGTAACAAGTGTGACTTGGTCTGGCAAGTGAATGATTGTGATGCGGCACATAGTGGCTCACTCGCCACTTCTTATTTATACATAACACAATGTTTATTTTTGCCTCACAATTAGTCTTCTGTACTGGATGTGGCTTCAATGTATTTTGAGAAGTACGTTTGGGAAAACCATATCGATGACATGCAAATGTGACAACACATCTCACCATCTACATTCTTTTTAAATGTTTTTATGCTTATTTCAAACCCCATACGATTAGCATATATTACGTAATATTCAAACACCTCCTTATTTGAATTGAATACCATATTAAGTTTAGGTTCCTCAACCATTTTCTTTCCCTTTTTCTCTACAATCTATTTCATCGTGGCCGTGCTCACTTGAATTTTTAATTGAAGGTGAAACATTGGTGGGGGGGGGGGGTTCTCCATGCCTATTAAATATCAAGGATATCATACTTCAGTAAAATAGTAGTTCAAACCATTTGATTCAATAATCTCAAGTGAACACAAAATATTGTATTCAACATAACTAGCTCCATGTGATGTATTGTCTGGAAGTGTAACAGGTAGATATGTGGTTCTTCTCACTGTGGGCATGAAAATTTTCTAAATAATAATGACCTTAAGACAAAAAATGTTGAATTAAATCTTGTTTTACCTTCTGAATCATACAGTCATGAATAATACAACAATTTGTGACCTCATGAAGTGTAACAGGCTACTTCTGAATCATATAGTCATGAAGAATACAATAGTTCGAGTGACTAAGATTAGGACAAGAAAATTTCGAGTGACTAAGATTATTTTGTGTATTCAGGACTGCCATATCATTACTATTGTAGTTGTAGGTTGCAGACAACATTAATGTTATTGGTTAGTGGTGAAACAGTGAGACGTGAATGCAGATGAAACTATTAACATGATGGCTTCTACAAGATGGTGTTCAAACATGCAGCTCGATCATTACCATCTACATGCCTGCCAAGCAATGTTTGTTATCCTTAAGTAAATTTTAATAGTTACATCATACTGAAATTAACCGAAAAGATGACAATGCAAGTGATACTCGAGCATTAGATTTGTCTCACCTATACTACAAGAATGTAGACAGCATCTTCATCATCTCAATTTAGTTAAGAATTAGAAATTATGGATACGAAAATGTGGAATTAAATCTTGTTTTGTACCTTCTATCATGCAAATGAGATGAAAAGATATGAAGAAACCTAACCTGCAACGGTGCGAGTGGATGCAATGGCAGAGGCAGAGGCGTGTGAGTAGATGTGACGGCACAAGTGGCAGCGAAAGGAAGAAGGGGTAGCGGAAGGAAGCAGCGGTGGCACCTGAGTTCAGAAGAATGGGTTGGGAAGAGTGAGAGAGACTGTACAGGGAAAGGGGAAGGGGAAGGGATGGATAGGAAGATGAAGAGTTAGTTTGATATATTTAGAATTAATTAATGAATAATATTTTAAGCGGGCTGCTGATGTGGCATTGCTGACTAGGATGCCACATCAGGTAGTGAAGAATTTGGTAGTGGAGTAAGTAGTGTCTTTAGCATTACTCATTGTAATTAGTGTGTCGTCCTCTAGTTGAATAATATTTTGATTATTCTCTCCTATATTAGGTACGCCGAACATGGAAAAATTGATTGCTTTAATATTTAGTGTAGTCTATATGTCACGCCCCGCTTTCCAAAATACGGGAATATGAGCACGTAATGAAGGCCCAGTGAATAATTATACATCATCCATAAGTTGTAATAGATTAACTCAACAGTATACATGAGAATGCAACCATGCAAGAGAAATGTAACCACATAAACAATGAATAAACTCCAAAATAATCATGAAATAAATTCACCAAATAATAATCCAACATCAGGTATAAAACAAACTTCGGGTCATTAAATCCCGTAATACAAAGTATGATAAAAGCAATACAATAAGCAAACAACAAGAGATAGCTATAGCAGTCTAATGGTCCAACTCCGATCTTCAGAGAGTTTGCTCACCAATTTGTTCTGGTACAGCTCCTTCGGTACCTATAAATTCTTGATATAAAAAGAGAGAAAAGAGTGTCCTTAGAGCAAGTCGTGGACAGCAAGTAGAGAAAACAGAGGATAATATCAAAGAAAGCATGAATATCAAAAGAAAAGGGATAGGATCAAAGTCAAAGAACAAAACAAAGGCAGGCAATAATATCAAAGGTCTACAGTAATTACACATGTAATGAGTGATGTCAAGTCAAGTTCTATACAGAATCAAGCATGCAGGTTATTACTCATTTTATTAGCGTATCTAGTGCACGTACTACTGCATCCCATTTCACAGGTTCGGCGCAAACACACAGTGAATGTTTTAGACTGATGGTGAATTCACGGTTCGTGTACTCGGCCCAGTAATCGGGAATTTACGTGATGTACGGGATGTTCGGGATGTTCAAGAAGTTACGGGAGTTTTCGGGAATCAGCTGGCAAGGGACCCCTACCGAGTACAGTCTCCGATTGTTCACTACCAAGTCAGCCCATAATACCCCAGCTTTTTATTAGTTTATTTTCATCCTCTGTGAGCATGCAAGAAGGTGTCATTGTTGTATAATACTAAGTGTGACTAATTCTACTCGTTACAGACAAAGCATGAAGCAAACAAGTCAATTACACACACATCACATAATCACGACAGCATGACCTTGCTGTACTAAAACATGGATTACTGCTACTAAAAAAAAGAAAATATGGATTCGTCAAAAATTCTAGAAAGTAGACTCTCTGCCGGTTCCAGTAAATACATATATGACATATAAAAACTACAGAAACTAGGGTGAAATTCCTATTCTATTCAGATTTATATTCAGGCAGCAAGCTGTAAATTGTGTTCACCTATTTGTTTCAAATCAGAAAACTCATCAAATAAATCTATAAAAATTCTAGGTCATTCCTACACATGTCTAGGTTCAGCCAAATTTATTTCAGATTTTTATTTTACTGTTAACATGCTCAAATAAATTATGAAATAGGAATGTACGCATGCATTTGTGGATCGGAAAATTCTGACACATCTGTACTAAAATAATGATATCTGACAGATTACACATCGAAATTCAAATCCGTAAAAAGGGTAGTAAACTAGACATCAGAGGCTAAATTTCATGTTCAGAAAGTTATTCCAAAATATAACAGCAACATGATCAAAAAACTAATTCAAAAGGAAACAACTAGCAGTCTAGAACATATTTTGTCATGGATAGGCAACAATTAAATCATACAACCATATATTTCATGCAAATTAATAATCACAGTGTTCTTAGGTGTTTAACATGCATAATTTCAGTTTCCTAGATTCAATTCCACAAGCATGGTAATCAATTCATCAAATCAAATCAATCTAACATGTCTAATCTGCCAAATAATTCTATAACACATGGATCTAGTTATTTTCATATAAATGTGCATATGCAATGTTACAAGGGGGACAAGGTTTTAGATCAAAGAGAGTGGAACGATGCTAAGAATATCTCGGGTTAGCTCGAGTAAACCCTCAATAAACTTAACGGAATTTCAATAGCAGCATGGTAAGGAAAAGAACGGGATCTACTTGCAGATATCAAAGGAATCATGAACAAAATAAAATACTAGTTCAAGAAGAGACTTGCCTATTAGATGGTTAATTCGAATATTTTGGAATAACAGGATAGGAATCCCGGGCGACAAACCATGATCACACATGCGAGCCACATGCAAAACAGTGAACAACGAACAGCGAAACAAGCCACACAAACAGCAAAACAGACAGTGGATCAACCCCACAACAGATCCAAGCAAAACAGCAAACACCGTCTTCAGATCTTCTACACCCAAAACACTGAACAACGACTTCAGCCACTGTGCTTCTTCTCCTTCCTCACTTCGAGAAAGAGAGAGAGAGAGAGAGAGAGAGAGAGAGAGAGAGAGAGCATGGGAGAGTTCGGCAGCGACTGGCAGCGGGGGTGCTCGGGACGATGGCGACGATGCGGTCGGGAAGCGACAGCAGTGGCGGAGAACGGTGACAACGAGCAAACTCTGTTTTGCTCGAAAACAGGGGAGACGGAACAGGGGTGTTCGGGCTTGGACGATGACGACGAGGCGATGGGGGCTCTTCAATGGTTGTGCGGGTGCTCGGAGAGGCAGAGACGGTGGTGACAAAGCGGCTAGGGAGGTGATCGGATGGTGATGGCGATGGGTTCGAGCTCTGGACGACGGAGGTGACGGGATGGGAGGCGCTACGGGGATGGAAGGCGACTTAGGGTGACGAGGAGAGGTGATGAGGATGGAGGTTGGAGGTGGTCGGAGACGGGATCGGAGCGGCTAAGGGCTGTTGGGTTCGGTGAAGACAGAAACAGAGAAGAAGAGAGAGAGTCGGGGTAGGGGAGAGAGAAAGCGGCTGAGGGGATTAAAAATAGGATTAGGGTTTAATTAAGAGATTAGTATATATAGGGGAAAAAGTGATATATAGGATTATGGGTAATTGAGTATTAGAACCAATAACAAATGGGTAGGATATAAATTTAGTGGATCAATATAAACCTAAACAGAAAAGAATAGGACATCCGATAAAAAATGGTTTATAACAAAAATACAATTTGTATCACATTACATAAATTATTTGAAACAATTAAAAACACAAATATTAAATAAGAATGGATTTGTTCTAATAATCAATAATAATAATAAATAATCACAATAACCATAAGAATAATAAAATACCTATGTTAATAAAATAATAATACTAATAATAACAATTTATAATAATCATAACAATAAGAATAAAATACTATCAATAATAAAACTAATAATAATAATAATGATAATAATAATAATAATAATAACAAAAATAATAATAAATAATACTAACAACAACAATAGCAATTATCAGAATAATAACATTATATAAAATAGGAATTTGTTGCAATAGTCGAAACAGTAATAATATTTTTGAGGGTTAAAATGTGAATAGTTGATCAAGTAGAAATGGAAACAAAGTTTATTCAAAATAATTATAATTATGGTTTAGAAAATGCTTAAACATAAAATTCAAAACGAATTTAACAAATAACGAATTTATAAATATCGAGATACAAAAAATACTCATAAAATAAGTATTTGTATAAATGGGGGTTACACTATATTTTCTTTATTCTTCATTGTGATCAGTTGTCGCATATCACGCTAAAACTTTCACTGCGCCGAAACTTTTTATTACTTACAAGTGAAAAGTCTTGTCAATTGCACTGTAAATGTTAAGCGAAAAAAATAAATTGAAAACTATCAAGTCAAAGTCAAATGTTGGTTCTCCTTATTCTTGACCATGAGTAAGGTCTTCATCTTGGATAATGTTACCTGATCCAGTGCTTCCATCTTATCGCCCGTCTTTTCTTAATCCAAGGTTCCAGTTGCATATCTATTTAATTGCATAACAATTTCTGTGGTGCCCCTAAGAGATATGCATCCTCGTGATTGATGAAAATTCATCTTAATATTTTCTCTTCATTGAGGGTGCAGATTGATGTGAATTATTTGCAAGTGTTCAAAATCACAACAAGTAGTATAGATAAGTGAAAATAGTGTCGAACCCACAAGGACTAATTATTTTATCGAGTACCGAAATTACTAGATTAACTACTATTTGGAAAATCGAAATTCAATAAAGAAAACAATTAAATTAAATTAATCTAAAGAACCAACTAAATTAATTAGAAGGAGCGGAATCTGAAATTTTGTTGTTTATTAATTGCAAAGCGAATTCTAGGGCTTTTGATTTCACCTAGTTTATCAAAGACAATTTATAACTCCATGTGAATAAAAAAGTTATTTTTCAAAGTTGTAGACCAAATGCCCAAAATTATTCAATATTCTCTCTCAAGCAGTATCAAAAATATTCTCAACTAATAATTTGTCATAGTTCATGCACAAATTACTTATTGCAAATTTGTTAAGATCTATGGAATTTTTAACGGTCACATTAACAACGGTTCGCTCTTGTCATGATATTTAATTTTATTAATTCAAAATCACAAATTATCAGTTCGGTCTCTCCATAATTTAATAGATCATACAAAAGTTGGTCAACCAATTGTAAGCATTAAGAACAAAAAATTAAATACACAACCATGGAAAAATAGAAAAATAATATGGAATTTAAAAATTATGTTCACAAAACTAGGCTACATCAAAGCCTTAGAAAATTAAACTTAGTTCATAATAAAATTGCAACTAACAATTACTGTCTTGGATTACATAATAAAATTAGACAAAGAGAAAAGAGATATGGAAACAACTATTTTGTAAAAAAATTTTGCAAACCGAAGCCTTTACATTTCCGAGCGCATAATAAGCCACTTCTCTATCTCTTTCCTCGGTCCTTGGAACATCACGTCAGCGCCGCAACAGAGGAAGAGCACACATCAACGAGCCACGTCAGCAAAGCCCCTGCTGCCTCTTGTCGTTTTCTGCCTCGGTCGCTGTGCCTCAAAACAGGAAGGCGCCATGTCACGCCCACGTCAGCGCCAGGCCCACCTTCTCTTCTGTCGTTTTCTGCTGTGTTTCGCTTCGAAAGTCACGCCACTTCTCTTTCCCTCTGCTCGCGTTCTGCCTCCACTGTGTTTCTCTATTTTTTTTTTATTGAAGGTAGCCGTCGCTCTACCTTCTCTTTTTGCATGTCCCTCTCTTCTCACTTTGCTGTTCTATTTATAGGGATCCGAAACGTGGGAATTAGGGTTTAATTTTGCAGAAAACCCCACATATTTTTTTATCTCTTTCCTTATTTTGTTTGCTCTTTATTTCTTACTTCCTTTTCTTCTCTTTCTTTCTTGAAACACGTGCTACACACATACAAAATAAAATCAGAATTTAGGATTTAAAAAATAAAAATAAAATTAATTAGTTTAAATTAAACTAACGAATAATCACATTAGCTCAATTAAACCCTTTTAAAAATTTTTATTGCACTTTCACCTCTATTGGCAATTAAAATTTATATTTTGCTATTCACATGGCTATATTTTAAATTTTAAAATTCAACAAATCTATAAAAATTAACCAATCGTTCTGCTTGTTTTGTTTGTTAATTTTTACTAAAAATATTCACCTTTTGCATCAAAAAAACTTATTCCTTCAAAATTAATTAATTAATTGAAATCTATGGAAATAAGATAAATTATTAACATGATAGACGAATATAAGCAATTTTAATGGGTAAATAAGTACAAATATGTATATAAAAATTGGACACATTAAATACCCCCAAACTTAAGATTTTGCTTATCCTCGAGCAAAAAGTAAAACCATGAATAAAAGAATAATAATCAATAATAGGCTCAACTCATCACGACTACGAAATTTTATCATGCAAACATCAAAATTTCAATTAAAAATATGAACAATAGCAAATAAAGTAAAACCAGGCATACTTACTTTCTCCAGTGCAATTATTCATTCATAATTCCAAACCCAATCATATTTGTCATGCAATTAATGTAATTATAGTATGTAACAACTCCATCTGTGATTACTCCTTCTCACTACTACAAACCGAGTAGCAAACCACAGTATTTTTTTTTTTTGTCTCTTCTCTAAGTTGTCACTTGTCTTTTGACGCGAATGCAAACATTTGTGATGAATTTATCCGGTTACTCAACAAGTCACAAACTTAAAGTGCTTTGCATACTCATACTTCAAGTTGCCGTTTGACGTAAAAGTAAACATTAGTGATGAATACCCCTAGTTACTAAGCAACTCAAAACATTGGAGTAGATAGACTTTATTCATATAATTTTTTTTTTATTATCACTCTATTTACTTAAACTCTGTTTAGGACTAGATCAAAGGGGATAATCACAAGAAAAAGCATCACATTTTTCTTTTATGTATAATCACATGACTCTCACAATTGTGTAAGGAATTTTGAAATTAAGTATGCTTAATCTTTCTTTATAAGCAATTTTCTATCCTAATTTTATTTTTCATCGCTTTAGCACAATAAACAACTCAAAAGTGTAATGGGGAGCCTAATTGAAATCCCTTGTTTTGTTTTTCTTTTCAAATATATATAAAATATATTAAAAAATAATTTGTACCCCTTCCCCCAAACTTGAATATCACATTGTCCTCAATGGGAAAGGAAAAGGAAAAACTAAAAGAATGTAAAAAGTTCAGAATTTCTCCTCTGATTCGTTTTAAAATTCTGCACGCGCAACGTTCATTGTTTCAGCGATATATGGAGTTGTAGATGTCCAAATGGCCTGATTCTTTTTGTTCTAGAAAGCTAAGAGAATTTCGTACGATCGCTCTTTCAAACACTTTTCCAGATTCTGATTCTATTCTGTCCAAAAACATCCATCAATGTAGGTGTAGAAAACATCTCTGCCCGGTGACTACCAAACTCATGCAATCCTACAAAATAAAATCAAAAATTAATATTGAAATAAACTAAAAGAAAAATAAAATCTAAATACATCAAAAAGAAAACATGGGTGGCCTCCTAAGAAGCGCTAAGTTTTAAGTCTTCAGCCAGACGTGATAGTGGAGATAATTATGTTACACCAAGATCCAACAACATCAAAACATCTTTTTTAATAACTTTCTTCATGTTTGGATTAGGTTTTCTTTGAGCATCCCCCAAGCTTGATGGCAGTGGTTGAAGCTTGAGTTGAAGTTTTTTCTTTCTTGACGATGGAGTTCTTGATATCTCCACCTCCTTGAATGTCAGCAAAGAAGAAAAATTAATAGATGTTGCAACTTGAACGTATTCCAAAAATATTTTCTTCTCAGGTTCAAGAGTTTTTGAATTTGTTGGATACACTTTAATTGATAATTTCTCAACTGCTGCTCTACGTGTCTCTCCGACCATTAGATTAGTTTCACAAACTTGAAAACAAGAGTGAGCTTCAGCAGCAACTTCCATGGATTTAAAAATATCAAACATTACTTGGTCATCCTCAACCCTCAATATAAGTTTTTCTTGTTGGATATCAATCAAAGCTCTCCCCGTAGCTAGAAAAGATTGCCCCAAAATCAACGAAATTTGTTCATCTTCCTCCATATCAAGCACAATAAAATCAACGGGAAATATGAAGTTGTCTACTTTCACCAAAACATCTTCAATGATCCCTCTTGGGTACTTGATAGATCTGTTCGCCAATTGCAATGAAATTGTGGTAGGCTTTACTTTTCCAATACCTAATTTCCCGAAAACATAATATGGCATAAGATTAATACTTGCTCCTAAATCACATAATACTTTATCAAAAGAAGAATTTCCAATAGTGCAAGAAATTGTAAAACTCCCTGGATCTTTAAGTTTAGGAGGCAGCTTCTTTTGTAAAATTGCACTACTCCCTTCTGTTAGCATCACCATTTCATGCTCTTCCAGCTTCCTCTTGTTTGATAAAATATCATTAAAAAATTTAGCATATTTAGGCATTTGTTCTAAAGCTTCAATAAGAGAAATATTAATATGTAATTGCTTGAAAATATTTAAAAATTTTGAAAACTGATTATCAAGCTTATTCTTTTTAAGTGTTTGTGGAAAGGAATATGTGGAACATAAGGAGAATTAGGATAAGTGTCATAATTAAACTTCCCTGAACTTGTTTGGCTTGAGACTGATTTGTGCTGCATTTGTTCCTCCACGCTTTGCTCGTTCTCACTTTGCTTTTCATCCACATTTTGTTCGACATTTTTGGTTTGTGGCTGCTCAATTGTTGTTCCACTTCTAAGTGTTATTGCTTTGACATTCTCCTTGGGGTTGACCACTGTATTACTAGGTAATGTTCCTGTCGTTCTTTCGTTAAGAATATTTGAATTTGACCAATTTGAACCTCAAGATTACAAATTGAATCTGAAGTTGAATTTGTAATATTTTGGATTGCCAATTCTGTCTTCTGCATGTGTTGCATGAACACCTCTTGAAGTGTTGACTTCTTTTCTTGTTGTTGAAAATTTTGTTGTAGTCTAGTTCCTCCTTGATTATTGCTCCAAGAAAAATTAGAGTGATTTCTCCATCATGGATTGTATGTGTTTGCATAAGGGTTGTTTTGCATTTGAAAGTTTGACACAAAATTTGCTTGTTCGACATTTGATGGAGCAAAAGGGTTCCCCACTTGGCAATCTGCACTTGAGTGATTTCCTGCACAATGATCACAATTAATATTAGTTTGAATAGAATTAACATTCATATTACCTAATTGTTTAGATAAAGTAGCAATTCGTGTAGTTAAAGTAGTAATAGGATCAAGTTCAAAAACTCCAGCCACTTTTCTTGGCATTGTTCTCTCTGAAGACCACTAGTAATTATTTGATGCCATCTCCTCTAAAAGTTCATCGGCTACTTCGTGATTTTTGCTCATTAGTGCACCTCCAGCTGTTGCATCTACCATAGATCGATTTGTAGCTTCCAAACCGTTATATAATGTCTGCACCTGTAGCCACTTAGGTAGTTCATGATGAGGACATTTTCTTAATAGCTCTTTGTACCTCTCCCATGCATCATATAATGATTTGGTCTCGAATTGAGTGAATGGGGTGATGTCATTCCTTAACTTTGCTATTTTTGATGGGGGAAAATACTCTGTCATAAATTTTTGTGCCAAGCCCTCCCAAGTTGTGATGACTCCTGGCGGTAAAGAATTCAACCAACCTTTTGCCTTATCTCTGAGTGAAAAAAAAAGTCTCAGGCGGATAGCATCATTGGAAACTCCATTAGGTTTGAATGAATCACATATTTCGAGAAAGTTTGCAATGTGAACATTTGGATCATCATGTGCTAGTCCTCCAAATTAAATTGTATGTTGAATCATCTGAATAATTGCTGGTTTAATTTCAAAATTGTTTGCTTCAACTGCAGGCCTTTTGATGCTTGATGTTGCTCCATTGACTGAGGGCATTACATAATCGCTCAGAGCTTTGTTCTCATCGTTCACCATGATAATGTACTTATATGTCCTGAAATATACGTTAAAAAAATAGAAAAACAAAAAAACAAAAAAAATACACAAAAATAAAAGTAAGTCAAAAGAAAATAAAGAGGTAAAATAATAATAAAATAAATAAATAAAAAAATCCAAACTAGTAATAATCTAGAAATTTTTAATATCAATAAAAGAATAAATAGTCCTTAGCAGCGACTCAAAAAACTTGATGTGAATTATTTGCAAGTGTAGAAAATCGCAACAAGTAGTGTAGATAAGTGAAAAGAGTGTCGAACCCACATGGACTAATTATTTTATCGAGTACCGGAATTACTAGATTAACTACTATTTGGAAAATTGAAATTCAATAAAGAAAACAATTAATTTAAATTAATCTAAAGAACTAACTAAATTAATTAAAAGGAGCGGAATCTGAAATTTTGTTGTTTGTTAATTGCAAAATGAATTGTAGGGCTTTTGATTTCACCTAGTTTATCAAACACAATTTATAACTCCATGTGAATAAAAAGATTATTTTTCCAAGTTGAAGACCAAAACCCCCAAATTATTCAATATTCTCTCTCAAGCAATATCAAAATTATTCTCAACTAATTATTTCTCATAGTTTATGAACAAATTACTAATTGAAAATTCATTAAGATCTATGGACTTTTTAACGGTCACATTAACAGCGGTTCGCTCTTATAACAGTGTTTAATTTTATTAATTCAAAATCACAAATTACTAGTTCGGTCTCTCCATGATTTAATAAATCATACAAAAATTGGTCAATCAGTTGTAAGCATTAAGAACAAAAAATAAAACAAACAACTATGGAAAAATAGAAAAATAATATGAAATTTAAAAATTATGTTCTAAAAACTAGGCTACATCAAAGTCCTAGAAAATTAAATTCAGTTCATAATAAAATTGCAACTAACAATTACTGTCTTGGATTGCATAATAAAATTAGACAAAGAGAAAAAAGATACAGAAAGAACTGTTTTGTAAAAAAAATTTGCAAATCGAAGCCTTTAGATTTCCGAGTGCATAATAAGCCACTTCTCTGTCTCTCTCCTCTGTCCTTGCAACATCACGTTAGTGCTGCAACAGAGGAGCAGCACACGTCAACGAGCCATGTCAGCAAAGCCCCCGCTGCGTCTTTGTCGTTTTCTACCTCGGTCGTTGAGCCACAAAATAGGAAGGTGCCACGTCATGCCCACGTCAGCACTAGGCCCACCGTCTCTTCTGTCGTTTTTCGCTGTGTTTCGTTTCGAAAGTCCCGCCGTTTCTCTTTCCCTCTTCTCGCGTTCTGCCTCCGCTGTGTTTCTCTATTTTTATTTTATTTTTTATTTAACGAAGGTAGCCGTCACTCTGCCTTCTCTTTCTGCGTGTCCCTCTCTTCTCACTTTGCTGTTCTATTTGTAGGGATCCGAAACGTGGGAATTAGGGTTTATTTTTGCAGAAACCCCACATTTTCTTTTATCTCTTTCATTATTTGATTTGCTCTTTATTTCTTGCTTCTTTTTATTCTCTTTCTTTTTTTGAAACACGTGATGCACACACACAAATAAAATCAGAATTTAGGATTTAAAAAATAAAAATAAAATTAATTACTTCAAATTAAACTAACTAATAATCACATTAGCTCAATTAAACCCTTTTAAAATTGTTTATTGCACTTTCACCTCTATTGGCAATTAAAATTTCTGTTTTGCTTTTCACATGGCCAAATTTTAAATTTTAAAATTCAACAAATTAGTAAAAATTAATCAATCGTTCTGCTTGTTTTGTGTGTTAATTTTTACTGTAAATATTCACCTTTTGCATCAAAAAATCTTATTCCTTCAAAATTAATTAATTAACTGAAATCTATGGAAATAAGATAAATTATTAACATGATAGACGAATACAAGCAATTTTTATGGGTAAATAAGTACAAATATTTATATAAAAATTAGACACATCATAGATCATATAGATCATGCAGACAAATCATAGGAAAAGACTAATCAAATTACGACATGTAATACCAATTTTCCAACTCATTAACCATTAATTACTCCATCTAATATCATTTAAAATCTGCATGATAATTATATAACTATATTTTAAGCAAAATGGCCTTCCTCTCTATTCTTTCTCTATTTTGAAATGAAGTAAGGAGAGAAAACAATATGATAAGAGTCTCTTTTTAATATATAATATTTACGTGCCTAAAATTTCTCTAGAAAATCACATCTCGGATTTATAAACACAACTTTTGTTATGAAACCCATCATTTACACCTTTCATTATCATATTCTCTTACTTATGTTTCAAAAAATTAAAAAGAAAATATTCGACTCTTTTTTTTTTCTCCTTTTCATTCCCCTCTACCTCTCAAGCGTGCGCTCTTCCTCTCTTGTCCACTTAGATTGGACTAGACATGTAACACCCTGCAAAATTGAGTTATGAAAATTTTGCTCCACATGTGTTACACACATGTATTTCGTACTGTAACGAGTAACAGTCGTAACATATTTTTCTACGTTATCTATATTTCAATTATCTATACATTTATCCGTTTCTCAAAATCCATTTTAATCCGATTTGGAGCCAACTTAAATATTTATTTTAATCATTGTATTTTTACGTACATTGCACGTGCTTTCAATGCACGTGTCGATTACATATGTTTTACCTTCACGTGGAATATCCATAACATTATTAATATACATATTCTATGTATTTTGTATTTTGACTTTTTTCCGTTCTCTCAAATTTTTTTTGTATTGATACGTGCATTGCACGTAAAATTTTGTGCATTTTAGTCCCTAAAATTTTCTATAGTTATGCACATTTTTCTTCTCATTTTATTTATCATATTTGTATTATTTATTTTAATTAAAACTCATTAGGCTTAAAATCTATTTTAAAGCCCACTAGAAAATTAATTGCAAAAAGAGAAGCCCATGATTAAATTCTAAATTTAAATACACATTTAAAAATGCTACCACACATGTCATGTAACATACACCTACAATTAAATTAATAAAAATTAATAAAAATATTGAGAAGTGTGTGCACATAGGGTGCACGTGCACGTGTGTGCACTAAGGGGTGTTGGTCGGCCATTCCAAGAGAGAGGGGAGAGTGGAGGGAGTGTGTGAGTGAGTGAGTAATTCTTTGAGTAGTGGGAGTTTTCTCAACCACACAATAACTCTATAAATACCCCCTCCTTTAGTATGAACAACACAAAAATTAAATGAAACAAAAGAGAGAAAAGAAAAGAGAGAGTTTCGGTTTTTCAAGAGGAGGCTTTCGGTTTGCAAGAGAGGGAGCTTTCGAATTTCATTTTGCAAGAGGAGTAGAAAGCTAGCTTTTTGTTGAAGCTTGGAGCAATTTTCTAGGAGTTCTAATTTCAATTTGTATCAAAACAAGGTGGGTGTCTCTTTTACTTTCTAAATTAACATGTGTAGGTAGTTTATGCTTGAAAGTGTTAATTAGTATAAGTTCTTCAATTAATTTTGTGATGCATATTGTGTTGTTAGAATTGTTAGTAGTAATAAATTATGAGATTTATTGTATGTTAATTGAAAGTTTCATCATGGAATTGATAGATTGTCAATTGAATTTCTATTTAAAAGCATGTTGGAATGTGGTTAGGCACAAATAGTATGCCATTACTAGATTATATGAGTTGTGTATATGTATGCATAAAGTTGGTAAATTTGGCACAAGAAATTGTGTAAATATTAGAGGTGAATTATAAAATCAATTGAGAGATGAGAACCGCTAAGAGGAAATAAAAGTATTCATGTTAGTGGTTTTGATGCAAAATAAAAATGTATGTTTATGTAAACTCTTAAAAATTACCATTTGAAATTATTTATGTAGGGGATGAAGGAATAGTGAAGGGGCGGCTGTATGTGGGGATGAACAGTAGAGTAGGGTTAGGGTTAGGGTAGGTTAGGGTTTTATATAGTATAGGGTGAGGGTTTGGGTTAAGGAGTAGTATAGGATATGATCCAATAAGAGAATAGGGTATAGGGTTTGGGTTAATAGGTTGAAAATCCAATAAATAGGTTTAAGTCCTATAGGGGAAAATAATAAGCATTATATGGGCTTATAAATATACATATATACTTGTACATTAAGTCAAAGAATGAATACGTATAAAATAGAGTATGTTCGGCTAAAAATAAAATAATAATATTAACAATATTAAAAATAAAAAAAATGATACTGCAAAATAATAATACTAACAAAATAATACTGGTAATAATAATAATAGTAAAAATATTAATAATAATACTGATAACAATAATAATAAAAATGATAATAATAATAATAATAATAATAATAATAATAATAATAATAATAATAATAATAATAATAATAATAATAATAATAATAATAATATACATATCAAAACAGGATTTGAGATAAACAAGTTTATTAAAATCCAAATAGTAATAAAAAAATATATAAAAATTGATCACTTAGAAATAAAAAAATCAAGTTGGAATATACTATTATTCGAAGTAAATATAATTTTCGGTTCGAAAAGATTTTATTAGAAGGTCTAAATCGAGTTTAAAACAATAACAAATTTATAAATAATCAAAGTACAGAAAATATTCGGAAATAGGGATTACAATCCTACCCACCATACAATTAAATTTTGTCCTCGAAATTAGCTTAGGTGGTACATAGGACAGGGCAAAATAAAACTTATGGGGGTAACAAAACAAGGGATTCAAAGAAAAAGATAAAATGGTGGCAACATCAGAATAAGAAGGAAGTGAACAACAATGATGTCAAATAGAATGCATGAAAGAAAATAACAATATCCAAAGGAAAGAAACAATACAAGATAACAAAGAAGGAATAAAGGAGTAGAGGTAGAACTGGAATCGAAGGGAGAATAGACAGGGAAGGATCAAACCAAATAATGAGTCAACGGATGAGGACGAATGTAAAGAAAATGAAGCAAATAATGCAAGAAAGGAGAAGCAACAAGAGAATCCTTGGACCTGTAGGTTATGGGCGCACAACGCTTCGACTGGGCCACTCTGGTAGGGAAAGACTCTGTCGGCAGCATCCACTAACTCCAGCAATTTGCTTAGTGGCGCTCCGTGTTCTTGACACGTCCAAACGACACCTCTACAGCATGAAATTTGAACTTTTGGTAACTTCAAATTCTGAACACTTCCTGGAATCCTGGGACTCTGCATGTACATCTTGGAGAGAAAGACGACACTTCCTCTCCTGGTGATGTTCCAAGCCGCTGACATGTCGATGTAGATCACATGTAGCCAATCGACGAACCGAGCAAGATTAACAAAATGGGAGCACCGGAATTTGAGGAGGATAAGATAGGGATGAAACAACTAGTATGATACACAATATGAATCATCAAACGTAGATGAATAAAAAGCACGGAAGTAATGAACGACACACGAGCTGAAATAAGAAGGAACCAACGAGGCAAGCAGAAATAAGAAATTGCTTGCACCGGAATCAAAAGAACATAGGTACAGAAAGAATGAATTTATACCCAATATGGAATTAATAAATCAGGACGGCTGTAAGAGATGGAAGGAAATAAGGAATCAAAGAATTGAATATGAAGAGATCAAAATGAATGGGATAAGACTAGTGTCCAAATCGAGTTGTTTATCAAATTGTTCTTGTGATTGCATGGCCTGTTAATAGTTGAGTAAATCCTGATCGAGTCAAGCATGTCTGACGTATTAGTCAACTAACACATTACCAAACATGAGTTCTGATACCACTAAAAATCCTGCCACGCCCCACTTCCCAAAAGGAATACGGAATACGAGTACGTGACAAAGCCCAGCAAATAATTTTTATCATTCATAAGCTGCAGGATCGACTCAGGATCATAACAAGAAATATAGCAAAATATACTCAACCACGCATGCATGAATAATTTATTAATCAATAGAAAACATTTAAAACAAAATATAAAAATATCTCAAATAAATTTAAGATCTGGATCAAAAGTAAAAACTTCGGGGCTACAAGCCCGTTACAAGTTTTAAGTAGCAACAAGAATCAAATAAACTCAAATATAAAATAACTAAAGCAAGTTTTCCCAAGTGAAGCCTAGAATATTTGCTCACCAACTCCTTCAGGCAATTGATCTCTAAACCCTGTATTTATCATGCAGAAGAAAATAGAGAAACAAAGACAAAAGCCCTTAGTGCAGGTTCGGGCCGCAAGCAGTACAAGCAAGGGTATGAAAATAAGTGCAAGAAAATATGAAACAAGATTTGGAATCAAGGGTATACAACTTAATTTGACAAGGATGCAACAAGTAGTGAAGTTCAAGAGACTATATAGCAAGTAAGACGAATCAAATAGTAGGATCGAGTAACCAATACAAGTGGTAGAAACAAGTAACAAATGAGTATCCAGTTGTATCAAGCATCAAGTAACAAGTATCATGTAACAAGTCTCAAGTAACAAGTATCAAGTAGGGTGTCAAGCGCATACAAGTGACAAGTTATTCTTAAGTCTATTGTTTAATTCTTTCTAGGTAGCACTTCATGCGTTACATTTATTTACCACATGGTTACTACTTACCAACAGTAACGTTTAGATCTAGCGGTGGATTTTATAGGGCGTTGTACTCAGGCATCAAGTATTCAAGTATCAAGCAAGCAAGCTTATGAATGCACTAGTAACATAACAAGTTCATAAGTCGAGTATTAACGAGTTTCATGAATATGATAATAATATAACAAGTTCGGGAATCAAGTAATAACGAGTTAATGAATACAATAATAGTTTAATAAGTTCATGAATAACAAGTTCATGAATACAATAATAGTATAACAAGTTCATGAAGCAAATAATGACCAGTTCATGAATATAATAATAGTATAACAGGTTCATGATCAAGTACGAGTGGGAAACACGGCCCTCTTCCGAGTACACTTACCTATATTGTCCACTACTACGGTCTTTCCCTTAAACTCCAGCTTATTATTTATTATTATTTTCAAGAAAAGCATGAAAGTGTGCAAAACAGGGCAAGTAAACATGATCAGGAACAGGGAATAAGTTTAAGTTATGTAGTAAGTACATTCAAGGGTCAAAACAAATTAAAATTATAAAAAACAACGAGAATTCCAATTATGGACAACAAGATATTGCTGCACCAAAACTGAGATTCCAGTTGCTACAGAAATGAAAATCTGGATCTGTCAGAAAATCTAGAAACTAGACTCCCTACCTAATCCAGCGCATATAAACAAGATACATGAAAGCTGTAGAAACATGTGTCAAAATAGCAAACTATACAGAATTCGTGTGTAGCCAGGATTTCTAAAATTGTGTTTATAAATATGAAACAGTCTGAAACTTCATTAATTAATTTCAGGAAAAGTAGGAAAGGTTCTCTAGTGTGTCTAGTATCAACATGAAAAGTTTCAAGTCATTGTCTTACAGGTAGCATAGTCAATTTAATTTGTAAAATAAAGTGATGCAAGAAATTCATGAATCTGAAATTTTAGACACACCAGCAATAAAACGGTGATAATTCACGAACCATAACTCAGAATTTTATTCCATTAAAAGGGTAGTAAACTAGACATCTGGGGCTAAATTTTATGTTTAGAATTTAAGTCCAAATTCTGATGTTATCGGGGTCGAAACAGCAAGTAAAAAACAGAAACAGCAACAAAAGTGGTTTCGTGTATATAAAAGTGGTATGATTAATGACTATTATGAGTTTAAATTAATGTGTGATACAAATCAGGATGTAATTGGTATCAAACTAGCAAGTCACATTTATTTCTCAACTCAAAAGAAAGTAAATTCAACACATACCTCATACAACATACATCTGAAAGTCAAGGTGATTCTTAATTTCATGTGTTCAAATAATTAGATGTTAAAATGGATCTAACAAGTTGTGAAACAAAAATATCAATGAAAGATTGTGTAACCCCTGTTTGTTTTGTTTTTTTTTTTTCATTTTCTGTATTTTGAGTGTATTTTTGTTTTGAGTGTATTTTCTCTCTTTGTATCCCTCTTGTAATACTTTTGACCGTATATTGGTTTTATTTTCAATAAATTCATTTTGTTATTTTTGTCATCTTTATATTTCGAATTCTTGATCCTGTTGTCTCTTTTGTTCATCTCCATTTGATCGAATCATTATTCGTGATCCTCTTTATTTTATTTATTCGTGCCCTATTTTTTTATTTTCCTATTTTTGTGCCCATCTCAATTTTTTTTTTTGTAATTATTTTTGATCACCCCATTTCTTGAATCATTCAACCCATTTGTGAACCAATACCTATTATATAATCTATTCACTAAATACCCAACACCCTGTTTTAAACCATTACCCATTTTAAATAAACACCAAACCATATAATCACTATCACCCATATAAACAACCACTTACCTACACTAATGCCCTGTTCTTCTTTTCCTAATCCGATACCATCAGCTCATTCCCTATCCTATTCACCACACACCTATTAACTACCTAATATAAATCCTAACTACCATAAATTCCCACCCCCCAAATTCTTACCTGGTTTAAATCCTACCGTAACCAAAAATGCCCCCTAACCCGTTAGCTACACACCCACCTGATAGACTTGCCTGTGCCTCCCCATGCTACCAAACCCTAAAAATCTCCCTATATATATTTTAACCTACACTCCATGCACCGATTTTATCCTACCTAGCCGCCACCCAATAATTTCCTCTGTTTTCCCTCTCTCCCAGCATGTGCCCTCTCCCGACCCTGTTTGCACTTCTGGCCTTATCTGAACCTCTGCCTACCCCTCGCCACAGTCAACAGCAACTACAGCGGCTCTCCTCTCTGCCATCTCTTCCTCTCTTGGAGTGCGTGTCGGTCTTATTATGTTTGCGCGTTCGTTCGAGAGTTGTTCAAGTTGTTTTAGTGTCTTAGTGTTTATGGGTTTTTGTGTGATCTTGCTTCGTTCGTTGGCTCATGGGTTTTGGTGTGTTCGCGTTCTCGTTCATGGTTCGTTGGTATCCTTTGTTCATCGCCAGGAATCCGTGCCCATTATTCTTATTCTTGATTTTTCGTCGGTTTCGTCTTTGGTTAAGGCAAGTAACTTGTACTCAAATTTTTTTGTCTGATACAAGTCATAAATTCTGCTTGTAGTGTAGAAGGGTTCTAGAGACAACTCGTGTGTGATGTATTTTGATGAGTATTGTCTCTATAGTGCTTTTGACCATAGTTGACTCACGACACATATGACAAGAATCAACCTAGGAGTGACCATTTCTTGATGTGATGAATATGTGAAACAATTATGAGAACTCGTGTGCTTGTGATATCCATGTAATATACTTGTTATGGACATGTCGTATACCCTATTTCATATTTTTTGGACACCTAGTAGACTCTAAGTCATGTTTAGTTATGTTTCGATCAAGTTTCGTGTAATTCATGTTGGTTTTTGTTCCTATTGAAAATTCTGCGTTTTGTCGATAATCTGCCTTGATCAGTAATTTAGACCATATTAAGGTCAGAATCATAATTTCAGTATCAGACATGATTTGTAGAGGAATTCGTCTTCTTTCCAACCCCTCTAACCTTGCTCGATTTCGTTTTTGTATGTGTGAGATATGACTGTTTTACTACATAGGTATAATTCGTTTCCAGAGTTCATTTTATTGATTATTTTGATGACTAAATTATTTTGTTACTAGTGTTAGACACATTATTTTGATCTGAAGTTTTGGTCAGTTTTTCTATATCTAATTAGGGATTACCAAGATTTTTTTTGGATTTTATTGATGAGTTTTATATGCCATTTCATGCTTGTTTATAAAAACTACACCTGCTTGATTTTGCTTGCTGTTCTGTAAAGATTCGTATTTTCACCCTGATTCCTTCTACTGTATGAAAAATATTTGTGAAATATGAAAGTTAGTATATTTTGTCTATCTTCATCTCCCTTTGGTGGATTTGAATTTTGTTTCATGGTTTGCGAGAAATCGTTGTCTTCGTACAGCAGTGTTGGAAATTCCAGATTTGCCAAACTATCGTTTATTGATGTTTTCTGATTTTTGATGACTGATCTAATTCTATTGGAAAATTATGAAACTTTATATTCTGATACTAGACATATGGGAGAATATCCCAGATTTTTTGTGAATTTATTTAATCAGTTTTCATGCTGTTTTCCTACTCTTGAATTCGATTTCTAGATTTCTGGCTGAGCATATTTTCTGGATTCAAATTAGTTTTGAGTTATGTTTCTTTGAATTAGTATATGACTTATTTATACTCGATGGATTCGGTTGGGAGTATATTTTCTAGACGTTTCGACGGATTTAGATTTACATATTTGTAACCATGGGAATCACTGTTTTACTACAGTGTGGTCTTGCTGTCCTGAACTAGAGACTTGGCTATTTTATTCTTTTATGAACTATCTTGCATACGTACTTATTTATCTTGTAACTTGCACTTGTCACATGATCATTCCATGTTATACTTGATATGTTTTGCTCACATACTTGCTTGTTTGACATTAATAGTAAATAACCAAGCCGGGGTTTAAGGGAAAGATCTAATAGTGGATAATTTAGAAATGTGTACTCGGAAGGGGATCCACTGATCCTACATGATTACTTGAGACATGATACTTGACACGTGATTACATGACACCTGCACGCAAGACACGATACTTGCCACTTGTACAACTTGACACGTGATTACATGATACATGATACATGATACTTGGAGCTTGGAGCTTGATTACTTGACTTGTCCCTTAGTACACTGCCCTCTATGGTCCACTATGAAATCTAAAACGAAACTGTTTGTTGTAACAACCATGTAAGGTGGGCTGCATGAAGTGCTACCTAGATAGTAATCACTACAAGACTTGAACATGATACTCGAACATGATACTTGAACATGATACTTGAACATGATACATGCTTGCTTGAAACTTGAACTTGATACATGAGACTTGATACTTGACACTTGGTTACTTGATACTTGATGTTTGACACATGTTTACATGATACTTGTTTACTTGACTCTTGGTATATGCTACATGATACTCGTCCACCTTACCATGCTAGTTGTTTATTTTGATATCATGTTTATTCCATGTTGTTAGTTAGTTTTTTCCCATGTACTTGTATCCTGCATTACAAGCGGCCCGTAACATGACGGGTACTTGTTTTCTCTTTTTCTCTTTCCTGCAATTGTTGAATTGCAAATTTTAGAGAACAGGTTCCTGACGGTATTGGTGACATGAAGTATTAGTGCTGGATTTTATTATTATTATTTCTTGTAGCTTGCTTGAACAATATTGTATTTTGATACTTGGATTTATTCTTGTATTTGGGCAATGTGACCCAGGATATTTGATTTATTAAGATCATGACTATTTGAGATTTATATATTTGGCTTCAAGTATTCTTGTTAGTTTTTTGGTTCATATGTGCATGATTGGTTGATACTTTTGCTTCCGACTCTGATTATTTCCTAAGATGTTGTAAAGATTCTTGAATAGCTTATGGATGATGAAAATCATTCGCTGGGCTTTTGTCGCGTATCCATATTCCGTATTCTCTTTTGGGAAGCAGGGCATGAAAAGATTTTTAGTACTATCAGAGCACAGGTTTGGCTAATATATTAGTTGCCTAATGTATTAAACAAGCTTGGCTCTGACTGGGATATGCTTAACATTTCACCAACCATGCATGCATAAATGAATTATTATTATCAACATTGATCTGGATGCTAACTGGTTTTGGTTTTGTACAGACTATGGCTCGTAGAGGTTCTTCTCTTGTTCCGGGTGATTAGCCTGAGCTTGAGGCTGTCACTGCTGTACTTGAGCGCTTGATCAATATGCAGCAGAACCATAGTGATTTGGTGATGGCTCCTTTGGAAGCCGCTCGAGTTCCTCCGCCCGTTGCACCTAGGCAGGAAGTTCTGCCTCCCCGTCCGGGAACAGTTGCAGACTTCATGAGGCTGCATCTCGACAGGTTTTCAGGCACTGAGATGCCTTTGGAGGCTGAACAGTGGTTGATTAGGACAAAGCAACTACTTTTGCCAGCTAGAGTGGCAGATGCAGATCGTGTAGGTGTGGTTACCATCCAGTTGGTGGACTTGGCTCATATCTGGTGGAGGTCCGAGTCCGAAAGGCTCGAACGACCGATCACTGGGGCCACTTTTACTAGGAGCTTCTTGCAGAAGTTCTTTTCTAGCAGCACTAGAGTGGAGATGGAGCAACAATTTCTAGCCCTGAAATAGGTTGGTCGTTATTTCTAGTAATGGAAATTTGTTACATATTGTTCATGCAACGTTGTAACGTAAGACTTTCTTGAAACAGGGCTCCAGGTCTGTGGACGAGTACGCAGCTGAGTTTACGAGACTTAGTCGCTTCGCAGCCGTTCTTGTGGCGAGCGAAGAGGATAGGGCTCGTAGGTTCATTTTGGGGCTTGAGCGAGACATCAAGGTGCAGCTTGTCTCTCTTCGCTTGCGTACCTATGCTAAGGTTCTTGAGGCAGCTAGAGCCCAGGAGCAGGCTCGTGGTGGATTGGCTCCTTCTCAGCAGACTGTTCTGCACTCAGTTACTAAGTTTTCTGGTGGGCCTATTCGGAGACCTGTTCCAGTCCCTCCGGTCAGGGCAGCTCCTTACTCTTTTGCGGGCCCTCCGAGAGTTGGTTTCTGTGACTTTTGTCGTCATCCAGGGCATGAGCGCAAGGATTGTCGATGTACCAATCGTCGCTGTTTTGGATGTGGTACTGCTGACCATTCGGTGCAGGACTGCCCGCAGTTGGCTCCTCCAGCCAGGGGTCCAGTTCAGCCAGTTGCCGCAGCGTCAGATTGTCGGTCAGAGGACCACTACTCCCAGGAAAGGTTAGGCTTTCAACCTGACTGCTGCAGATACTGAGCCAGCTGAGGGTGTGGTTGCAAGTATCATTTGGTTTTGTTTTGTTGTTCTCTTTTGTTTCTCCATTTACTTTGCTTTATTTCTTTCTGTTGTTCTTTCTGCATTTTTTTTTTCCTCACCCCTGTTCAACCATTCTTTTTTTGTCTCTTTTGTCTCTGTCTTAGGTGTTGTCCTTGTTTGCTCTTTTCCTGCTCATGTTCTTTTTGATTCTGAGGCAACCCATTCCTTTGTCTCCTCTCGATTTGTCACTCGCCATCAGTTGGAGTGCAGCAACATGTCAGAGGCTTGGAACATTGTGACAGGTGGTGGAGTTTTCATATGTTCCCGAGAGTGCAGGCAGTGTCCCGTAATTATTGGTAGCACAGATTTTAAAGCCAATCTGATTGTAATTGGGAATTTAGGATTCGACGTTATTCTGTGCATGGATTGGTTGGGTGAAACCCATGCCATTATTGATTGCCGTGCCAAGAAAGTTGTGTTCCGGGTTCTAGATCGCGCAGAGTTTGGGTTCCATGCCTGGGAGTCTTCCCTTGGCCGAGCTGCAAGTGATTAGAAGATTTGTGCGATGGACTTGAATTCAGGCTATGAGGCTGCACCTCTAGTAGTTCGGGATTTCCTGGATGTTTATCCAGAGGAGTTGCCTGGCTTACCCCCTGATAGGGATGTGGAGTTCGGTATTGAAGTTCAGTCGAGTACGGTGCCTATATTGAAGAGTCCCTACAGGATGGCACTGGTTGAGTTAGCTGAGCTTAAGGTGCAGATTCAGGAATTGCTTGATTTGGGTTTCATCAGACCCAGTATTTTGCCTTGGGGTGTTCCAGTCCTTTTTATCAACAAGAAGGATGGTAGTCATCGACTGTGTGTGGATTATCGGGAGCTGAACAGTGTTACTGTGAAGAATCGATATCCGTTGCCCAGGATTGATGATTTGTTTGACCAATTAAGTGGGGCTGCTATTTTCTCAAAGTTGGATCTTCGTTTTGGGTACCATCAAGTCAAGGTGAAGGCGACTGATGTGAAGAAGACTGCTTTCAGGACCAGATATGGCCACTATGAGTATCTTGTGATGCCGTTCGGAGTTATGAACGCGCCGGCTGTATTCATGAGCCTTATGAACCGGGTCTTCTCTCACTTCTTGGATTGATTTTTGGTGGTCTTCGTTGATGATATTTTGGAGTATTCTCAGAATCGGGAAGATCATGCTGAGCATCTTAGAGTGGTTCTGCAGACTTTGAGAGAGAATCAGCTCTATGGAAAACTCAGTAAGTGCAAGTTTTGGCTAAACAGATTCTTGGGGCACATTATCTCAGGTGATGGTGTTTCTGTGGATCCGGCCAAGGTTGAGGCTGTGAAGGATTGGCCTATTCCCAAGTCAGTTTCAAAAGTCAGGAGTTTTCTCGATTTGGCTGGCTATTATCGGAAATTCGTCCATGATTTTTCGAAGATAGTAGTACCATTGACTAAATTGACTTGGAAGGATCAGAAGTTCTGTTGGTCTGATGAGTGCAGGGAGGCTTTTGTTGAGTTGAAGAACAGACTGACGTCAGCACTTGTGTTGACTATTCCCGATGGTTCAGGCGGATTTGTAATTCACTGTGATGCTTCTAGTAAGGGTCCTGAAATAGTTTTGATGTAGAAGGGCTGAGTCGTTGCGTACGCATCGAGGCAGTTGATGCCGCATGAGAAGAACTATCTAACTCATGACTTGGAGTTGGCGGCAGTGATTTATGGTTTGAAGCTGTGGAGACATTATTTACTTGGGGACCGAGTGGAGATCTTTATAGATCACAAAAGTCTCGAGTACGTCTTCACCTAGAATGTGCTAAACATGAGGCAAAGGCGTTGGTTGGAACTTATGACCGATTATGACATCAGTTTGCAATACCATCCTGGTAAAGTAAACTTGGTGCCAGATACTTTGAGCAGGAGACCGACAGTTATGTTCTTGACTCAGTAGAGGGATTTGATTGAGCAGATGAGGAGGTTGGAGTTGGAGGTTTTGTTGCCGAGTTCTGATCGGAGTTGTTTTGTGCTCTAGCTGCAGTCGTCTCTTGTTGATCAGATTAAGGAGGCGCATGCTAGTGATGCACAATTACAGAGATTTCGAGCTGAGGTCGAGTCTGGGTCTAGGACGGAAATGGTTATTCATTCTGATGGACCGCTTCGTTTTGGGTCCAGATTATGTGTCCCGGAAGGTGAAGTTCGTCAAAGGTTGCTTGAGGAAGCCCAACAGTTTTCGTATTCTATCCATCCTGGCGGTACTAAGATGTATTAATATTTGAAGCTTCATTTCTGGTGGCAGGGTATGAAAAGGGCTGTGGCTCAGTTTGTTGCTCAGTGTTTGATCTGCCAGCAGGTTAAGGCAGAGCATCAGAGAACCGCTGGACTTCTTCAACCGCTTTCTATTCCAGAGTGAAAGTGGGAACATATCACTATGGATTTTGTGACTGCTTTGCCAAGGAGTCCTAAGGGTCATAATGCTATTTGGGTGATTATCGACCGTTTGACGAAGAGTGCTCACTTCATTCCTTTTCGTGTCGGGAAGTCTACTAAGAGCCTTGCTGAGAGGTATATACAAGAGATTGTTTAACTTCATGGGGTTCCAGTCAATATTGTATCCGATAGGGATACGAGATTCAGATCTCAGTTCTGGGAGAGTCTTCAGGCCAATTTGAGGAGTAAGTTGAAGTACAGTACAGCTTTCTATCCCCAGACTAATGGACAGTCAGAGCAGACTATTCAAATTCTTGAGGACATGTTGAGGTCCTGTATGCTTCAGTTTGGTGGATCTTGGGAGGACCATTTGCATCTCGTAGAGTTCTCGTACAATAACAGTTTTCAAGCCAGTATTAAATCTGCTCCGTTTGAGGCACTCTATGGGCGGAAGTGCAGATCACCAGTATGTTAGGATGACATTGGTGAGAGGAAGTTATTAGGTTCAGAGTTGATCACCAGGACAGTTGATGCGGTGGTTCAGATCAGAAAGCATTTGTAGGCAGCTCAGGATCGGCAGAAATGATGAGATGATGTCCATCGGAGAGCTTTGGAGTTTGGTGTTGGTGACCATGTTTTCCTGAAGGTATCGTCGTGGCACGTTGTTATTTGGTTCGGTGGTGGGGGCAAGCTTAGCCCTAGGTTTATTGGACCATTTGAGATTTTGGAGCGAGTAGGCAAGGTGGCCTATCGTCTTGCCTTGCCGCCAGTGTTATCAGGAGTGCACGATGTTTTCCATGTCTCACAACTCAGGATATATATCCAAGATGAGAGCCACGTGATCGACTACTCTGAGTTGACTTTTCGGCCGGATTTGACTTGTGAGATTTCGCTAATTGCTATTGTGGATCGGCGGGAGAAAGTGCTTAAGAACATGGTCATCAAGTTGGTTCGTGTTGCTTGGAATCTTCACTCGCCTAGTGAGTCGACTTGGGAGCTGGAGGAGGAGATTCGGCAGAAGTTTCCTCATTTATTTGGGTTGTTTTGTTTTGTTCTTTTGATTATTTTGGGGTTACACTATGTATTTTCTTATTTGAATTTCGAGGACGAAATTCTTCTTGTTAGGTGGGTAGGATTGTAACCCCTATTTTTTTTTTTCATTTTGTGTATTTTGAGTGTATTTTCGTTTTGAGTGTATTTTCTCTCTTTGTATCCCTCTTGTTATTCTTTAGACCGTATATTGGTTTTATTTTCAATAAATTCATTTTGTTATTTTTGTCATCTTTATATTTCAAATTCTTGATCATGTTGTCTCTTTTGTTCGTCTCCGTTTGATCGAGTCATTATTTGTGATCCTCTTTATTTTATTTATTCGTGCCCTATTTTTTTATTTCCCTATTTTTGTGCCCGTCTCAATTTTTTTTGTAACTATTTTTTATCACCCCATTTCTTGAAACATTCAACCCAATTGTGAACCAATACCTATTATATAATCTATTCACTAAATACCCAACACCCTATTTTAAACCATTACCCATTTTAAATAAACACCAAACCATATAATCACTATCACCCATATATACAACCACTTACCTACACTAATGCCCTGTTCTTCTTTTCCTAATTCGATACCATCAGCTCGTTCCCTATCCTATTCACCACACACCTATTAATTACCTAATATAAATCCTAACTACCATAAATTCCCACTCCCCTAATTCTTACCTGGTTTAGATCCTACCGAAACCCAAAATGCCCCCAACCCGTTAGCTGCACACCCACCTGATAGCCTTGCCTGTGCCTCCCCATGCCACCAAACCCTAAAAATCTCCCTATATATATTTTAGCCTACTCTCCATGCACCGATTTTATCCTACCTAGCCGCCCCCCAATAATTTCCTCTATTTTCCCTCTCTCCCAGCGTGTGCCCTCTCCCGACCCTATTTGCACTTCTGGCCTTATCTGAACCTTTGCCTACCCCTCGCCGCAGTCAACAGCAACTACAGCGGCTCTCCTCTCCGCCGTCTCTTCCTCTCTTGGAGTGAATATCGGTCTTATTAAGTTTGCGCGTTCGTTCGATAGTTGTTCGGGTTGTTTTTGTGACTTAGTGTTCGTGGGTTTTTGTGTGATCTTGCTTCATTCGTTGGCTCATGGGTTTTGGTGTGTTCGTGTTCTCGTTCGTGGTTCATTGGTATCCATTGTTCGTGGCCAGGAATCTGTTCCCATTATTCTTATTCTTGATTTTTCGTCGGTTTCGTCTTCGGTTAAGGCAAGTAACTTGTACTCAAATTCCTTTGTATGATACAAGTTATAAATTCCACTTGTAGTGTAGAAGGGTTCTGGAGACAACTCGTGTGTGATATATTTTGATGAGTATTGTCTCTATAGTGCTTTTGACCATAGTTGACTCACGACACATATGACAAGAATTAACCTAGGAGTGACCATTTCTTGATGTGATGTATATGTGAAACAATTATGAGAACTCGTGTGCTTGTGAGATCCATGTGATATACTTGTTATGGACATGTTGTATATCCTATTTCATGTTGTTTGGACAACTATCAAACTCTAAGTCATGTTTAGTTATGTTTCGATTAAGTTTCGTGCGATTCATGTTGGTTTTGTTCCTAAAGGAAATTCTGTGTTTTGTCGATAATCTGCTTTGATCAGTAATTTAGACCATATTAAGGTCAGAACCATAATTTCAGTATAAAACATGATTTGTAGAGGAATTCATCTTATTTCCAACCCCTCTGACCTTGCTTGTTTTTGTTTTCGTATGTGTGAAATATGACTGTTTTACTACAGAAGTGTAATTCGTTTTCAGATTTCGTTTCTTGATGATTTTGAAGACTAAATTATTTTTATACTAGTGTTAGACACATTATTTTGATCTGAAGTTTTGGTCAGCTTTTCAATATCTAATTAGGGATTATCCAGAATTTTTGTGGCTTTTATTGATGAGTTTTATATGTCGCTTCATGCTTGTTTTATAAAAACTATACCGCCTGGATTTTGCTCGCTGTTCTGTAAAGATTTGTATTTTCACCCTGATTCCTTCTACTGTATGAAAAATGTTTGTGAAATATTAAAGTTAGTATATTTTGTCTATTTTCATCTCCCTTTGGCGGATTTGAATTTCGTTTCACGGTTTGCGAGATGTCGTAGTCTTCGTACGGGAGTGTTGGGAATTCCAGATTTTCCAAACTATCGTTTATTGATGTTTTCTGATTTTTGATGACTGATCTAACTCTGCTGGAAAATTATGAAACTTTATATTCTGGTACTAGACATATGGGAGAATACCCCAGATTTTTCGTGAATTTATTTAATCCGTTTTCCTGCTCTTGAATTCGATTTCTTGATTTCTGGCTGAGCCTGTTTTCTTGATTCAAATCAGTTTGAGTTATGTTTTTGTGAATTAGTATATGACTTATTTATACTCGCTGGATTCGTTTGGGAGTCTATTTTCTAGAAGTTTTGACGAATTCAGATTTGCATGTTTGTAACCCTGGAAATTACTGTTTTACTACAGTGTGGTATTGCTGTCCTGAACTAGAGACTTTGCTATTTTATTCTTTTATGAACTATCTTGCACACGTACTTGTTTATCTTGTAACTTTCACTTGTCACATGATCATGCCATGTTGTACTTGATATGTTTTGCACACAAACTTTCTTGTTTGACATTGATAATAAATAACCAAGGCGGGATTTAAGGGAAAGATCTAATAGTGGATAATTCAGAAATGTGTACTCGGAAGGGGATCCACTGATCCTACGTGATTACTTGAGACATGATACATGACACGTGATTACTTGATACCTGCATGGAAGACACGATACTTGCCACTTGCACAACTTGACACGTGATTACATGATACATGATACATTATACTTTGAGCTTGGAGCTCGATTACTTAACTTGTCTCTGAGTACACTGGCCTCTATGGTCCACTATGAAATCTAAAGCGAAACTATTTGTTGTAGAAACCATGTAAGGTGGGCTGCATGAAGTGCTACCTAGATAGTAATTACTACAAGACTTGAACATGATACTCGAACATGATACTTGAACATGATACATGCTTGCTTGATACTTGAACTTGATACATGAGACTTGATACTTGACTCTTGGTTACTTGATACTTGATGCTTGGCACATGTTTACATGATACTTGTTTACTTGACTCTTAGTTATGCTACATGATACTTGTATACCCTTACCATGCAAGTTGTTTATTTTGATATCATGCATATTCCATGTTGTAAGTTAGTTTTTCCCCATGTACTTGTATCCTGCATTACAAGCGGCCCGTAACTTGCAATTGACGGGTACTTGTTTTCTCTTTTCCTCTTTCCTACAATTGTTGAATTACAGATTTTGGAGAATAGGTTCCAGACGGTATTGGTGACATGAAGTATTAGTGCTGGATTTTATTATTATTATTTCTTGTAGCTTGCTTGAACAATATTGTATTTTGATACATGGATTTATTCTTGTATTTGGGCAATGTGACCCAGGATATTTGACTTATTCAGATCATAACTATTTGAGATTTATATATTTGGTTTCAAGTATTCTTGTTGGTATTTTGGTTCATATGTGCATGATTGGTTGATACTTTTGCTTCCGACTCTGACTATTTCGTGAGATGTTGTAAAGATTCTTGAACAGTTTATGAATGATGAAAATCATTCGCTGGGCTTTTGTCGCGTATCCGTATTCCGTATTCTCTTTTGGGAAGCGGAACGTGATAGATTGTGACTCTTATGATCATGGAGTTGATAAGGACGGCAACAAGTAAAATGATCATCAAATGATAAGCCAGAGGGGAGTCACAACTAAAATCTACTTGCATTATTTTTCAAATAAAACTTGTACTAGAACAACGAATTGTACAAGAAGATACTTGCCTTGGGGTGAAGATGACGGTGAATCCGACGAAAGAAAATAGAATAACAGAATCGATCCTGGCACACGAGCACGAACACCAACCAAGCAAATCTTGATGAGATTATCACGATCGGGCAAGGATCTCGATGTTGATGATCAAACAACGATCCGACGGATCGGCATGGATCTTGATGATGATCAAGATCAAGATGATAAAATGTAGATCGGGTGGCTGAGATCGAAGAGCTGATTATGATGATCACGGTCAGATCAGATTGGACGGCCCAGAAACACTCTGATGGTGATGATCAAGATGTAAACCAGACGGTCCAGATTCAAAGCCTTGATCAAGGAGCTGGATAGTGATCAACAAGATCTAATGGTGATGATCAGAGGAGATCTGACGATTGAGATTCACCTTGATGGTGGTGATGATCCCAATCACGATGGTGATCAGATGGCCTATATTCAAAGTGATCAAATAGCAACCGGTATTGGGCTTCAGCTCTGGCGACGGCTGGCGGTGGCAGGGCGGCTCAGTGGTGGCTGCAGGTGGCTGTAGCAGAGCTCGATGGCGAAATGTGGCAGAGAGCGGTCGACGACGACTGGAGGTGCGGGAGGCATTGAGGTGGAAATGGGCAGTTGCGGTGGCTTCTCGAGCATGGAGGAGTAGGGGTGAGCGCAGGGGAGCAGCTTGGTGACTGCAAGGGCGTGATGGCGAG
Organism: Hemerocallis citrina; assembly: GCA_017893485.1. Lineage (NCBI taxonomy): Eukaryota > Viridiplantae > Streptophyta > Magnoliopsida > Asparagales > Asphodelaceae > Hemerocallis > Hemerocallis citrina. Next base: position 252,908,476 of record CM030362.1, on the reverse strand, counting down.
CGGGTACAGCTAGGGCGATATGGGGCTTCGGAATGCGGTTGTCGAGCGGGGGTGGCTGAGTTGCTCTGTTTCGGAGCAGAGGAGAGAGGGGAATCGAATGTGGGTGTATGCGGGGCAGAGGTGAGCGGAAGGCCGCAGCGAAGGTGAATAGGCAGAGCCACGAGGTGGGAGATGAAGACAATAAATAGAGTGAAGGTGGTTGCAGGATGGTGATGCTGCAGTTGTGTGATGGGATTGGAAGCGGAGCTCAAGGGCTTGATGGAGAGGCACGAGCGAGGACGGTGGGTAGCAGGGGTTGACAAGGCAATGCAGGCAGAATGAGTAGCAATGGCGAAGGCTAGCGCAAGGGGTGTGTCGATTAAGGGGGCAGAGCGACGGGGGCGGTGAAGCTCGAGGAGATGAAGAGGCGGGAGGTAGGGATGAAGGAATAGTGATGGGGCGGCTGTGTGTGGGGTTAAACAGAAGAGTAGGGTTAGGGTAGGTTAGGGTTTTATATAGTATAGGGTGAGGGTTTAGGTTAATAGGTAGTATAGGATAGGATCCAATAAGAGAATGGGGTATAGGGTTTGGGTTAATGGGTTGAAAATCCAATAAATAGGTTTAAATCCAAGAGGGTAAAATAATAAGCATTATAGGGGCTTGTAAATATACATATATATGAACATTAAGTCAAATAATGAATACGTATAAAATAGAGTATGTTCGGCTAAAAATAAAATATTAATATTAATAATATTAACAATAAAAATAATGCTACTGCAAAATAATAATACTAACAAAATAATACTGGTAATAATAATAATAGTCAAAAAATTAATGGGGATTTATTTTGGAGAAAGAATTACGAAGTTGTAATAGAGTTTTGGAATACGGCTCTCCCCCTCCATCTGCCTCTGCCAGATCTCGCCAGTCCCCCTCTCCACTCAGCCTTCTCCCTTCACCTTTTCTATTCCGCGCGCGATCCTCTACAGACCCATCTCCCATTTTCCTTCTCTCTCACTGGTTAACCCTTCCCTTGTTGACGGAGGTCACTCTGTTACCTTGGTCTGCGGTGGTTCCTCACCTGGCCTCTGTAACACCCCGGATTGTATTATGCTTGTACATGTATGTATGTATGTATGTTGACAGTATGCATGTAATTGATTGTAGTATTATGGGTCGATTTTGCTATCGTGGTGGATGGTTAGGGCTACGGGACGGTTTTTCGGGAGAGTTGCATTCCAAGGATGCACGAGAACGAGACGGACCGATACTAGTATAACTGCCAGTTTTCGGCACGACGCACATGCAAATATAACACGGTATGGTACTACAGTGAATATAGGTTGCGTGCGCTCGTTAAAACACGCGTCTCACACTCGTTGGAGCTCGTTAAGGGTTATGTTGGGCAGCCAACCTAACACACACAAAACCAATGGGCTAAGCCATGGTTTTGGTCTACAAAACTACCTATAGCCTAAACCTAACCCCCCCCCCCCCCCCCCCCGCTTGTCAAATCTGGACTACACACCTCCTATCTCTTTCATTTCCCACTTCATTTCCTCCCTTTTGCTCTGGAAATTTCAGAAAGAGAACACCACAAGAGAAGGAGGAGAGAAAGAAGAAGGAAGTGAAGAAGAAGGATCAAAAGGAGATTTCCAAGAGAAGAAGCTTGAAGAAGTTCCTTCTACTCCTACAACCAAGGGTGGGAAGTTTCTCTAAACTTGAAATTCTTATCTTTTAATTAATTTTGATTGCATGCATGTGTGCTAGAATGCTTAGGATTGATCTTCCAAAGGTTAGAAGTTGAAGTCAGAATTGAACTAGAAAAACTGGTTCGGAGTACCATTTTGTGGATTTTTCCGAGAGCAAAATATGATGAATTAGACCATGAAATTAAAAGAGTTTGTTCATATATGTGTAAGGATCATTCATGATTTATTTAAGATTTTTCTATGATCATTTGATATGCTAATAAAATTGTGAGATGGATATGTGTCGTAAGGCAGACTCAGAAAAAGAAAAACAGGATGGCTGATATTGTAGGAATTTCCGTGATTTATTTAAGCATGATATTGATCTGAAATTTTTACTCAATGTTCCTGAATGTATTTTGATTATGTACAAAAGTCAGTAAATTATTTGGATGATTTTAGAGGAATGAGAAAAATCGTTCTATAACCATTAGCTGATATTGAATTAGAAAACTGGACGGTATAATTGGAATTTTGACATGAGGTCTTTTGCATGATGTTGGGTATGATGTCTAGTTTCACCACCATAAATTTTATGTCAATTGGACAAGTGTGCAATTTACTGTGATTTTGTGATTAAGCACTGTGCTGTTTTCAACCAGTTTTGATACTCTGTAAAGATTGGAAATTTGAGACCTGTTAGAGGCACATTTTGAGGATCATGACCCAGTAGAGAGTTGTAGTGGACATCTAGACCTTTCCAACAAAACTAATTTGAGGAAATTCCAGTAAACGGTTGAATTACTATTATTTTTGTAAGACTGTACTGGGGACTAGAGTAGAGCTGAGTGGTCTGAATTGGAGAGACCAATTGTGTGAACTGGTGTATTGATGATAGATGAGTGTGTTAGGGTGACATAATGGTATAATTTGGACTCATGACCAACTAGAGAGTTGTTGAGGACACCGACACCCTTCTACAGAATTTGAGTTTGTGTCGTTCTGATGAACGTGTAGGATTTTGTATTAATGGTAAGGTGCAGCCCGTGCACAGGAAGCACGCAGGCTGGAGCTTGAGAAGCTATGTCGAGGACTTAGATGGTTGAATTTAAGCTCGTGATCAACTAGGAAGTTGTAGCCTAGGATAGTACCTTTCTAGGGTTGGGCTCATACACTCCAATAGGAGTTGAATCGAGAGAGTTATGACCATTTTGGAATTCAGACAGAACCCGTAGGTCGCTTAGTCTGGGTTTGGACTAAGGGTTGTGAAAGCATGTTTCCCTTGTGTGTTATTTGAGTCGATGACTCGTGTCTAGGAGTGGTGGATCTTTGTTATTGAGGTTGTTGACTCCCCGAGTGGGGTGTGTGACACGAGTTAGTCACTAGAGTAAAGTATACCCTGCACCTATCAAGCCTATATTATTAAACTTCTGCCGAGCGTAGGACGTCCGAGCATGCCAGAGAGTGGAGCTCACGGGGCAATTATATATTTACTGTCGGAGTAGCAGTAGGCGTAGGCCATTATGCTAGGCGAGTCCAAGCAGGGGAAGTGGCAAACCGGACCGGTATCGCCAGGGACCAGAGGCTGATAGGCAAGTGTGGAAGCAGTAATTCTTACCCGAAATAATTAGAGTAAGGTAGGGGTTAGAATGGTTTATTAAGGAGTTGGGAAATTGCATTAGTCCTAGTAAACCATAGTCGGTGTTGTATCTTCCAGTCGTAGGGATACGTTCTCGGCCGCTAACGGATTGCGTCCCCGGCTCGTATCTCGATCTGTTGATTCCCAAAGTTCTGCCGAAGTAAGGTGCGGGAGGCCCGGAGGATTTGACCTCCCGTGGTACTGACGTCCCTAAAGCGTGGGTTTTGTGTTTTGTGTTTTTTTGGTATATATCAGTTCATTACCCGATGAGGGGTGAACACGCATGCATCAGTCCATGGGTGGACATGTGGAACCAAGGGTCGTAATGACCAGGTTCAACACGGTTTCTAAGGAGGTCCGTGCACGGGTACCAACTAGTGGTGACCACTTGGGCACTGCAGGGCGGAATTAGACCGACCACTGCAATCTCCTTGGGCGACGAACAGTCTATTGGGAACTGGACTGTGTACAAGAGTAGGGTGCATGGCGAGGGTTCGAATCCATAAATTGTGGAGAAAGATGGCTAGATTTGGGGGCGTATGTAGTATGGGATGCATTCGTGCTCCAAAGTCTTGCTTGCATTAGAAGTTAGGCATGTGAGTTTGCTGCATCTAGTCATAGGGTCATGTCATAACACTGCACTAGAACCCGAATCCACTAAACCCTTGTTTTGGCACACACTCTTCCTTTTTGCATAAATTATTGGTTGTGATTGAATTTTAGAGGATCGCTGTTATCACCAGCTTTGCGTCAGTCGAAGTGCTGATGTTCCCCACCTTTTAGGTATCGATTATACCTTCCGAACAGGTGCAGAGATATCAGAGTCGCGCAGCAGAAGCCTGAAGCTGAGGAGAAAGTCCCGAGGGAACCGATGGGCCACTCAGCGAAGTTCGGCCAGTAATCAGTCGATTACCATTCCAGAAGGCAGCTGATAGCTTTATAAGAGGAGTCTGTAAATACTTGTAATAAGTTGTAATAAATTGATGTAATTTGTACTCCTTGTTTAAGAACAAGTTATCGGTTGTAATCAATGATGTAATGACTTATTTGGCAAACAAAAAGTTTTTAAATTTCCATGTTATTACTGTGTTGAGATGCATTTGAAGGTAAAGATTCTGGAAGGTGTCACGGATGTCCGGTAACGGTTATCCGGGTGCGCTACAGCCTCTTCGGGAGTTGAGGCCTTGCATCTCCTTCTTCTTCGCCTCCCTGACTCGGTGTTGTCGAGGGAGGTTCAAGATCGGCCTTCCGGGGGGGTGGTGCGGTGCATCTTCCCCCAATGCTGTTTCCTACTATCGATAGCTTCCCCTAGATCGGTGTGCTCGTCCCTCCAAGCATCTTCGCTGGTCGCAGATCTGCCTGGTTGAGTCTGCCTCTGTGCTCTCCTGCGATTAGCAGAAAGCCTACCCCTGTAAGTTTTGGTGTTTTTAGTAATTCTTATTATTTTTCTCCTCTTCTTTTTGTTCTTTCTTCTGGCTCCTCTTTGTGGTGATTGTCCGACGTCGAGCAGTTTTTGGGTCACCTTTACTATTCTTAGATCTCGTTCTCACTTCCCTCGTTATTATTCTCTCCCATCGTGCCAGTGTTTCCTTTTTTGCGGAGACCTAGTACTGAGTTTGTGGCTTACATTCTTAATTATTTGTTGTCACCACCCTCTTTGCTTGGATCTCTGAATCCTTTAGGAGGTTGCTGGTGTTCTAATTTTCTTGTTTTGATTAAAGTTCTTATTTTTGTTTATCAATTATAGCATTTTTTTATTCTTTTTCAGGGAAATTATATTTCTTTCTTGATTCTCCCCTTCAATCTCTACCGTAAGTGTTGGACCTCCTCTGATCCTTTTCCCCACTTGTTCTTCTTCTCCTTTTGACCGTTTGGTGTTTTGGGCCTATATTGCAATTGGACTTTCTTGGACTGAGGTTGTTAAAAAATAAAAAATAAAAAAAATTACAACTATTACCTCTCAGGGCCCATCGAATTCTTTTTGTGGAAATCCCAAATCCTAGAATGTTATGGGACATAAGTCACCATTCTCTTACCGCCCACTCCCTCTTTCCCCTTTTTTCTCTTTCTCAAAACCCTTCGTCGTCGTCTCCTACTCTCGCTCCGGTTTGCTTCCATTGTCTCCAACCAGGGCACGTTAGGGCATTCTGTTCAGACAACATGAAGTGTGTGTTTTGTCTTAAAGACGGCCACTCTCATAACCGGTGCTTTTCCCTTCAACAAATTTTGGGGCTTTCGTTGGGTGTGCCCATTTCTGATCAGGTTTTAGCAGCGCTTGATTTCCTCCGCTGCAAACCAAGCTTGTAGACATTCAAGCTCGAAAGCCCAAGAGGGCGAGCTGTAGCGCCTTTCCTCCCCACGCCACTGGTTGCTCAACGTTTAACCGGTGCGGAGAAACACACCCCCAATGTTCCTACTCCCCCTCAAACTAAAGGGATCAAGCCCCAAGTCACTATAGTGTTCATTCCCTCTGGGGAGCTTTCGGATAGAATTAAAACGTTAGAATGCTATGGCACGGTATCGTCCACTGGAGGCTCGGTTTCTAACAAGTCTCTTGATTCCTTTCAATGCAATTTCTGTAATGTCCAAGACTGGGGGTGGGTCATCAATACTTGCTCTGACAGGGAAGTGGTGATCCTATGCCCATCCACTCAAATGCTTGAAGATCTCATTACCACCACCTCCCTAGCTATCGGTGTTATTAAGATTTCTATTCGTAAATGGGGTTATAAGGGGCAGCCGATCCCCTCCCTGGTTCAATCCCCAGTTCAAGTGACTTTACTTAGTTTGCCGCCTTTTTGTGATTCTCACCGGCTCGTGGGGGAAATGTCCAAATGTGTGGGTGAGTTTCACCGCATTTCATCTTCTGCCATGTTGGCCTCTGGATGTTTGCAGGTTGATGCCGAATTCTATTGTCCCCCTAGAGAGGAGAGGGTCGAAGCTTACTCTTTAAGAGATAATTGCTCATCCTTCGATATTTTAGTAATTTACCAAAATGGAGCTTCGGGGGTACTTCTTCAGCGCGTGTAGCGCTGGAAGCTACTAAGCCCTCTGCGGCAGCTTCTCCCCCTCCTACCTCTTTCGCGGCTGGCTCTTCTTCTCACTCGAAGGTTTCTTCGTCTTGGTGGAGGTCGGCTCACAAAGCAACCAATAAAAAGTTCTTCCCTACCAATCGCAGTGGCTTTATCTCTCCCTCGAAAAACAAAATTTCTCCGTCTAAAGCTCATAATCTAGTCTGGATCAATCCAGACTTAGCTGCTTCGAAGCACTCTTCCTCTTCTCAAGTGGGTAAGTTAGTGCCACTGCCTAAACTGCCTACCCCCCTTCCGTTAAAGCACCATTCTGTTCAGTCCCCAGCTGCGGCGAATGCTCCTTCCACCGTTCCTCCAAAGGGCTCCCTGGTTAAGGCAGATGATAAATGGCCGGTTTGGAAGGTGAACCCGCATTTTGCCGCAGATTGGGACAAGTTCACGAGCTTGGTGCACCGTTCTCCTTCATCTACTTCCGAATCCACACCTGTTAATACAAAAGGTCTCTCTTCTTCCGACCCGATGGCTAAAGACTGGACTGAGCAAAACAATCTGTTGGGTGATGAAGCTGCTAATCTAGATCAGGCCAATCTTAATCAAAAGGTGACTTTTTCTTTTCAATTTGTGATTGTTAAATTTGCTTCTCCGCATGTTCTTTTTTTTAACTGTTATTACTTACATCGACTTTGTATTGCCGTTTTTTCGTCTTTTCCGACTACCTATATGCCGGAGTATCTTTTAGTCTCTTATTTTCGTTCTAACTACCGTCTGTGGCCGTCGACATCGATTTCGGTGGGTTCCAACCTAATAAGTCGATGGCGGATGACCACTTTCTCTCTTTCCCCTTCTATTCTCCCTGTTCCTACTTCCCCTTCACGTTTGCTTTCTCCGTCCGGTTATAGTGGACGTTTGGACTTGTCGCCCTCCTCCCTAGTTGCATATCCAGATTGTTCATCACCACTTAGTTTTGCCGGAATTCATAAGAGTATGCAATATAAACCTTTGAAATCTTTGGATATTTCTGCAGATAAAAAATCCTTCTCGGTTATTCGATCTGGTGCTCGCCTTCGAGCTAAAAGAACGACGGGTAATTTTAGTGATGGGAAAGTATCCCCGGCTGCTCATTCTCTTAAGGCTGAGCGCTACTCCCTCTCGTCCTCTATGTCTGGTCATGATCATATTGGATTAATCTATCAAGTTCAATTCGACTCGCTATCAAATCTTGAAATGTCTCGCCTTGCTGCGGCGATGGGGTTTCTGCCTAGCTCCGACAACATTGCAGATTTTGATTCTATTCGTTGTCGTGAATTTTTTAGTGCTTGTGCAAATAAGGAGTTTATTGATTAGTATCTCTTGGAACGTTAAGGTTCTGTGGAGTACGACCAAGCAACAAGCTGTGTTCCAACTGATTTCCTCTTCACATTGTGATTTGATTTCCATTCAAGAATCTAAACTAGATTTCCCGTCCCCCTCCATCTATCGTTCGATCAGAGGATCTTTAATTACCAATTGGATTTCTCTTGATGCAATTGGATCAAGTGGTGGGATCCTATTTGGTTTTAAAGATGACCAATTCTCTCTCATTTCGTCTCGTACATTAGCTTTTTTCCTCGAGGTACGCCTCCTCTAGGTTGAATTTAATTGTATTCTCACCGTGATCTCGGTTTATGGGCCGTCCTCCGATGATCGTCGGGACGAGTTTTGGAATGAATTTATCTCTTTCCAACACTCTATCCAAGGCTTCTGTGTCTTCTGCAGTGACTTCAATGTTATCAGATTCTCCTATGAAAGATCAGGAATCACATCGACCTCTTCAGCGTCTTCCCGTTTTAATGACTGTATCAGTTCCCTTCAACTAACTGAAATTCCTACAAACGGTAGAGCTTTCACCTGGTCTAACATGCGGTCGGCTCCGACCACGGCTAAGCTCGATCGTTTTCTCGTTTCCCTCAATTGGATTAACTTTTTCCATAACGCCTTCACGACTGCTTTGCCTAATCCGTCGTCTGACCATGTAGCTATCTTGTTCTTCTCCAATTATAATTTCTCTAGATCGTTCAAATTTCGCTTCAAAATACTCTGGTTGCAAGATCAAATTTTCGTTAACCTCATTACCGAATGCCTCTCTGCTATCTCAGGATCGTTCAGTCTAGGCCGAATCCTTCTTAAACTTCATGCTATCAAGTATGACGTCAAGATTTGGCACAAAGAGAGATTCGCCAATGCGAATTTTCTTTAAAATGTCTTCCTTTCTTCCATTGACTCCATCGATAAACTCGAGGAGCTTGGATCCATTTCGGATGCCCTTAGAGCCGAACGTGTGTCGTGTAAGAGAGAATATGCATCTCTTCTTCATAATGACCACATTAAATGGGCCCAGAGGGCTAAGTTTCATTGGCTCAAGGAGGGTGATGGCAACACTTCCTTTTTCCACAATTTTGCTTCCCATTGCCAAAGATGTAACCAGATCTCATCTATTATCGACAATGGCGTTGAATTGACTTCTGACTCCCTAATCCATGCGACCTTCCTTCGTTTCTTTAAAGATCTTCCGGGTACTAATAAGCATCATTCCATTCATTTGGACTGGGTACAATTATATGGACAGCAATCTCACGATCTGTCCAGTAAGGAAGATCCGTTTTCATTAGAAGAGATAAAGTTAGCGGTGTTCTCTTTGATGAGTGATTCTGCCCCAGGGCCGGATGGATTTCTAGCTTTCTTCTTCGAACGGTTCTGGGACTATCTTAAAGATGATCTTCTGAAAATGTTCTCGGACCTTCACCAAGGGTCATTCTCTTTTGATAGGATCAATTACGCTCATATCGTTCTCATCCCCAAAATTTTGGGTGCCAACTCTGTTGCTAACTTTCGCCCGATTAGCCTTATTAACACGACTTTCAAGATCATTATGAAAGTTCTATCGACCCGCCTCAGTGCGGTCATCTCCCCCATGATAGACCCAGTGCAGTTGGGCTTTATTAAAGATCGATTTATTTTAGATAGTGTGGCTTCGGCTCAAGAAATCATTTCAAAATGCCATAGATCCAATTCGGAGGGTATTCTGTTAAAATTAGATTTTCAAAAAGCCTAATATAATGTGAGTTGAGACTTCCTTTTCGAAATCCTTCTTCACCGTGGTTTCAGTCCGAAATGGATTGCATGGATTAAATCCAGTCTTTTCGCTGGTACCTCATCCATTATTATTAATGGTTCGGAAGGTCATAAATTTAACTGTAAGCGTGGATTGCGGCAAGGTGACCCGATTTCCTCTCTCTTGTTTTCTCTTATGGCCGATGTTTTCAATAAGCTGCTTCGTAACGCCTAGGACGTAGGTGTTATCGATGGGCTTGGGGGATCTCAAAATTACCGTTGTAGCACCCCGGATCCCTGTTACCGGACATCCGTGACACTCACCAGAATCTTTGCCTTCAAATGCATCTCAACACAGTAATAACATAGAAATTTAAAAACTTTTTATTGCCAAATAACGTCATTACATCATTGATTACAACCGATACCTTGTTCTTGGACAAGGACTACAAATTACATCCGCTCATTACAACTTATTACAAATAATTACAGAATCCATTTGTAAAGCTATCAGCTGCCTCCTAGAATGGTAATCGACTGATTACTGCTGAACTTCGCTGAGTGGCCCATCGGCTCCTCGGGGACTTACTCCTCGGCTTAAGGCTTTAGCTGCGTGACTCTGATATCTCCGCACCTGCTCGAAAGGTAGGAGTCGATACCTAAAAGGTGCGGAACGTCAGTACTTCGACTGACCCAAAGCTGATGATAACAGCGATCCTCTAAAATTCAATCACAACCATAATTTATGTAAAAAGAAAAAGTGTTGTGCCAAAACAAGGGTTTAATGGAATCGAGGTCCAGTGCAGTGATATGCCATGACCATATGACTAGATGCAACAAATCGCATGCCTGATTCTATTGCAAGCAAGACTTTGGAGCACGAATGCATCCCATACTACATACGCCCCAGAATCTAGCCGTCTTTCTCCACAGTGCAGGGATTCGAACCCTCGCCATGCATCCTACTCTTGTACTCAACCAGTTCCCAATAGATTTGTCGGTCGCCTAAGGAGGTTGCAGTTGGTCGGTCTAGTTCCGCCACTGCAGTGCCTAAGTGGTGGTCGTAGCCGCCACTTGGTACCCGCATACGGACCTCTTCAGAAAGCCGCATTAAATCTGGTCGCAAGACCATATGATTCCCATGTCCACCCCTACCCCGAGCTTTGGACTGACGCATGCGTGTTCACCCCTGATCGGGTTATGAACTTGTTTATATACCAAAAAACAACAAACCCACTCGCATAGGGACGTTAGCACCTCGGGAGGTCAAATCCTTCTAGCCTCCCATACCTTACTCCGACAAAACTTTAGGAATTAACAGATCGAGATACGAGCCGAGGACTCACTCATGAGTGCCGAAAACATATCCCTACGACTGGAAGGTACAACACCGACTATGGTCTGCTAGGACTAATAAAATTTCCCAAACTCCTTAATATGTCATTCTAATCACTTTGGGTAAAAGATAAGATTTCTTCCAAACTTGCTTATTGACCTCCAGCCTTGGCGATACTGGTCCGGTTCGCTAATTCCCCGGCTTGGAATTGTCCAGAATTACGGCCTACAATCGCCGCTACCCCGGCTGTGAATGTATGTTCACCCCTGACCTGGGCTATGAACTCATATTAATGGTACGGCTCGGATGTCCTACGCTTCGATGGAAGTTTATAACTTAGGGTCGACAGGTGTATGGTATCCCTTACCCTAGTGACTAACTCGAGTCACGCATCCCACTATGGGAGTCAACAACACCAACAACAGATACCAACACCCCTAGACAAGAGTTATCAACTCTAATAGTACACAAGGAAAAAGTCCTCACAATACCTAGTCAAAACCAAAGACTAGGCAATCTACTGGTTTCTGCCCGAATCTTAAAAAGGTCATAACTCTCTCGATACAACTCCGATTGGGGTGTACGAGCCCAATCCAGAAAGGTAAGAACCTAGGCTACAACTTTCTAGTTTATCATAAACTCAAATTCCATCATCTAGGTCCTCAAAATAGCCTCTCAAGCCTTAGCCTGTGTATTCCCTATACACGGGCTGCACCTTGCCGGTAGCACAAAATACTACTCACTCATCAGAATGTCACAAACCTAAGTTCTAGAGAAAGGTGTGGGTGTCCTTAACAAATCTCTAGTTGGTCATGAGTCCAAAATATACCATACCAATAAATCACCCTAACATACACATCTCTCACCAATGTACCGAGTCACACACTAGGACTTCCTAATTCAGAGCACTCAGATCCATTCTTGGTCTCTATCGAGTATTACAAAAATCACAGTAAATCAACCATTTACTGGAAATTCCTCAAATAGGTATTGTTGGAAAGTTCTTGATGTCTAATACAAATCTCTAATGAAATAGTTCCTCGGATTTTGCTCTTAAGGAGCCTCAAATGTACAATCTCTACAGGGTATCAAAATTGGCTGAAACCAGCACAATACATACTAAATAAATCATCATAAATTCCATACTTATCCAAATGATACAAAATTTACAGTATTGAAACTAGAGATCATAATAAACAACATGAAAAAGGTTTCATGTCAAAAATCTATGTATACACTGAGTTCTCCCTATTTCAATTAAGCATAGAAAGTCATCATGTTCTTCAGTTCAACTCCAGCTACTATTTAAAGATCAATTTTTATCAAGCCTATAAATTCATCCAACCATTTCTATGATTTTTTATAGAATCTAGATGCATGTAGGAATACAGGGTAAAAAATTCAGATCAATAACATGCTCCAATAAATTAGGAAAATTCCAACAACACCAGTCATCCTGTTAACCAACTGCTGATTCTGCCGTACGACACAGTTCTACCATTCGATTTTATTAAAATATCAAATCTTCTCAGAAAAATCCGAAATAAATCATGAACTATGTAAACATAAATGGGAACAATCTCTGAAAATTTCATGATCTAATTCCATGTGTTATGCTCTCGAAAAAATCTAGAAATTAGTATTCTGTTAAAGTTCTAGTTCCAGTTTCTGATTTCATCTTTCAAACTCTTAGATGTTCATACTAGCACTTCCTACCACACATGCATGCAAGAAAATCAATTAAGAAACATGGAGAAATGTTTAGATTAACTCCCCACCCTGAGTTGATGAAGAGTAGTTGATCTCTTGAGCTTTCCTTCTCTTGAGAATCCTTCCTTGAGTCCCTTCTTCAATCTCTCTTCTTTCTGTCATTCTCTTCTTTTTTCCTTAGTAGAGTTCTGAAATTCCATAGCACGGGAGGTGGGAAAGAGTGGTTTTTGGTGGAGAAATGAAGAAGGAAAGAGGGGGAGAAATAGGTCAGATCGGGGGGGGGGGGGGGGGTTAGGATAGGTGGTAGGTTGTTTTGGAGGCAAAACCATGGCTTAGCCCATGGTTTTGTGGTTGATTGTGTTGGCTGCCCATTTTAGTTTAAATGGGTCACTTCGAATGTGAGACGAGAGGTTTATCGAGCGTACGCAATATATATTCACCGTAGTATCATACAGTGTTATATTTGCATATGCGTCGTACTGAAAACTAGTGTTTATACTAGCATCGGTCCTCCTCGTTCTCGTGCATCTTTTAGAATGCAATCCTCCAATAAACCGTCCCACACTAACCACATACCACGATAGCAAAATCAAATAAAATACTGCAATCATGTGCACGCATACAGACAATATACATACATACATATATATACAAGCATCAAACAATCTGGGGTGTTACAACCGTGGAGTGCTGAACCTCCAATATGCTGATGATACCATCATTTTTGCCAAAACCAACGGGTTCACCTTACGTAACCTCAAGCTCCTTCTTTACTTATTTGAAAATGCCTCTGGCTTATCGATCAACTTTCAAAAATCTTTGGTTTTGTGGTTGGGTGGGGATCCCAACTGCCAAGTTGAAATAGCACAATTTTTCAACTATTCTCCTACTTCCTTTCTTATTCAATACCTGGGCATTCCTTTGAGATGGGGGAAACTCCATCGATCTGATTGGATGCCAATGATCGAAAAAGTCGAATCTAGACTTAACGTTTGGTCTAGCAAACATCTGTCTCATGGAGGCAGACTTACTCTTTTAAATTCGGTTCTCTCTTCTATCCCGCTTTGTATGATGTCATTCTTTTACGTTCTGTCTTGGGTTATCAAGAGGATTAATCAAATCCGTAGGAACTTTTTCTGGTCTGGAGCCGATATTTTTAGAGCCGGTTCGCATCTTTGCAACTGGAAGTTGATTTGTACCTCCAAAGAGGCAGGAGGCTTGGGGTGCTTGACCATAGGCACCAAAACTTAGCTCTCCTTGGTAAATGGTTATGGAGAATTCTGAAACACGAACATTTACCCTGGGCTCGCATTATCTCTATTAAATGTTTTTCCCATCGCAAGGTGTGGGAATTTCCCACCACCATCTCGAGAAATTCCTCCCCTTTTGGAAAGGGATTTGGTAGGTGGTGGGTCCCTTTCAATGCGGTATCTCTCACGTTTGCGCTAATGGCTCTAAAACCAAGTTTTGGATCGACCTTTGGCTCGGTAATATTAGGCTTGCATTGGCTTTCCCTTCGTTATTCCAACTGGTTTCCAACCCCTCTGCCATAGTGGCAGACTATGTTATCATACTCAATAATCAAAAATTTTGGTCTATTCAATTTAGTTGCGTTCTTTCCTCTTCACTTGAATTTAAGCTTCAAGAGCTTTTCGTAATCCTTAATCTTTATCCTTGGTTCCCCATGGATGATTTTAAATGGCATTGGACCAAGTTCGGTAGCTACTCGGTCAAATCTTTCTACAATTTCCTTAATTTTGGTGGTATTCGTTCCCCGCTTGCTAAGCCTTTATGGAGTAGTTGCACTCCCCTAAAAGTGAAGATCCTTACCTGGCTTGCTCTCAACAACAAACTTATCACCGTTGAGGTTCTCAATAACAAAAACCTGGCTCTAGGTCAATTATGTTCTTTTTGCTCTTCAACTCATGAAGACGTCGACCATCTTTTTCTCCATTGCAGCTTTACTCAACGATTGTGGATTATTAACAACCGTGCTTGGCAAGTACCCACTATCCCCAATGACTTTTTCTCTTGCTGGAGGTCTCATGATCTTAAGTACGAATTTCATTACTCCTGGTTCTTGTCCTTGATGGCGATCATTTGGGTGATTTGGGCGGAACAGAACAGATGTATTTTTACTCATTCTTCTTCCTCAATCGATACCCTTATCGATGAATTTTTATTCTTTACCAAATTTTGGCCTTCCATTTTATTGCATGATAAAGTAGAAGCTTTGCATCTTGGTCGCCTGGATGAGGTGACTACCTTTTATCGTGCCATTAACATTTATTCCTCATAGTGCTCATTGCTTATTGTTTATAACCCATCCTCCTTTTCCCTGCAACTCTTATCTGCTGTGGTGGTGCTCTACTTCCTTTCCGACAGGTTTTTAGGGTAGTTCTGGCCATGTTAAGCATTCTTGGTTCAGCTCTTGTCTTCCTAGCTCTACTGGATTGGTTTTCTTCTAGCTCTTTGTTTGTTATGTTCATGTTGTGATGGATTATGTTCTTTTTGTTATATGTCCTGGTTGTATTTTGTTATGTTCATGTTCTGAAGTGCTTTATGGTTTTGTTTTTGTGGCCGGCTGCTAATGCTTGTTATGGGCCGGATTAGGTGACATTAATCCATCCTGTTTCTTATGTTGTGTGATATTCCCATTATGGTGATGTGTGGTATGATTTTTGCCTAGGTCTGTAGTTGCATTTTTTTCTTGCGGGTTTTTTAGCTGTGTGCAGGTGGACGATTCAGCTTTCTCTTTCGGTGGGATTTCCATAGATGAGTAGTGTGGTTAGCTTCTCCTCTGTTGTTGAGTTCTCTTGGAGCCTGTTTCCATTTTTTGGGTCTTACTGCTTGTTCTCTTTTGGATCCAATTCTGTACCTGTTTGTTGATCGGCTTTTTAGGATTTCTTTGCCGAGGTGGTCATTTTGGCATCGCCCTCCATTTGAGTGATGTCTGGATGCTTTGATTTGTTGAGTGACGTTTGTTGTCGCTAGCTTGGTTTTTTTGTTTGCTTCCATTATAGCTCCAGGTTCCGAGGTCGATGCATACTAGTTGTTTCGCATGGGGGATGGTTTTGCCTCCCTGTGGCCTCGGTGCCGGTCTCTCACCTGGCTGGAGAGCTCCTATGTGCTGGCCCAATTTCACTTAGTTAGCTTCTCTGGGCCCTTGCCTGTGTTTCGTGATGGAGCGCCTTTCGTTGCGCCAGCGCTTCTGTCGTCTTCTTTGCGGCCTGTGTTTAGTTTCTGTCTTTTGTATATAGTTTAGGCCTTAGCAGCAATTAGCTCAATTGCGCATGCTTTTGTTGTGGGTTGTCTTGTTAGCTTTCTTATCGTTTAACTTTTGTAAAATTCGTTCTCTCATTGCACTCACGTTTTTTAATTTAATTTTTGGGTTGGAATCTTATGATTCTATCCACGTTATCAAAAAAAAATATTAATAGTGAAAATATTAATAATAATACTGATAATAATAATAATGAAAATGTTAATAATCACAATGATAATAATGATATACATATAAAAATAGGATTTGAGATAAACAAGTTTATTAAAATCAAAATAGTAATAAAATAAAATATAAATAATCGATCACTTAGAAATAGAAAAATAAAGTTAGAATATACTATTATTCGAAGTAAATATAATTTTCGGTTCGAAAAGATTTTAATAGAAGGTCTAAATCGAGTTTAAAACAATAATGAATTTATAAATAATCAAAGTACCGAAAAAATTCAAAAAAATGTATTTACGGAAACAAGGGTTACACCCAGCGACAATAGTGATTCGACCTCCGTCGAATGCCAAACACCCACTTGCTTGGATCTCGACCCCTTCTTTGGCCCGCGATCAATCCCTCCTTGGTTAGTGATCCGCCGGCTCTCGAGAACTGTCTTCATCCAAAACATCCCAAGGTAACAAGGGTTATCAAATATCAAGGGTCGAAATGGATAGATAGTCCTAAGGTGATAACCATTACCCTAGGCAACAACAAGCTAATATACATTGCCAAATATATAACAAACAGTGGACATTCACAAGTCTGATTCCGCGTGATCAATTCATAATTTAAAAGCTAATTAATAGCTATCAAATTCTAAATTATGGCCTTAACTTTACACAGTAGCTTGACCTAACCCTAGGACATTACCAAGCCCAAGCGTACCAACGTTAACCACACTATGACCAACTAAGAAGCAAACTGACCATCGTCAATTGCCACCCCGCCTTCCACGTTTGGAGTTGATTATGACCTAAGATATTCTATTGCCTTACTATGATGAAAACATATATTTGATCAAAACAACAACTTAGTCATTCAACATACACTTGGTGTTTACGAAAATCACCAAATATCACACACTCGATGAAAATCATGATTCTTAGGGTTTTTGGAAAGATCATCAAGCCTACTACATCATCTCAGTTGAAAATTTTCTCATATTAATTCATTTTAGAGAAGAAAAATGTCCATTTCTGATGTGCATGCAAAACCCCCAGAATTGATAAAATTATCGACCCATCGCACAATAAAACTCTGTTAAAATAACAAACGATATCAAAACCTTATAATATTTTACAGAATTGCTCTAGACGCATAGGAGCATTACACATCCAAAATTTAGCAATGAATTTCAAGTATACAAAAAGTTGAGAGTATTTGAATAAGATGCAAAATTACTAACAGAAACTGCACTGTTTCTTAACCACTGTAACAAATTATATTTAGAAGAAATACCAAATCTTCTTCAAAAATTACGAAACTTGGTAGAGTGGCTGTGGACACATAGAAGAATCTCATATAAAACTTTCAGCTCAAGACTCCAAGTATTTAGAGAGTTATGCTAATTGGAATAGGATGCATATTTCCAAACAGCAGTCGCATTGCTTCTCAACCACAGCGAGATTTTACATTTTATAAAAATATCAAAAATTCTCCAAAAATTATGAAATATGGAGGAATTGATAAGAACATGTAATATCACATACTTTATAAGTTTGAACTCTAGATTTGTAGTATTCAAGTTGTTAAGATATTTACAAGTTAGGCATATTAAAATTTCAATACCGCAGAATTTTTTTTCCCAAACAGCAAAGAAATGGAATTTATTAAAATATCATACTACACCCAAAATTAATAAAATTTGGTGGAGATGTTTTGAACATGTATAAGACGCGCTAGTAAAAATATCGTTTCTAAATTCACTGTGATCATGGAGATACTAACTTTACAAGTTGACATGTTAAATTCTGCAAACAGCAGTTTTTCTATTTAAAACATCAACTTAATAGATTTAAAAAAATATCAAACCTCCTACAAAACTCACGAAATTTGGGGTGAACATTAGGGACACAATAAAAATACTACCATAAAAATTTCAACCTCAATTTCTATTATAGCACAAAGTTATGTTCTTCTAAATCAAGCATGTTTAAAATTCAACAAAACAACAATTTTTGCCCCAAATAGCAACTTTAACGAATTTATTAAAATATCAAATCACCTCCAAAATTCACGAAATTTGGGATGAATATTAGGGATATAATCAAGATGCCACCATAAAAGTTTCAACCTCAAATTCTAAGATAGTACCAAGTTAAGTTTTTTCTAATGCAGCATGCCTAATTCTTCTCAAGATTCAATATTTTCCCATTAATTAATAATTCTAGCCCTAGAACTCACGTAGGAACATACAAGATTTCATTCACACCATTAAGCAAGCCCAAAAATAAGCACTTCATATTCCTCAATCATAAAAACATTCAACATGCATAGAGTTTGAAAAATCACCCACATATGAAGCTTTTGTTGATTTTCTCCTCCACCTAGCTCCTTTGCTCTTCTTCTCCAAGCTTTCTTCTTATCCTTAGGTTTAGATGATGAGAAATATATTTTTGAAGTAGTGAAAATGCTAGAAAATGAAGAAGGGATGATTTTGGAGTAGAAGAAGAATTTTTAGGGGTTTTGGAAGATGAAGGAAATTAGTGGGTTCTTCTTTTTTTTAAAAAGAATAAAATGGAAATTGAGGGGGGGGGGAGCTTACCTAAAACAAGCCCATTGTTTTAGAAGTGGTTTTTCGGTTTGGATGAATGGTTTAGGTTTTTAGTTCATATGGATAATTAGGGATGGCGAACGGGTCGTACGGGCCGGGCCGGGCCCAACCCGTACGGGTTGGCACGAATACTTAGTCGGTCCGGGCCGGGTTGCACCCTTATATGGGCCGGGCCGGGCCAGGCTAAGTTTTCGTTTGGGTGGCCCGCCCAACCCTTGAACCCTTTAGGGTTCAACCCGGGTTGGTCCGGGTTGACCCGCGGGTTGGCCCGTTTAATAATTTTTTTTTTTTGGTAGCTTAAATTAAAATAATAATAATAATAATTTTACAAATGATGTATACAAACAACCATATGTTTGTTTGATGAATACTACAATTCTTCAAAAATTATAATACTAAGTAAGTAATAATACTAATAAGTAATAATACTACAATTCTTCAAATATCCCCAAATGATGTTTAATTATAATACTAAGTAAGTAATTCAGTAATAATACTAATAAGTAATAATACTACAATTCTTCAAATATCCCCAAATGATGTTTAATTATAATACTAAGTAAGTAATAATACTAATAAACAATAAAAATCGTAATAATAATAATAAGATTGAAAGAGTGAAATTGACAACAAATTTTGAAATATTATTTATATGAATTTAAGTTATACAATTTGAACAATTTATAACGAAATGAAGAATTCAATTCACAAATAAGTTTTATATAATAACATATTTCTTATATACAATTTGAATTGAGTACAAGTTTTCTAATTTGACATAACAAGCAAAGCTATTGTTGTTGTTGTTGTTGTTCTTCTTCTTCTTCTTCTTCTTCTTCTTCTTCTTCGGGCGAGTTGCTCCCACTTGTGGAACTTGATAGTGCTTTCCCTTGCGTCCTATCTTCAGCCTTCAGCCAGTCTTTTGTGCAAACGAGCATCTCTAATGCCTCGGGCTTCAACCGATTCCTGTAATCAGATAGAACCCTGCCACTTGTAGAAAATGCACTCTCAGAAGCAACTGTAGAGACAAGAGGAGTTAGTAAATCTTTAGCCATAATTGACAGAATACTAAAAGTGTGTTCATGTTCTTTCCACCATTGTAAAATATCTAGTGGAGAAAGAGTAGGCTCAGTATCCTGTTGGTTATACCAATTTAATTCATTTGGTTGATTAGTCCTAAGTTTTTTAGATTGAATTTGTTCAAGTAAACTAAATGTTCTATCACCAATTCTACTTTTACCCTTACCTTTAGAACTACCAGAAGAAGAACTAACTACAGAAGTTGTACTACTAGAAGCAAAACGTCTATCATAATAATCATACAAGTTATTTAACGTAGATTCAAACTGAACTAAAAAAGTAGCGCAATCAGTTGTTAATTCTACATTGTTCTCTAAATATCCAAAAAACATTTCTATCAAATTCTTCATACCTTCTAATTTGATACAGGGATCCATAACAGTAGCAACACAAATCAACATAGGAGGAGGAAAATAATACTTCAAAAAATTTTGAAATGCAGGTATTACAATGTCACTAATATAGGGATCATTTAACATTTCGTTAAATATTTGCATCATGCTAACTAATTCAAAAAAAATGCTACTAGAAGTAGATTCATATGTTTTTGAAAATTTTAAAGTTGCGGTTTTAAAATGTTCTAAAAAATTCAACAAAGATTCAGCAAAAAACCAATCGGTGGGAGTCATTTCAAAATTGTGCATATTTTTTGCGATACAAAAATCATTTACAACTGCTTTATAATCGGTGACAACATTTAGTAAATCAAAAGTAGAATTCCATCGGTGTCTAACATCCTTTGAAAATTTTCTAAAAGGAACATTTCTAACCCTACACCAAGCTTTCCATTCTTGTAAAATGCTTAGACTTAATGCAATGAAATGTACACAATTTCTAATTTTAACTATATATGGATCGGCTATTCTTAATGCATCTTGAACACATAAATTTATAATATGACATGCACATCTAACATGAAAAATATTGTCAGATGGAGGGTTTAATACAGATTTTAAAGTAGTAATTGCTACATTGTTGTTAGATGCATTATCAAAACTAATAGCCATAATTTTACCGCGAATATGAAAAATATCACAAATTTCTATAATACGGTTTGCTATTTCAGCACCACTATGGGGATACGGCAACGACGCAAGTGATATGATTCTTTTTTGAAGAATCCAATCATTGTCGATCCAATGACAGGTTATTCCCATCGTTGGAATATTGTTGACACCCGTCCAACAATCCAAAGTTAAACTAGCCCTACAAGTTAAACTCCATAAAATTGCAATCAAAGCGTCCTTCATTTCCATGTACACTTTAAAACAATCCGATTTGCAAGTATTTCTCGGAATTCTTTTAAAATGAGGGTTTAAGGCCGTTTGATTAAAATTTTCCAAGTTCCTACTCTCAGGATAGGAAAATGGCAACTCTTCCTTAATGACTAATCGGGCCATTTCCCGACGAACTAGTTCGGGATCATAAAGGTGGCTATCTACTTGACCGGTCCTAGGGTTGATTTTTTGTTGGCCTTGTATTTGATCAAGAAGTTCTTTATGATTATGTTGTATGTGCCTACTAATTGTACCGGTGCCGTCACCCTTCTTGAATTTGAATGTTTTACTACATGTTTTACACACTTTCAGACCTATACCCGGAGTATGTTCGTCCGGGATATAATTATAAAACTTATGCCAATCGCTAGTTTCTCCTCTACTTTTCCTACTACTACGGGGTTGTGTGGTTTCGGGTTGTTGTTGTTGTTGTTTTTCTTCTAATTGTATGTCACCTACAACATCCATGTCGTGTGTACCCCATTGTTCCATAGTAGGATCAATGTAATCTTGGGCGGGCTCACTAGTTAGGACAATTGGTGGCCTACGTGAAGAGGAGGAGGAATCTTGTCCGCTACGACCGCTACCGCGTGATCTAGACATAATGTGGTAATGTGCTAAAGTATGTAAAAAAAATATACAATGTAGGAGCGGTGAATTATACAAAAAAAATATAAAAAACAAGAGGGTTGAGATAGAGAAGTTCAAAAAACGAACAATAGTTTTAACTACAACGCAAAAAAAAATTCACAAGAGAGATAGAGATATTTTGATACCGTTCACCGTGGAATGCGCGTATGTAAAAAAACCGTGAAAATAAGAATATAATAGAAAAGATGGAGGAGCGCTTTGCCGATTCCGCAATTGAAGAGTTGAGAAGAGGTTGAAGTAGATTTGACGAGGGTTGAAGAGAGTTGAAGACGTTGAATTTTGATTCCGATACGATCGAAATTTGATCGTGTATACGCCTCCTTGTACACTTGTTTGATGAGTACTACAATTGTTCAAAAATTCTTTACAAATGATGTATAATAGTAGAGAGAGTAAGAGAGTGAGGTGTGATTTTTTATGAAATTTTTGGGGATATTTATAGGCTAAATATGTGGGGAAAAACAAAAAAAAACAAAAAAAAAACTCACCCAACGGCTCAAAGAGCCGTTCTGTCCCAGATCAGCTCTCGGCAACGGCATTTTCGACCGTTCGACCCGCGGGTCAACGGTCGACCCGTCACGGGTCGAACGTTCGACCCGTACGGGTCGAACGGGTCGAAACCCGCGGGTCGACCCGCGGGTTGGCAGGTCCAATTCGTGGGTTGGACCGGGTTCGTGGGCCGGGTTTCGCAAATTTAATTCGCCTTAATTGCGACCCGGGTCGACCCGGTACTGTTCACCGGGTTCGACCCGAACCCGCCAAAAAGCTAAGCGGGCCGGGTTGGCGGGCTGGGTCGCGGGTGGGTCGCCGGTTGACCCGGCCCAGTTGCCATCCCTATGGATAATTATACAAAATACATACACACACACATTCATTTCATACACATATGTATATACATACATGTATCCATACATGTATCCATACATGTATCCATACATGCATACAAGATAAATGCATACTAATCTCAAACAAAATATTTGTATATATACATAAAAAAATTATCACTATAGAAATACTATACGTTCCGTATCGATTAAAGTTGAGACAATCATAAAATTTAATTGAGAAATTATCCCAACTCTGGTTTAACAATTGAACCATTGTTGGGTTCAAAACATATTAAATAATACGTCCCAATACTTACTCAATTAAAACAATTGAGAAAAATCTATTAATACGTGCAAATCTTAATTGTGCATAGACTAATGTACAAAATAGTTATATACTATATTTTGCGGGATCTTACAAATTCATATACTAAGTCACCTCATCTTATAATCCTCGCGTCAATTAATCCTTGACCAAAGTAAAGAGGTAGGGGCTTAAAGTCGAATATTGGTGTAAACCTACTGTAATAGGAAAATCACTGGTCTCTTTTATAGTTGTTCTAATTGTGGTCATTGCCCCCTCGTACATATCTTTAATTACTTCATTATACCGAATAGTTACTCTTTTATAATTTAACACCCACCATACTATGTCTCTAGGTACTTTATCATATGCTTTTTCTAGATCAACAAAAACCATATGTTGATCTTTCTTATTCTCCCTATATTTTTTTCCATAAGTCTCCTCACTACATAAATTGCTTCCATTGTTGACCTCCCAGGCATAATCCAAACTGATTTCAGACACTGTAGTTTCTAGTTTGAGTCTATGTTCGACCACTCTCTCCCAAATTTTTATCGTATAACTCATTAATTTAATCCCTCGATAGTTGGAGCAACTTTGTATATCTCATTTATTTTTATATATAGGTACTAAAATACTTTTTCTCCATTCATCGGGCATCTTCTTAGTCCACAAAATTTTATTAAATAATTTTGTTAGCCAACCCACTCCTACATCCCCAAGACACTTCCAAACTTCAATGGGTATATCATCTGGTCCTAAAACTTTTCCTATTTTAATCATTCCTATAGCATTTCAAATCTCCGAGATCCTAATTCTACTGAAAAACATATGTTCTCGACTCTCCCTCGAGTCCTCTATATTTAATTTGCCCACAACATTCTCATTTAATAACTTCTCAAAGTAATTTCGCCATCTTTCCTTAATTTCTCATCTTTTATTAAGACTTGAATCATCTCTCTTAATACACCTAATTATATCCAGATCTTTTGTTTTTCTATCCTTTTGTTTAGCAAGCTTATAAATGTTATTTTCCCCTTCTTTTGTTCCTAATTTTGTGCATAAATCATCCTAAGCGTTTTCTTTTGTATCTCTTACCCCTTTCTTCACTTCTTTTCTAACTGTCTTATATCTCTCCAAATTCTCTTTATTTCTACTCTTTTGCCATATTTTGAAGGTTGTTCTTTTTCTCTCACAATATTTTGGATTTCTTCTTGCCACCACCATGTTTCTTTATTTAGCAACCATCTACCCTTAGATTCTCCAAGTACCTCCTTTGAAATTTCTCTTATGTACGTAGCCATTTTAGTTAACATCATATATATCTCACATTCCCAATTCCATGATGCTCCTTTAACGACTTTATGTCTAAAAACTTCTAGTTTCTTTCCCTTCAAGTTCCACCAACTAATTCTTGGGTTCCTAGTGTAATATCCCGGTCGGATATTATATTTGTATTATTATTATTTTTAAAATTAAAATATTTTTATGGAAATTTCTTGGTTTTACTAATAAAAAGTTATCTGTATATATATAAGTAAGTATATATATGTATTGTATCGGTTTTGTGCACTTGTACAAAATCCTGTAAAATGCGTTTTTGAGAAAATATCTGTAAAATCTCGGGTTGATATTAAAAATTATTACTTTATTTTATTTTCCGAATTGAAATATTTTTTGGTGGATATTACCCGGTTTAGTTAATAAACATTATTTATATATATATATACCAGTCTGTATACATCTGTATTGTATCAAATTGGTACTAAAATCTTCCAAGCCGGTAATAAAATTATTTTTATTATTATTTCTGAATTAAAATATTTTGGTAGAGATTATTCGTTTTGACCAAATAAAAAATTATCTGTATAGACAGATATATATATACGTATATGTACTGTATTGATTTCGTATGTTTGTACGAAATCATGTAGTATGTGATTTTGGAAAAATACCTTTTATTTTTTTGAATCATGATCAAATGGAGGGTTAGAAATGAGTTGGATGTTGATTGTAATATAAAATTGCAAATTGAACTCCAATTGTTAAACCACAAAAGGGAGTGACACTTGGGTTCTTCTCACACCACAAGCCCACCCCTTCCACTCCGATAAAATGCCTTTGGCTGGGGAAAGCCCTATTTTTCATTTTTTTTTTCTTCATTTCTCATCTCACTCCATCTGTAACCCCTATTTTTCATTTTGTGTACTTCTAGAGTGTATTTTTTTTTTGTTTGGTGTATTTTCTCTCTTGGATTTTTCTGAACCGTATATTGGAGTTGTTTTCAATATATATTTATTTTTTTTCATTTTGAGCTCTTTGTGTTCGAATGATTGTCTCTTTTGTTTCGTTCTTCATTATTTTGTTCTTTCTTCATTTTGGTCTCGTTCTCTTTATTTTATTTTATTTTATTTGTGGGTGTTTGTGGTGGTAGTGATTTGGTTGTCCTATTTATCCCCAATCCTATTTGATATCCTATACAAATTGTATTCTATTTTGAAGTCCAAATAAACAATCCTATTAGTACTCCTAATTACCCACAACCCAAATACCCATTAACCCAACTTGTGTTCTCAACCCTAATCCCCTTATATTTATACTCTCTAATCTCCCTCATCTAAACCCTAACCCTAATACACATCCCCTTCCTATCCCGACCTCCCCTCCTTCTTGCGCCGCACACAGCACCCGACGCCAGCCCCTACTCCCCTCCGGCCTGCCTTCACCCGAGCCCAGGCCAACCCTCCCTTCTCCGGCTGTGTACCCCAACCCGAGCAGCCCAACACTCCAAACCTGAGCCCCTTCACCTTCACCCTACTCCTGATCCTTCTCTTGGCCATCCCGACCACCTCACACCACCACTCAATCCCTCGACTCTCTCTCTTGGTGTTTCCTTGTGGCCGCAAGCCACTATATTTCTCTCGCTTTTGGAGTTTTTGTTCGTGTGGAGATTTTCGCTCTAGTTGCTTGGATTTATTTTTCGTTCGTGGGTTTTGCTCGTTACTCTTTGAGTTCGTTTCCTCACCGATTTAAGGCAAGTAACTTGTACTCCAATTCATTTGTTTGATACAAGTCAAAAATAACACCTATAGTGTAGTTGGGTCTAGAGACGACTCTTGTTTGTGATATGCTTGATGAGTGTTGTCTCTATTGTGAAAATTTGACCATAGATGACTCACGACACAATATGGACATGAATTAACTTAGGATTTACCCGTTCTTGATTTTGATCATGTATGTGAGACCTTTTGTGAGAATTTGGATAATTGTTGAGAACCTTGTGATAGGCTTGGTTTAGATATGTTAATAACTCTAATTCATGATGTTTGGACACTTGGTATACACGATTTCATATTTGATTGTGTTTTGAATAAGTTTTGTATGATATATGTGGAGTTGTTGTTAAAGGAAAAAATCTGTATTTTGTCACTGATCTATTTTGTTTGCTGTTTTGGACTGTTTTAAAGTCAGTATCTTAATTTTGATATAAAACATGAGTTTTAGAGAATTTCGTCTATTTTCAAACCCCTCTGACCTTGCTTGATTTTGTTTTCGTATGACTAAGTTATGACTGTTTTACTACAGAGGTGTGACCTTTTCCAAATTCTCTTTTTCGGTAATTTTGATGACAAATTATTTTAAAGAACTATGCTACATATATTATTTTGATCCAAAACCTTGGTCAGTATTTCTTTATCAAGTTAGGGATTACCCAGAATTCTGGTGAATTTTATTGATAAGTTTTATGTGTTGTTTCATGCCCGTTTATTAAAACTATACATGCTATATTTTGGTTACTGTTCTGTAAAGAATCGTGTTTTCACCTTATTTCGTTTTACTGTATGAAAAATATCTGTGAAATATGGAAGTTATTTTATTTTATCTATTTTCATCCCCCTTTGGCGGATTTGGATTTCGTTTCACATCTTGTGAGATATTTTAGTTTTCATACAACAGTGTTGGGAGTTCCAGATTTTCCAAAGTATCGTTTCTTGATGCTTTCTTATTTTTTATGACTAAACTAATTTTACTAGAATATTATGAAACTTTAAATTTGGATGCTAGACATATTGGGTAATACCCCAGATTTCTCCTGAATTTATTTGAGAGGTTTTGATGCAGTTTTCATGAATGAGAATTCGTTTTCCTGATTTCTGACTAAACATGTTTTCTGTTTTCAAACCTGTTTTGAGTTATGATGTTGTGAATTACTATATGGCTTATTTATATTCTGTGGATTCGTGTGGAAGTCTATTTTTCAGATTTTTTAACGGATCCAGATTTGGATGTTTGTAGTGGCGGGAATCACTGTTTTAGTACAATACTATGTTGTTGTCCTGAATTAGAAAACTAGTTGTTTTACCCTGTTATGTGTTATCTTGTACCTGTACTTGTTTATCTTACACCTCGAACCTGATACGTGTTTATACCCTGTTATCCTTGCTTTGTTTTGAAACACATACATGCATGCTTGATTATAATAATAAAGGACCAAGCCGAGGTTAAGGGAAAGATCTTGTAGTGGAAAATATAGGATCGTGTACTTAGAAGAGGACCTGTGTCCTGCCTGCCTGTTAAGTATTCATGACTACATGATTCACGATCCTGTTTACCTGTACCTGACTGCATGCTTCCCTATAGGAAGATGTACTCGGAAGATAACCACTAGGTTACGCCTGTGTCCTGTACCTAACTGCATACTTCCCTTAGGAAGATGTACTCGGAAGAGAACAACTAGGTTCTTCCTATTCCTGTTATCCTATACCTGAGTACACTGCCCTATGGACTCCACTATGAAATCTACAAACGTAACTGTTTTGAATGTAGCAACCATTTGATAAAAGAATGGTACATGAAGTGCTACCTAGTTAGTAATAATACAAGTCTTGATATAACCTGTTACCTGTTTACCTGTTACCTGATACATGTTAAATGATTACTTGTTTACTTGTATGCCTGTTACCTGATACCTGATACATGTTTACCTGTTTATCTGTTTACTTGACACTAGATACATGTTACCTGTACCTGTTAGTATACCATGCTACTTGTTTCTATTTTCCTGATTCATGCTAGATATTATAACTCTATTGACACACTTATACCATGCTAGGCATGTTACTTAGAATTTCCTATCCCCTATATTTGTATCCTACATTATAAGTGGCCCGCAACTTGCAATTGATGGGTACTTATTTTCTTTTTTCTTCTCCTCCAAATTTACTAATTGCAGATTAGGATGGTCGACTGCCAGATGGTATTGGCGAGATGATGTACTAGTGCTGGATTTTCTGCTTTATTATTATTATTTGTTGCTTGAACTTGAAAAAAATGTACTTGGTGACTTGGATAATTATTTTGTATTTGGGCGATGTAACCCAGGATATTTGACTTGTTCAGAATTTGATTATTTAAGATTATTATATTTGGTTTCAAGTAATTCATGTTAGTATCTTGTTTCAATTATGCATGACTGGTTGTATCTTTTGCTTCCGACTCTGATTATTCCTGTGTTATGTTGTAAAGATTCCTGAACAGCAAATGGATGATGATAATCATTCGCTGGGCTTTTGTTACATATCCGTATTTCGTATTCTTTTTGGAAATCGAGGCATGACAGGGTCTTTAGTGGTATCAGAGCACCGGGTTTGGCTAATGTATTAGTTGCTTAATATATTAGACAAGCTTGGGTCGAACTGGGATCTGCTCAACATTTCACCAACCATGCATACATAAATAAATTTATACCAACTCTGATTCTGGACGCTAATTGTTTTTGGTTTTGTGCAGACTATGGCTCGCAGAGGTTCTACTTCTCAGTCGCAGGTTGATCCGATTGAGGCTGTCACTACCGTGCTTGAGTGGCTGATTAATCAGCAGCAAAACCACAGTGATCTTGTGATGGCTGCTCTTGAAGCTGCCCGGATTCTGCCTCCTGTTGTGCCTGTGCAGGAAAATCTTCCGCCTCGTTCAGGAACAGTTACAGATTTTATGAGGCTGCATCCCGACCATTTTTCGGCACTGAGACGCCTTTGGAGGCTGAACAGTGATTAATTCGGACTGAGCGCTTGTTGTTAGCAGCTCGTGTTGCCGAGGCTGATCGGGTGGACGTGGTTTCCATCCAGCTGGTGGATCTGACCCATATCTGGTGGATGGCCGAGTCTGAGCGACTTGAGAGGCCTATTGCTTGGGCTACTTTCACTTGGGGATTCTTGGAGAAGTTCTTCCTCAGTAGTACTCGAGTTGAGATGAAACAGCAATTCATGGCCCTAAAACAGGTTAAGTTATTATTCCATATTGGATTTGTTACATAATCGTTCATGCAATATTGTAACATGTACTTTCTAGCAACAGGGTTCCAGGTCAGTGGATGAGTACACAGCTGAGTTTACTAGACTTAGCCGCTTCGCTGTCGTTCTTGTGGCAACCGAAGAGGATAGGACTCGTAGATTCACAAATGGGCTTGAGCAGGATATCAAGAGGCATCTTGTCTCTCTTCGCTTGAATACCTACACTGGGCTCTTGAGGCAGCCCGAGCTCAGGAGCAAGCTCGTGGTGGTTTTTCTTCTTCTCAGCGGACTGTTCCCGCTGTTGTTGCTAGGCCTTCTAGTGTGCCTATTCGGAGGCCTGTTTCTGCCCATCCAGTCAGGACAGCTCCTTACTCTTCGGTTGGTTCCCAGAGAGGTAGTTTCTGTGATTTCTGTCGGTTGCCTGGGCATGATCGCAGGGAATGTATGCGCACCAATCGCCGATGCTTTAGGTGCGGCTCCACTATTGTCCATAGCCGTGTCAGCAGTTGGCTGTTCCAACCATGGGTCCTGTTCAGCAGGCAGCTCAGCTCGTGGTCCAGTTAGGCCACCGCTTCCTCCTCAATGCCAAATTGTCGGTCAGAGCACCGCTGTTCCGAGGAGAGTTCAGGCTTTCAACCTGACTGTTGCAGAGGCTGAGTCAGCTGAGGGTGTGGTTGCATGTATCTTTTGTTTTATTGTTTTATTGTTTGTTGTTACTCTTTGTTTTATTCCTTCCTTTGTTTTATTTCTTTCTGTTTGTCCTTTCTGCATTTGTTTTCCCTCACCCCTGTTCAACCATTCTTTTCTTTGTCTCTTTTACTCTCTGTCTTAGGTGTTGTACTTGTGTGCTCTTTTCCGGCTCATGTTTTGTTTGATTCTGGGGCAACCAATTCTTTTGTCTCCTCTCAATTTGTCGCTCGCCATCAGTTGGAGTGCAGCAACATGTCAGAGGCATGGAACATTGTGACAAGTGGTGGAGTTGTCATATATTCCCATGAGTGCAGGAAATGTTCCATCGTTATTGGGGATGCAGATTTCAAAGCCAGCCTGATTATAATTTGATGTTGCGGGATTTGACGTTATTCTCAGTATGGATTGGTTGGGTGAAGCCCATGCCATTATTGATTGCCATATCAAGAAAGTTGTCTTTAGAATTCCAAATTGAGCAGAATTTGAGTTCCATGTCGAGGAGTCTTTCCTTGGCCGAACAAAGACTGCAGTTGAACAGGTGGATTGTGTGATGGAATTGCATTTAGGCTGTGAGGTTGCACCTCTAGTATTTCGGGATTTCTTGGATATTTATCCAGATTAGTTGCCTGGCTTACCCCCTGATAGGGAAGTGGAATTCGGTATTGATGTTCAGCCTGGAACAGCACCGATATCAAAGAGTCCCTACAGGATGGCATCGGTTGAGCTAGCAGAGCTTAAGGTGTAGATTCAGCAGTTGCTTAATTTGGATTTCATCAGACCTAGTGTTTCGCCTTGGGGTGCTCCGGTCATTTTTATTGACAAGAAGGATGGTAGTCGTCGACTGTGCATGGATTATCGAGAATTGAATAGAGTTACTGTGAAGAATTGATATCCGTTGCCCAGGATCGATGATTTGTTTGATCAGTTGTGTGGGGCTGTTGTTTTCTCGAAGTTGGATCTTCATTCTAGGTATCACCAAGTTAAGGTGAAGACTGCGGATATATAGAAGACTGCTTTCAGGACTAGATACGGACATTATAAGTATCTTGTGATGCCATTTGGGGTCACGAATGCGTCTCGGCTGTATTCATGAGTCTTATGAACTGGGTTTTCTCTCAATACTTGGATAGATTTGTGGTGGTCTTCATTGATGATATTTTGGTGTATTCTCGGAATTGGGAAGATCATGCTGAACATCTTAGAGTGGTTCTGCAGACTTTGAGAGAGAATCAGGTCTATGGGAAACTCAGCAAGTGCGAGTTTTGGCTCGACAGGGTTTCTTTCTTGGGGCATATTATTTCTGGCAATGGTGTTTCAGTGGATCCAACCAAGATTGAGGTTGTGAAGGATTGACCTATTCTCAAGTCAGTTTTAGAGGTCAGGAGTTTTCTTGGTTTGGCTAGCTATTATCGGAGGTTTGTTGAAGACTTTTTGAAGATAGCAGGACCGTTGACTAAATTTACTGGGAAGGATCAGAAGTTTTGTTGGTCTGATGAGTGCAATGAGGTTTTGGTTGAGTTGAAGAACAGATTGACGTCAGCGCCTGTGTTGACTATTCCAGATGGTTGAGGTAGATTTTTGGTTCACTGGGATGCTTCTGGTAAGGATCTTAGAGCAGTTCTTATGCAGAAGGGCCGAGTCGTTGCGTATGCATCGAGGTAGTTGAGGCCGCATGAGAAGAACTATCTCACTCATGACTTGGAGTTAGCGGCAGTGATTCATACTTTGAAGCTATGGAGACATTATTTACTTGGAGACCGAGTGGAGATCTTTACAGACCACAAAAGTCTCAAGTACGTCTTCACCCAGAACGAGTTAAACATGAGGCAAAGGCGATGGTTGAAACTTATGGCCGATTATATTATCAGTTTGCAATACCATCCTGGTAAAGTAAACTTGGTGCCAGATGCTTTGAGCAGGAGACCGGCAGTTATGTTTCTTACTCAACAGAGTGATCTCATTGAGCAGATGAGGAGGTTGGATTTGGAGGTTTTGTTGCCGAGTTCTGGTCTGAGTTGTCTTGTACTCCAGCTGCAGTCATCTCTTGTTGATCAGATTAAAGAGGCACAGGCTGGTGATGCGCAGTTGCAGGATTTTCAAGCTGAGGTTGAGTCTGGGTCTAGGACGGACATGGCTATTCATGCAGATGGTTCGCTTCATTTTGGTTCCTGGTTGTGTGTCCGTAAGGGTGAAGTTCATTAGAGGTTGCTTGAAGAAGCTCATCAGTCTTCGTATTCTATCCATCCTAGCGGTACTAAGATGTATCGGGATTTGAAGCTTCATTTCTGGTGGCATGGTATGAAGAGGGCTATTGTTCGATTTGTTTCTTAGTGTTTGGTCTGCCAGTAGGTTAAGGCAGAGCATCAGAGGACCGCTGGACTTCTTCAGCCGCTTCCTATTCCAGAGTGGAAGTGGGAACATATCACTATGGATTTTGCTTGCTGAGGAGTCCTAAGGGTCATAATGCTATTTGGGTGATTGTTGACAGTTTGACGAAGAGTGCTCACTTCATTCCCTTTCATGTCGGTCAGTCTACTGAGAGCCTAGCTGAGAGGTATATCTAAGAGATTGCTAGACTTCATGGTGTTCCAGTCAGTATTGTATCCGACAGGGATACGAGATTCAGGTCTCAGTTCTGGGAAAGTTTTCAGGCCAGTTTGGAGAGTAAATTAAAGTAAAGTATAGCTTTTCATCCCTAGAATGATTGACAGTCAGAGTGGAGTATTCAGATTCTTGAGGACATGTTGAGGTCCTGTATGCTTCAGTTTGGTGGGTCTTAAGAGGACCATTTGCATCTCGTAGAGTTCTCGTACAATAACAGCTTTCAAGCTAGTATTAAAGCTGCTCCGTTCAAGGCACTCTCTGGGCAAAAGTGTAGATCGCCAGTGTGCTGGGATGACATTGGTGAGAGAAAGTTGTTGGGTCCGGAGTTGATCACCAAGACCATTGATGCAGTGGTTCAGATCAGGAAGCACTTGCAGGCAGCTCAGGACAGGCGGAAGCGATGGGCTGATGTCCATTGGAGGGCTTTAGAATTTGTTGTTGGTGACCATGTTTTCCTTAAGGTATCGTCGCAGCGCGGTGTCATTAGGTTCAGTGGTGGGGGCAAGCTTAGCCCGAGGTTTATTGGATCGTTTGAGATTTCGGAGTGAGTAGGCAAGGTGGCCTATCGTCTCGCATTGCTGCCAGCTTTATCAAGAGCGCACGATGTTTTCCATGTCTCACAACTCAGGAGATATATCCGAGATGAGAGCCACGTGATCGACTACTCTGAGTTGACCGTTCGGCCGGATTTGACTTGTGAGATTCCGTCAGTTGCTATTGTCGATCGGCGGGAGAAAGTTCTTAAGAACAAGGTCATCAAGTTGGTTCGTGTTGCCTGGAATCCTCACTCGCTTGGTGAGTCGACTTGGGAGCTGGAGGAGGAGATTCAGCAGAAGTTTTCCCATTTGTTTGGGTAGTTTTCTTTTGTTCTTTTGGTTGTTTTGGGGGTTATCCTATGTATCTTCTTTTGAATTTCGAGGACAAAATTCTTCTTGTTAGGTGGGTAGGATTGTAATCCCTGTTTTTCATTTTGTGTAATTCTGGAGTGTATTTTTTTCATTTGGTGTATTTTCTCTCTTGTATTTTTCTGAACCGTATATTGGAGATGTTTTCAATATATATTCGTTTTTTTTTTCATTTTGAGCTCTTTGTGTTCGAATGATTGTCTCTTTTGTTTCATTCTTCATTATTTTCTTCTTTCTTCATTTTGGTCTCGTTCTCCTTATTTTATTTTATTTTATTTTATTTTATTTTATTTTATTTTATTTGTGGGTGTCTTTGGTGGTGGTGATTTGGTTGTCATATTTATCCCCAATCCTATTTGATATCCTATACAAATTGTATCCTATTTTGAAGCCCAAATAAACAATCCTATTACTACTCCTAATTACCCACAACCCAAACACCCATTAACCCAACTTGTGTTCTCAACCCTAATCCCCTTATATTTATACTCTCTAATCTCCCTCATCTAAACCCTAACCCTAATACTCATCCCCCATCGATCCCGGCCTCCCCTCCTTCTTGTGCCGCACATAGCACCGGACGCCAGCCCCTACTCCCCTCCGGCCTGCCTTCACCCGAGCCTAGGCCAACCCCCATTCTCCGGCTGTGTACCCCAACCCGAGCAGCCCAACACTCCAAACCCGTGCCCCTTCACCTTCACCCTACTCCCGATCCTTCTCTTGGCTATCCCGACCACCTCACACCACCACTCAATCCCTCAACTCTCTCTCTTGGTGTTCCCTTGTGGCCGCAAGCCACTATATTTCTCTCGCTTTTGGAGTTTTTGTTCCAGTGGAGATTTTCGCTATAGTTTCTTGGATTTGTTGATTCGTGGATTTTCGTTCGTGGGTTTTGCTCGTTACTCTTGGAGTTTGTTTCCCCTCCGATTTAAGGCAAGTAACTTGTACTCTAATTCATTTGTTTGATACAAGTCAAAAATACCACCTATTGTGTAGTTGGGTCTAGAGATGACTCTTGTTTGTGATATGCTTGATGGGTTTTGTCTCTATTGTGAAAATTTGACCATAGATGACTCACGACACAATATGGACATGAATTAACTTAGGATTTACCCGTTCTTGATTTGGATCATGTATGTGAGACCTTTTGTGAGAATTTAGATAATTGTTGAGAACCATGTGATAGGCTTAGTTTTGATATGTTAATAATCCTAATTCATGATGTTTGGACACTTGGTAGACTCGATTTCATGTTTGATTGTGTTTCGAACAAGTTTTGTATGATATATGTGGAGTTGTTGTTAAAGGGAAAAATCTGTGTTTTGTCATTGATCTTTTTGTTTGCTGTTTTGGTCTGTTTTAAAGTCAGTATCTTAATTTCGGTATAAAACATGAGTTTTAGATAATTTCGTCTATTTTCAAACCCCTCTGACCTTGCTTGATTTTGTTTTCGTATGACTTAGTTATGATTATTTTACTACAGTGGTGTCGATCTTTTCCAAATTCTGTTTTTCGGTAATTTTGATGACAAATCATTTTAAAGAACTATGCTACATATATTATTTTGATCCAAAACTTTGGTCAGTATTTCTTTATCAAGTTAGGGATTACCCAGAATTCTGGTGAATTTTATTGATGAGTTTTATGTGTTGTTTCATGCCCGTTTATGAAAACCATACATGCTGTATTTTGGTTACTGTTCTGTAAAGAATCGTGTTTTCACGTTATTTCGTTTTACTGTATGAAAAATATCTGTGAAATATGAAAGTTATTTTATTTTATCTATTTTCTTCTCCCTTTGGCGGATTTGGATTTCGTTTCATGGCTTGCGAGATATTTCAGTTTTCGTACAGCAATGTTGGGAGTTCCAGATTTTTCAAAGTATCGTCTCTTGATGTTTTCTTATTTTTTATGACTAAACTAATTTTACTAGAATATTATGAAACTATAAATTTGGATGCTAGATATATAGGGGAATACCCCAGATTTTTTCTGGATTTATTTGAGAGGTTTTGATGCAGTTTTCCTGACTGAGAATTTGTTTTCCTGATTTCTGACTGAACATGTTTTCTGTTTTCAAACATGTTTTGAGTTGTGATGTTGTGAATTACTATACGGCTTATTTATATTCGCTGGATTTGTGTGGAAGTCTATTTTCCAGATTCTTTGACGGATCTAGATTTGGATGTTTGTAGTGGTGGGAATTACTGTTTTAGTACAACACTGTCTTGCTGTCCTGAATTAGAAAACTTGTTGTTTTACCCTGTTTTG
This sequence comes from Hemerocallis citrina, assembly GCA_017893485.1. Taxonomy (NCBI): domain Eukaryota; kingdom Viridiplantae; phylum Streptophyta; class Magnoliopsida; order Asparagales; family Asphodelaceae; genus Hemerocallis; species Hemerocallis citrina. The sequence goes on along the minus strand of CM030362.1, from coordinate 252,873,047 downwards.
TGTTATCTTGTACCTGTACTTGTTTATCTTGCACCCCGAACCTGATACATGTTTATACCATGTTATCCTTGCTTTGTTTTGAAGCACATACATGCATACCTGATTATAATAATAAATGACCAAGCCGGGGTTAAGGAAAAGATATAGTAGTAGAAAATATAGAAACGTGTACTTAGAAGAGGACCTGTGTCCTGCCGGCCTGTTACATGTTCATGACTAAATAATTCACGGTCTTGTTTACCTGTACCTGACTGCATGCTTCTCTATAGAAAGATGTACTCGAAAAATAACCACTAGGTTATGCCTGCTTCCTGTACCTGACTGCATACTTCCCTTATGAAGATGTAATCGGAAGAGAACCACTAGGTTCTATCAGTTTCTGTTATTCCTGTTATCCTGTACCTGAGTACACTGCCCTATGGACTCCACTATGAAATCTACAAACATAACTGTTTTGAATGTAGCAACCATGTGATAAAAGGATGGCACATGAAGTGCTACCTAGTTAGCAATAATACAAGACTTGATACAACCTGTTACCTATTTACCTGTTACCTGTTTACCTGTTACCAGATACATGTTACATGATAACCTGTTTACCTGTATGTCTGTTACCTGATACCTGATACATGTTTACCTGTTTATCTATTTACTTGACACTAGATACATGTTACCTGTAACTGTTAGTATACCATGCTACTTGTTTCTATTTTCCTAATTCATGCTAGATATTATAATTCTGTTGACACACTTATACCATGCTAGGACTGTTACTTAGAATTTCCTATCCCCTGTACTTGTATCCTACATTATGAGTGGCCCGTAACTTGCAATTGACGGTTACTTGTTTTCTTTTTCCTTCTCCTGCAAATTTACTAATTGCAGATCAGGATGGTCGACTGCCAGACGGTATTGGCGAGATGATGTACTAGTGCTGGATTTTTTGCTTTATTATTATTATTTGTTGCTTGAACTTGAAGAAAATGTACTTGGTGACTTGGATAATTATTTTGTATTTGGGCGATGTGATCCAGGATATTTAACTAGTTCAGAATATTATTTGAGATTATTATATTTGGTTTCAAGTAATTCCTGTTGGTATCTTGTTTCAATTATGCATGACTGGTTGTATCTTTTGCTTCCGACTCTGATTATTCTTATGTTATGTTGTAAATATTCCTGAACAGCATACAGATGATGATAATCATTCGCTGGGCTTTTGTTACGTATTCGTATTCCGTATTCTTTTTGGGAAGCGGGGCGTGACACCATCTCTTCTTCTCATATTTCTTCTACTTCTTCTTTACCTGTTTTAACTTAGAAAAAATTGAGAAGAAAAGAAAAGAAAGAGAGAATCAAAAGAAGGGTTAGGGTTTCATTGGTTTCTTTCATGGGAGTTCTTGAGAAGAGGATCAAGAACAAGGAAATGAAAAGCTAGCAAGTCTTTCCAACCGATTTTGTGTTGGGGTTTCTTAACTTTTTTGTTATTGTTATTGTTAGTGTTTTATTTGCTTGTTATGTGGAAAAATTAGACTATTTTCATGTGCATATTGAAGAACTTGGACTAGAATAAAAATCATATAAAGATTGAAGTGGTATAACTCAATTAGAACACTAAAGAATCAACCCTAAGCTAGTATGTAGTTTTGATTAATTACTTGTGCTAAAGTTGTATTTTTGACCCCAAATTAATTTGAGAGGTTCTCATATGTGTCCTTACCATGCTCAAATTTTTTTAGATTTCTTTGAGTTAGTTTGATGGGTGAAATTGATCGTTTCCCCAAAACAGTGAGCATCAAAGCAAAATTGCTGTTTTGTGGATTCCGACATGTGTTCTAAAGGCTGGATTTTCAGCTCTATAAGGAATCTGTAAAAGTGGTCAACTAGAAAGTTGTAGTAGATGTTCTCCTCTTTCCAAAATGGCCAATTTTGCTTGATTCCAATAAGTATAGAAAAAGTTATAAGTTTCACAAGTTTCAGCTTTTGATGTGCTTTTTGTTGTTCTTAAGTTGTGTTCAAAGACCTTGATTTTGAGCTTTTTAGGGAATCTGTAAAAGTGGTCAACTAGAAAGTTGTATTAGACATTCTCCACTTTCCAAAATATCCAATTTTGCTAGATTCCGATAAGTATAGCAAAAGTTATAAGCTTTACAAGTTTCAACTTTTGCTGTGCTTTTTGATGTTCTTGTGTTGTGTTCAAAGAGCTGGATTTTGAGCTCTATAAGGAATATGTAAAAATGGTCAACTAGAAAGTTGTAGTAGATGTTATCCCCTTTCCAAATGGCCAATTTTGCTAGATTCCAATTGGTATAGCAAAAGTAATAAGCTTTACAAGTTTCAGCTTTTGTTGTGCGTTTTGTTGTTTTGAATTGTGTTAAAAGAGCTAGATTTTGAGCTCTATCAGGAATCTAAAAAAGTGTTCAACTAGAAAGTTGTAGTAGATGTTCTCCCCTTTCCAGAAAGTCCAATTTTGTTAGATTCTGACAAGTATAGAAAAAGTTGTGAGCTTTGCAAGTTTCAGCATTTGGGATGTCATGGTTGTTCTTTGTATTGTGTTTAAAGAGATGAATTTTGAGTTCCATAAGGAATCTGAGAAAGTTGTTAACTAGAAAGTTGTAGTAGATGTTATTAGCTTTCCAAAAAATCCAATTTTGTTAGATTACGATAAGCGGAGTAGGAGTTATGACTTTTACAAGATTGACAGTAGCTAGCCTTTTTGGCTGAAGTCGCTATCTATATTGTTCGATGTTTTTGTACCTCTTACTTATTGAATTTGGAAAATTTTTCAACTAGGGAGTTGTATTAGAGTTTCTCTCCTTTCCAAAATGTCCTATTTGGTTAGATTCCGATAAGCAGAGTAGGAGTTATGACCTTTACAAGTCACAGCAGCTAGCATTTTGGCTGAAGCTTTGCTGTTTAGGTTGTTCGAGATTTCTCTACCCCTTAATGACTGAATCTGAGAAGGTCATCAACTGGAGAGTTGTAGTAGAGGTTCTCACCTTTCCAAAATGTCTTATTTGGTTAGATTTCAATAAGCGGAGTAGGAGTTATGACTTTTACAAAATCACAGCAGTTGGCCTTTTTGGCTGAAGCTCGCTGTTTAGGTTGTTCGAGGTTTTTCTACCTCTTATTGACTGAATCTGAGAAGGTTGTCAACTAGAGAGTTGTAGTAGACATTCTCACCTTTCTAAAATTATAATTTTGTTGAATTCCTATAAGAGTAGCTTGTTTAATTCCTTCTAGGTGGTTAGAAAGCATTGTATGTTGCTTTTATGTATGAAAAATCATGTTTTGCTAGTAGCATGTTATTTTACTTCTAGGTTGTTAGAAGATTTTTATGGTTGCTTCTATATGATTCATTTGTCGCATACATAGCCAGTTGGCTCGTATGTAATTCTTTTGGCTCATATGTAGCTAGTCGGCTCGTATGTAAGTTATTTTGCTCATATGTAGCTTATTAGCTACTACGCAGTTATTGTTCTCGACTAGGGTGATATCATTGCCCTAAGAACCATCGACCATCAAGACGTGTATTTACTTTACTCCTCGTGGACTATGGACGAGTCACCCCTCGTGCACCGTCAGATCTTAACCGGTGTAGGTTGATCGCGGGTCGAGAGTGTAGACGGAATCCAAATTCAGGGTAGTAGCATGCGAATACGTTCGTATTGCCGGGGTCTTGGATCGATAGGCTATGAAAAGGATCCTTAGGGATTCTGGTCAGTCTAGGTTGAGCACCTAGTAGAGTTATCTTGCGAAATCTAACTTAAGACCAGTATGTTGTGTTAGTACTATTGTCATCCCTCGGATCGTTTAGGGTTAGTGACATCGTTAGGGTAGTAACTTTTGGCTATTACTACTTAACCTTATTTATTATCATTTTCGCCCAAGGGAAAGAATTGTATTAAGGGTGATACCTTATGATCCAACCTGTTCTATAGGCGAACACTAGGTGGTGTTATTGGTTGTACCCTTCCTGTCAAAAGGATACGGTATGTTCCTTCTCACGAGTTGGGAGCATGGGATTCGTATCTCATCTGTTAATTTCCGAAGTGCCATGATAAGGGCGGAAAGTATCTTTTCGGAGCTAGGGGATGGACCCCCGGAACTCCGTCATGCTCTATATCAAGAAAGGAAAACAAGCCATAGACTATGGTTTATCTGCTAGGGGGCCACAGGGGATGCTTTGAGCTAACCTGTGTTGTAGTTAACTCCGAAGGTTCGTCAGATTTTTTAGCGAGGTCCGGTATGCCGGGCAATAGTGGCAAACGGAGACACCACTATATGACTGCGAATGGCGGGATTAGACAGTTTCAGGGCAACCTCACCGTCATGTTGTATCTTCAGAAACAAGTTAAGTATAATAGTAGAATTAATGGCGCAGGTTCAAATCGCTATATATAAAGAAATGGCTTGATATAGGGCGTATGTAGTATGGGCTGCATATTGTTCCAGAGTCTTGCTTGCATTAGAATAAGGGCATCATTGCATTAGTTAATCATGCATTAGATTCTAAGTCATAGCATATACTGACACATCAATTATATATACACATTTTTCTTTTCATCAATCTGTTTGTTTAAAGTTGAGAATCACTGCTAGTCATCAGCCTTAAAGCGTCAGCATATGTACTGACGTCCTTACTTCAATAGGTACTGGATTACAAAACTACAGGTACGGGATTCAGGAGGACTCAAGGCAAGAGAAGCAAAGTGTTGATTTTGGTTCAATTGTAATATATGTTGGTTACCATTGTTTCAATTGTAAATTTATTAATTGTTGAGAAGCATCCAAGTGAAGTACCAAGTGTTATTTATTATTCATTGTACTATGATGTAAATTTTTATTGAAAGTTTGTAACACTTGGATTTGTATGGCATTATTGTAATACTGATGTAATGTATTGCTGTTTTATAACATTCAAACTTGTAATACATTTATGTTGAATAAAATTTTTTAAATTTTTCTATTTTTCTGTGTATTGTGTCTAATTGAAGGAAAAGATTCCAGCTTATGTCACAGTTTTCCAGTGTATGGAATTCGGGGCGTTACACCTAGTATCCCTCCTTTCATATATGTGTTTCCAATTTTAACATCCAACACCATTAATCTATGTTATGAGGTTAGACACTCTTTCCGAGTATAATTTTACAATCTTTATATGTCAAGCGATTCACCTTTCTAGTGATAAATAAAATCAATTTGGCTCTTATTTGCCCACTTTTAAAGGTTATCAAATGTTTCTCCCTCTTTCTAAAATAAGTATTTGCTACTATAAGATCATACGAAGTCGCAAAATCTAATAGAGCCTTTCCACTATTGTTCATTTTCAAATCCATATCCTCAATGCACCCTCTCATAACCATGAATTTCAAAATAAGATTCACCTGGAAAAAATAGGGAATTAGGTTTTAGATTTTAGTTAATTTGGGGTTTAGATTGTTTCTTTTTATAGATCTTAACAGAATCAATTGCCCAACAAATAACAACACCCAGCCGCCTCCATTTCTCCTCCAAAGCAGCAGTCGCCTCTCCTTTCTTCTTTTTCTGTTGTTATTTAGGTATGTTTGTCGAACAGGACCCGATCCAAAAGAGAACCCGCAAGTAACCTTACCCTTGTCACGTGTTGTATACGTGCTCTATTTGGTTTTGTGGATTTGTTTCGCAAGCTCTGTGTTCATCCAACCCGACCCATGAACCCGAACCCGACCAACAAGCAACCAACCCCTTAATCATCATCATGATCTAGTTTTTTCTAAATTTAAGATTCGTGCTGATTTTATTTAATTCGATTTTCTGTTTTATTAAGTAGTTTTACAGAAAGGACCTCTTCTTTCTCTGAAATTACTTGAGTAGTAATTATTTAGAATATACTCCATTTTCAAGAATTTATTGTTTATTTATTTGAGATAGAAAAACATGATCATCCGTACGAGGTTCTGAAACTAGAGGTGTTCAGTAGTTCTGAGTTTAATAGTTGGAAAAGGAAAGTATAATATGGGATGAAGTTTATGAAAATATTTTACATTTGCCAAATGACTTATGATGTGTAACATCCCGTATTAAGAATATATATATATATAATTAATAGCAGCTGACCCATAGAATTTCCTATAGGGGAGTTATATGGGATTTATTGCGTTGGGGCCCACGGATAAACAACAGATAGGAGCAGTTTGCCTGCTGTTGCATGATGACGTGTGATCAACGTCAGTAGGGCCCATGGATAGGGATAGGAGCAATGTTGCTGCTCAGCTGCTGCCCACGTCGCTGACGTGGCGAAACGAGTAGGGGCCACCTTTGTGATGGCTTCGGCTGTCTTTCACAAGAGAGAGAGAACAGGAAAGATGTAGGAAATTTGTCCCACATCGGGAGTTGCAAAAAATTAATTAAATATATTTATGATTGCCTATGATCAAGAGTCACCAATCCAGTCAACCACCTTTTGAGAGGCAGCCTGTGGTGGGCAGTTATTTGTTAAAATCGCTAATCGGGGCCGGGGTGGTACAAATGGTATCAGAGCCGACTTTCTATACCGATCTGGATAGAAATGGGGTGTGTCTTGTATACCTAAGAGGGAATCGTGGTCAATATGTTGGCGGTTTAGCCAGGGGTAGTACACTAAGATTTGATTGAATCAGGTGTATGCCACTCCACATCGACTAGAAAGGAGGATCCTGCACTGCGTTGCAAGTTCCGGCTTCAGCGTGGACGCTGAATTCTTAAGGGGGGTTTCTATAACATCCCGTATTTAGAATATATATATATATATACATACATACATACATTTAATAGTAGTTGACCCATAGAATTTCCTATAGGGGAGTTATATGGGATTTATTGCATGGGGGCCCACGAAAAAACAATAGATAGGGGCATTTTGCCTGCTGTTGCATGATGACGTGTGATCAACGTCAGTGGGGACAATGGATAAGGACAACAGCAATGTTGCTGCTCAGCTGCTGCCCACTTCACTGACGTGGCGAAACGAGTGCGGGCCACCTTTGTGATGGTTTCGGCTATCTTTCTCAAAAGAGAGAGAACGGGAGAGATGTGGGAAATTTGTCCCACATCAGGAGTTGCAAAAAATTAATTAAATATATTTATGACTGCCTATGATCAAGAGTCACCAATCCGGTTAACCACCTTTTGAGAGGCAGCCTGTGGTGGGTAGTTGTTTGTTAAAATCGGTGATCGGGGCCAGGGTGCTAGATGATGAATGCGCTGAGGATGTGGATGATGCAACTTAGGTGAGAGTTGAGAAATTGTGTAGAGAGTTTATGTTGAACAATGTATCAGGTCGTCTTGCAGATGTGTACATGAAGTATGAGACTACTAAGGAGATGTGTGATAATTTGTTGGATGAATTCAAAAAGGAGGAGAAGGTCTCAACGAATCACTTGGTAGACAAGTTCATGGCCTTCTAATTCAAATAGGAGAAAGTCATTCTCCCCCAGATAACTGATCTTAAAAACTTAGTGGCTAAACTTAAAACTGAAGATATCATTGTGTGATGCTTTTCTTATTGAAGCAATAATTTTTAAATTACTTACATCATAACTATCTTTTAAGACTGAAATGTATAAATTACCGGATTAGATTCAGTTTACACAACTTAAATGATGTATTAAAGTTGAAGATGAAACAAGATCTAGGATTAATTTGGAATTGGTTAATAAATATCTCTCTACAGCTAATATGTTAACCAATGCCAAACGTTTTCCTAAGTTTAAAAAGAACAAGCCTAATACTAATGATGAACCGCCTAAGGTTGTAATAACTAAGAAAATTGTTAAGAAAAATGGAAAGTGCTACAATTGTAGAAAGTGGGGTCATCATTCTTTCGAATGTAAGCTACCCAAAACAGAACAACTTAACAAGGAAAAGGTGAACTTGTTAGAGGCAAAAATTAAGCCCAGCAATATTTTTTTGTGCTAGTGGTGATGATAAGGCCAGCCTGCTAACTGATCTCAAGGATGCAAATGAGTTTGTCTCTATGGTGAATGGAGAATCTGTCAGGGTGCTTCAGATTGGAACTGCAAATCTCAGTCTCACCTCAGGTAAAAATTTAATTTTGTGTAATGTTAGATATGTATCTGCTTTAGCAAAGAACTTAATTTCTATAAGCTTACTGAATCATGCTAGCTTGGTAGTTTCTATGATTAGTGGTAAAGAAATATTATATGTTAACTCACACTGCTTTTGCTATGCATATTTAATCAATGGCATGTATAGACTCAGTTTCGCAAATTAAATGATTAATGCTATTAGTTCCAAATTGTGTTGTCCTTTTACATGTCATAATAGGTTGGGACATGTGAACTATGTTAAATTACTTACTTAAGCTAAATCTTTTAATCTGCCAATTGATACATCCTTCAAATATGACAAATGTGAAGTTTGTGCTCAAACAAAGATCACTAGAGTACCATTTCGTTCTATTTCTAGGAGTACACAACTCTTAAGTTAATCCATTCTGATTTATGCTATTTCAAAATTTTTATAACTCAAGGAGGTCAGAAGTAAATCACTTTCATGGATGACTATTTTAGATATTGTGACATTTATTTGTTGAAATCTAAGAATGAAGCACTTGTAAAATTCAAAGCATTTAAAGATCATAACGAAAATCAGTTAAATGCCAAAATAAACATGTTTATATATAATAGAGGTGGAGAATATGTCAACATGGGTTCAAGAAAATTTTGCAATTCACATAGTATCACATATGAAAAAACAGTACCTTACTCAGTACAATATAATGGTGTTACAGAAAGAAAGAATCAAATACTCACTGAAATGTTGAATTATATGTTATTGACTGCTGAATTACCTACGTGTTATTGGGGTGAGGTTGTACTGACTGCAAATAATATTCTTAATTTGTTACCGCACTCTAAATTGCCTGCCACACTGCATGAAATATAACATAAACACATACTAAAAAACATGGGTTTGTATTGCATTTGTTAGAATATCTGTTCCTAGATGGCCTAAAGTAGACCGCGAACAAATACTTGTCTATACTTAAGAAATGCAGTTAATAGTGAAGCATACAGATTTTTAGACATAACTTTTAACTGAAGAATAGAATCTAGAGATGTATAATTTTTTGAAGATGTGTTCATCAAAGATAAATGTATAACATTTTCTGGCCAGACATACTCAGTCAATGAGTCACAAATGGAATCTAGACATAGTTTAACTAATACTAAAACTTCACAGGAAAATGAGCGAAGAAGAATCTACACTTGAGATAAGACACCTAGAGCCTATGGTGATGACCTTGTGACATATGTACTATTAGCTCATCTGGTTACTGTGTAGGAAGCCTTATGGTCTAGAGATGGGTTGCTTTGGAAAAAGGCGATGATGAAATGGATTCTTTATTACAAATTAAAACTTGGAAACTAGTTTATTTGCCAAAAGGAGCAAAAACTATAAGAAGTAAGTCGGTTTTGAAGAAGAAACTTAATCTTGATCTATCTATAGCAAAGTATAAAGCATGTCTAATAGGTAAAGGTTATACTCAACAAAGTGGGGTAGATTATTTTGATATTTACTCAGCTGTTTGTCATAATGCTACTATAAGGATTCTTCTTGCCATTGCATCTATTGAAAATTTTGTTTTTCATCAAATGGATTTTAAAAACCGCTTTCCTAAATGTGGATCTTAATGAAGAAATCTATATGAAACAACTAAAGTTTTTGTACTCAAATGTTTAGAGAACAAGGTTTGCAAATTGGTAAAATCTTTGTATGGATTAGAACAATCACCTAAATTATGGCATAAAGATTTTGATAGAACAATAAAGCAATTAGGTTTTGAGTCAAGTAATTCTGATAAATGCTTTTATTATCATGATCTATCAAATCAAACTGCTATCATTTGCTTGTATGTTGATGACATGCTTGTTGTTGAAAGTGACATTTCTACTGTAATTGAAGTTAAAACTATGTTATCCAAAGAATTCAGCATGAAAGACCTAGGTATTATGGACACCATATTAGTTATGATAATGGGTTATGGTATGCAAGGTATACTTCTTAGTCAAATTCTCTATATCATAAATGTATTACAAAAAGTGGGGATATAGTGATTGCAAAAGGTTTGACACTTAATGATAGTGCAGCTGTGACACAATTGAATTATTCTAAACTAATTGGGAGTTTCATGTATTGAATAATCTTCACCAGACCAGACATAGCCTCTGCAATGGGCATGCTCAGGAGGTTTACTAGAAATCATAGTAAGTCACACTGGAATGCCCTTAAGAGGCTAATGAGATACCTAAGTGTTATTGAAAAGTTTGCTTTGTGCTACTCTAGACATCCTTCAGTTTTAGAAGGATATTCTGGTGTATTATGGTGCTAAGTATTTGGTGAAAGTCTATCCACTAGCAGTTTTGTGTTTACACAAGGAGGAGCAACTGTATCTTGAAAATTTAAAAGGCAAATAGGCCTTGCATTCTCATCTATATAGTCTGAATTCTTTGCGCTATCTTCTGCTACTGAAAAAGTAGAATGGATGAGAGATCTGTTGATAGAAATTTCATTCAAAAGGTTTAAAATAACCACTCTTAGTCTGTTCTGTGACAATCAAGCTGCAAAAACTGTAGCAACTAATACTCTTTAGAATGGTAAGAGACGAACAGTAAGCCTTAGATAGGAAAAGTTGAACTATCTCATTAAACAAGGGATTATAATTATCATTGATGTGCGACTCTAACAGAATAGGGTTGATTCTCTTACAAAGGGAAAGAGATCTAATTGTAAAAACTTTGGGGGAAATGTGGTTAAAAACTATTAATCTCATAAGACCTTTAACACCCGAGTCGTTTTGAAAATTAGAACCCAATTGGAAGCATAGAGTAGTTCAAACTTAACAATCAATTTTGACGGTTGACATGCTTTAGATAATTTTGAAGAGTTCCATGTAAATCTTACAAATATATTATATCATTCCAATTTGATGATACTATATATTTTCATAACTAACTTAGAATCATCATATTATTCCAATATAAAGTATGAAAACTTGTCGATGTGTTTCCAGTGATTAAAATGGTCTTTATATATCATTCCAATTTGATGATACATGTTTTATGGATACATGTTTCATTCCAATTATGATGATTCAGTATTTAGTCATGACTGATATGACAGTCAGAGGCCATATCAAATTGAGAGATATCAACTTCAATGGGTAAGAGCAATAGGAAAGTTGAGAATCCAAGGTTTATTCCAGAAGTGTACTTTGTGCCGATTACCAATTCGCTAATGACAATTTCCCCATATAAGCTCAATAGAATAGGAGATGGATTTCCATGACTCTGAAGCTTTGAACTTCTAAAGTTTAATACTATTTTGTTTTATCTTTCTATCCTCTTATATGAGCGAATAGATTTTTTGGGATTATTCTCCGGTCGAGGCGGAGGCTAAGGTGGAAGAGGTGATTTGAGTAGTGGAGCAAGTTTTTGCGCAGGAGAGGGACATGAGTGGTGGTGTAACACCTGTATTTTAAAAATTCTTAAATATTCGATTTATAATGTTGTTATTTATGACTTTGAGTATATTTTCTTATATAAATTGATTTTATTTTATTTCATAATGGTTAATTGGAATCCAGGGTTAAAAGAAATTTTTTGAAATATAGGAGTTTTAAGATGAGTTTCTCAGAGTAGAAGATTCTGATTTAACCTGAATATTTTCTTATGCACTTGTGTATAATAGAGGACTGAATATTTGCTAATTAGAAGTAATTGCATGGTCTTAGCAAGAAGTTAGAATTTTTGGAATTTGACGTTGAAAATAACCTTTAAAACGAGGTTTTGTGTTGAAATTGGGCTTAGGCCCATAACCCAAACCTCCAAATTATTTAAGATCCATCTATTTACAATTTTGCCGCTTTAATATCTTCTTCCCCTTTTCCCTCTTTGCTGGCTGAAATCCCCACACCCCCATTTGGCTGAAACCCAAATTCCTTCCACCCTAGGGTTTTAATTAAACCCTCATGCCACTTCAAGCTTCAAATTATTTGGGGATTCTATGAGATTTTAAGGTGCTCTTCAGCATGGCAGTATTGGTTTTTAAAGAGAGCTTCATGAAGGTATACCAATTTGTATTTTTGTTGATGGGATTGTCTGCTTTTCATTTCTTTTCATAAAAATCATAGTAGAAAGTAGTTTAGAGTATGTAGAACATGCTAGAGGTAAAAAATTTCAATTTCTATGGTCATAATATGGAAACTTTATTAAACCTAGAGTTTGAGTTTAGGATGGGTAAGGAAATTGCATTTATTGAATACTAATAATTATTTTTGATGATATAGAATATTATGGGATAATTTAGAAGCATTTATGATAAATTTTAACAATTGTTTGACAATTATAAGGAATTTTTCCGGTATCGAAAATTTGTAAAAATAGAGTTTATTGATATGAAAATATGATAAGTATGGAAAAATATGTATAAATAATAGAATTTATTCCCGAGAAGCATATATGAGTTAGTCTTGGGATATAAAAGTTGATTTGAGGTATTTTACCCTCAAAATATAAAATATTGATTAGAACTCCTCCGATCGAGGGGCAAAATAGGGATTTGGCCAATAGATTAGAGAATAGTCGATTTGATATGTTTAGGTATGTTGTATGTGATGTATGAGTACATTTGATGTGAATTCAGGGGATATATAATGTGTGTTATGAGTTAATGACTTACGGGTTCGATAATTTTCTTAATAGGTATTAAAAAGGTGAATTTGATTAGCAACCGGGTGAGCGAGGAGTATTTTCTTGCCTGTTCGTTAGGTGAGTATGATTGTACTAGGTATACTTTACATTGTGACAAAATTTTAGACTGACTCGATGTTATTTGTGTTAGTTATAGCCGGAGATAGATTGATCTGTGGAGTGGGATTGATCTCTAGTATTCCGAGGACGAGAGTAATACCCACGAAGAAATTCAAGGATGAATAAGGGCTCCAGAATGATCCACAAAGTGAGATGTTTCTCAGTGTTCCAGACGAGGGATGAAATAGGCCCCAGAATGATCTGTGGAGAGGGATCGATATCCAGTATTTCGGGACGAGAGCAATACTCATGGGGGGTTGTGTGTTAAGAACTTCAGAATGATCCACACGATGGGATTAATCTCAAGGATGGAAGGATGCGTTGAGCACTTGAGAGTTAGTTGTCGAGGATGTTCCTCGAGGAATTTGAGATGATTAGGGAAGATTGGAGCTCGGTTTTGGCACGATTATAGCCACAACCGAGTCTAAGGGAGCAAGTCAGAAGGCTTAGGCAGGAGATGCAGGGATCAAAGCACCGAAGAGGCAAATTGATGAAGGAAAATATCGGAATATCAGTATGGACTTCGTCACAGGATTACCCAAAAGTTCGAAAATGGATGACCCAATTTGGGATATTAGGGATCCGGTTGACGAAAGTCTGCACATTTTTCTGAGAAAGATGACTTAGACGCTAGAGAAATTAGCGGAAGTCCACATCGAAGGCGTAAGGAAGCAGCATGGAGAACCAGTATCAACGATTCTGACCAAGATTCGAGAATTTTGTCTCGACCTTGGTAGAGTTTGCAGGCAACTTTGGGATCGAGGTCGGGTTCTTTGGAGAGCCAGTTCGTGGATGAACGACTTGGGAGTCGGAAAGTCGTATAAGCTTTTCTTTCCCCGAGTTATTTAGAGTATGAATGTTTGTTTGTTTTCTTTACTTAACGTAGTTCTGAGGACAGAACTATTCTAAGGAGGGTGTAACCCCTGTTTTCCCAAAAAAGTATTTTTGTGTATTTTCTGTATTTTTTTTATAAAATAGCAAATTATTTTTCCGGTTTTCAAATTCTTTTGTCAAAATGTATTTTTTTGAATCTTCTATTTTAAAATCTGTTTTCGATCAAATGAATTTATTTGTAACTATTTTCTGTGATTTTATATTGTAAAAAAAATCTCATCATTATTATTGTCATTATTGTTATTAGTTTTGACTGGTTATTAACTACTTATTTCTATGTACAAATTGTATTTGTAGTATTTTAAATAAATTATATTTTGTAATGCAAATCACATTTTTATTATAAACAATATTTTTATTGGTTAAATTATTTTTTTCTATTGAATTTTTTTTAAAAAAAACCTAATCTATTTTAAAACCCATTATCTTTTATCCTATACCCTTTAACTAAACTTACCTGTTAGCCTAACCCATAGCAACCCGGACCAATTACTACCCAAGCCGACCCAAAGCCCACTCCCTAGCACCCGACCCACTTCTTTTTTCCATGTAGCCGCCACCAAAACGATTGCACCTCCCCTTCTTTTAACCTAGTATATATATACCCTTATATATCCAAACCATTCTGCATGTTCCTTTCCTTAACCTTTGCACATATTCTTGTGCTCTACCTCTTCCGTTTTCTCTCCATCTGTCGTCTCGCGCTCTCTTGCTCTTGGGATTTTCTTGCGCGTGCTCGAGTGCACGTGTAGATCGTTCATGAGTTCGTGGATTTTTGTTCGTGGGATTTTCTCCTACTTTTGAGTTCGTTGTTCTTTATCCCGATTTAAGGCAAGTAACTTGTACTCCAATTCATTTGTTTAATACAAGTCCCAAAGTTCACCTATAGTGTAGTTGGGTCTAGAAACAACTTTTGATTGTGTTTTCCTTGATGGGTTTTATCTCTATTGTGATATTTTTGCCATAGAAGACTCACGATATAAACCTGAACATGAAATAACCTAGGATTCGCCCGTTCTAGAATTTTGATCGTGTATGTGAGACTCTTGTGTGAAATTGTGTTTTGGTTGAGACCCATGTGAAATAATTGGCGTGGACATGTTAAATACCCTAAATCATGATGTTTAGACACTTGGTAGACATTTTTTCAAGTTTGGATGCATTTGGATCAATATTCTTGAATCTATGTTGTTTTTGTTTTTAAGGGTAAAATCTGTATTTTCTTGCTGTTCTGTTTTGTTTGCTGTTTTCGGCTGTGTTAAAGTCAGTATCATAATTTCGGTATAAAATATGAGTTTTAGATAATTTCGTCTATTTTCAAACCCCCTGACCTTACTTGATTTTGATTTCGTATGACTGAGTTATGATTGTTTTAGTACAGAGGTGTCGATCTTTTCCAGATTCTCTTTTTCAGTAATTTTGATAACAAACTATTTTCAGGAAACATGTTATACATATTATTTTGATCCAAAACTTTGGTCAGTGTTTCTTTATTAATTTAGAGATAACCCAGAATTTTGGTGAATTTTATTGACAAGTTTTATGCGATGTTTCATGCTCGTTTATAAAATCTATACGTGTTGTATTTTGCTCGCTGTTATGTAAAGAATCCTATTTTCACTATGATTCCTTTTACTGTATGAAAAATGTTTATGAAATGTGAAAGTTATTATATTTTATCTATTTTCATATCCCTTTGGCGGAATTGGATTTCGTTTCACTGGTTGCGAGATATCTTAGTTTTCGTACAGCAGTGTTGGGATTTCCAGATTCGCTAAACTTTGTTTTCTTGATGCTTTCGTATTTTTTATGACTGATCTATTTATACTAGAATAATATGAAACTTTATATTTTGATTCTAGACATATAGGGGAATACCCCAGATTTTTTCTGAATTTATTTGAAAGGTTTTGATGTGGTTTTTCTGACTGAGAATTTGTTTTCCTAATTTCTGACTGAACATGTTTTCTGTTTTCGAACCTGTTGTGACTTATGATGTTGTGAATTACTATATGACTTATTTATCTCGCTGGATTCGTGTGGAAGTCTATTTTCCAGATCCATCGATGGATCCAGATTTGGATGTTTGTAGTAGTGGGAATCACTATTTTAGTATATTACTGTCTTGCTGTCCTGAATAAGAACATACACTGTTTTGCTCGTTTATGTAATTGTAAATTATCTATCCATGTTTATTTGTTTTCCTGAACCTAATACTGATTACACCATGTTAATTTGACATCATTCTGTACACATTCATGCCTATTTGATGACCATAATAAAAGTAATCAAGCCGGAGTTTATGGGAAAGATCTAGTAGTGGGAAAGCATAGAAATGTGTACTAAGAAGGGGGCCCGTATTTCCCATATGATTATCTGTTATCTGTTATCTGACTCTGTCTACATTACTTCTTATATGAAGGTGTAGAGGAGAAGAGAACCACTAGGTTCTATCAGTCTGTCTAGATCTGTTATCTGACCCTCTCTACATTACTTCTTATAGGAAGGTGTAGAGAAGAAGAGAACCACTAGGTTCTATCTGTCTGATATGTTATCTGATATCTGTCTGAACACTGAGTACATGGCGCTATATGATCCCCTACGAAATCTACAAACGTAACTGATTTGAATATAGCAACCATGTGATAAAAGGATGACACATGAAGTGCTACTTAGTTAGTGATTAATACAAGACTTATAAAAATCTGTATCTGTATCTGAAACCTGAATCTGAATCTGTTATATGTATTTGGCTATCTGTTATCTGATCATCTGATTACCTGTTATCTGTCTGATATTATCACTTGACACTATTATTTGACACTATCTGTATATCTGTTTGCATACTATTTGACATTTGACACTTGACACAAGTTAGTATACCATGCTAGATCTGTTTCTGCTATTATTTAGATTTGTTTAGTTTTTCCCATGTACTTGTATCCTACATTATAAGTGGCATGTAACTTGCAATTGACGGATACTTGTTTTTCTCTTTCCTTCTCCTGCAAATTGTCAAACTGCAGATTTTGGTGATCAGCTGCCCGATGGAGTATGTGATCTAAAGTTCTAGTTGGCTGGAGTTTTTGCTATCTTCATTTATTTCCTGTTGTTCATTTTGAACATTGTATCTGTTACTTGTATTCTTTCTGTTTGGGCAGTATGACCCAGGATATTTGTGTTATTCAGATCATGACTATTTGAGATTAATATATTTTATTTCAAGTTATTTCTGTTGGTATTTTTGTTTCAATTATGCATGTTGGTTGATATTTTTCGTGCTACCGACTCTGATTATATTGTGATATGTTGTAAAGAATCTTGAACAGCTTATGGATGATGAAAATCATTCGCTGGGCTTTTGTCGCGTATCCGTATTCCGTATTCTTTTTGGAAAGCGGGGCATGACAGGGCTTTTATTGGTATCAGAGCACCAGGTTTGGCTAATGTATTAGTTGCCTAATATATTAGACATGCTTGGCTCGAACTGGAATCTACTCAACATTTCACCAACCATGCATGCATAATTGAATCATAAATCAACATTGATCTGGATACAAGTCTTATTCCATTCTTTTTGGTCCCTTCTTATTCGATTTCTTTGATTCCTTGTTTCTTCCATCTCTTTTAGTCGTTCTCATTTGTTGATTCCTTATTGGGTATAGTTTCGTTCTTTACGTACCCATATTTCTTTGAATCTTTCGTTCATCTTCATTTGTTGACTCATTTTGAGTATCATGCTAGTTATTCTTTTTCTGCCATATTCTCTTGAAATTCTGCTTGTGCCTCCTCGTTCCTCTTCCTTCATATTCAATTCTTTGGTTCTTATTTTCTTTCGTCCCTTGTAGTTGTCCTCCCTTGTTGACTCTTATTGAGTATAAAATTCATTCTTCTCTTGCCTATATTTTCTTTATATTATATATATATATTTCGAATATTTTATATATTTCGATTATTATTTGTTATATTTTGGATCTTCTATAAAATTATTTTCTAAAAATTTTGTTATTTCGAATAATTGTGTATTTTAATATCACAAATTTCAAAACGTAACTTCGTACTTAAATTGAGCAATCAATAATCTAAGTACGTTTGGAAAATTGCGTCATCTCATTCATCGTTTTGTTACAACTGGATGTCGAGATGGCAAACATGCAACTAGATGTCAATGGATGCAAATTGCAACTGGATATCGGGGAGGCAAAATGTGCAACCGAATATCCAGATGGCAACCTGCAACCTGTTGTCGTGGAGGCAAACCTGCAACTTGATGTTGAGAAGGCAAGACTACAGATAGATATAAATGAGGCGAACCCACATCAAAGAATTTCTACTACTACTATTATTATTGTTTTCCTTATTATTATTAGTATTATTATTATTATTGTTATTACTATTACTATTATTATTATTGTATTTTTCTTACTATTTTATTTTTAATGTTGATATTGAATTACTTTCACCAAAATGATGAACCCCAAATTATTTCCTGTCTTGTATTATTATCCTTACCAGTATTATTAATATTTTGATATCATTATTATTTTTACCAGTATGTTTATGATGATTATTAGTGTTATTATTATTTTTATTATTTTTTTCATTATTATTTTATTATTATTATGTATTGATTTTTGTATTATTAATATTATTTTTATTATTGCTCATTAGTTTATTTAAATTAAAGCCTTCCTCTAAGCCTAATTTTATTTTGGTGTCTCATTCTTTTCTTCCTGCTCTGATCGTCGCTTGGTGTCACGTGGTCTACACCGACATGTCTGCAGCTTGGAACGTCACCATCAGAGTGGCGCAGCGGGAGTGTGGTGGGCCCATAACCCACAGGTCCCAGGATCATATTGTTGCTTCTACTTCCTAACATTGTTTTGGTTTCCTCTATCTCTTGGAATTGTTCTCATCCGTTGACTTATTGTTTAATTCATTTCTTCCCTGCCTTTTCTCTCTTTGATTTCAGTTCTGGTGACTACCTATATTGTTTTGTTATCTTGTGTTGTTCTTTCATTTTGATACTGCTTATTTTCTTTCTTACATCCCATTTGACCTCATTGTTATCCACTTCTTTCTTTTTCTGGTGTTGCCACTGCTTTATTCTTTCCCCATTAGCCATCTACTTTGTTACTATCCCCAAGTTGTTTTTATTGCCTTGTCCTATGTACCGCCTAAGCAAATTTCGAGAACGAAATTTTATTGTAAGGTGGGTAGGATTGTAACCCCTGTTTTACCAAAAATGTATTTTTGTGTATTTTCTGTATTTTAAAAAAAAATCGTAAATTATTTTTCCGGTTTTCAAATTCTTTTGTCAAAATGTATTTTTTTGAATCTTCTATTTTAAAATATGTTTTCGATCAAAAGAATTTATTTGTAACTATTTTCTGTGATTTTGTTTTGTAATAAAAATCACATTATTATTATTGTTATTATTGTTATTAGTTTTGACTGGTTATTAACGACTTATTTTATGTAGAAATTGTATTTGTAGTATTTTAAATAAATTATATTTTGTAATGCAAATCACATTTTTATTATAAACAATATTTTCATTGGTTAAATTATTTTTTTCTATTGAATTTTTTTTGTAAAAAAACTAATCTATTTTAAAACCCATTATCTTTTATCCTATACCCTTTAACTAAACATACCTGTTAGCCTACCCCATAGCAACCCGGACCAATTACTACCCAAGCCGACCCGAAGCCAACTCCCTAGCACCCGACCCACTTCTTTTTCCCTTGTAGCCGCCACCAAAAGGATTGCACCTCCCCTTCTTTTAACATAGTATATATATACCCTTATATATCCAAACCATGCTGCATATTCTTTTCCCTAACATTTGCGCATATTCTTGTGCTCTACCTCTTCCGTTTTCTCTCCATTCGTCGTCTCGCGCTCTCTTGCTCTTGGGGTTTTCTTACGCGTGCTCAAGTGCGCATGTAGATCGTTCGTGAGTTCGTGGATTTTCGTTCGTAGGATTTGCTCCTACTTTTGAGTTCGTCGTTCTTCATCCCGATTTAAGGTAAGTAACTTGTACTCCAATTCATTTGTTTGATACAAGTCCCAAAGTTCACCTATAGTGTAGTTGGGTCTAGAGACAACTCTTTATTGTGTTTTCCCTGATGAGTTTTGTCTCTATTGTGATATTTTGGCCATAGAAGACTCACGATACAAACCTGGACATGAAATAACCTAGGATTTGCCCGTTCTTGAATTTTGATCGTGTATGGGAGACTCTTGTGTGAAATTGTGTTTTGGTTGAGACCCATGTGAAATAATTTGGGTGGACATGTTAAATACCCTAAATCATGATGTTTAGACACTTGGTAGACTTTATTTCAAGTTTGGATGCGTTTGGATCAATATTATTGAATCTATGTTGTTTTTGTTTTTAAGGGTAAAATCTGTATTTTCTTGCTGTTCTGTTTTATTGGCTGTTTTCGACTGTGTTAAAGTCAGTATCTTAATTTTGGTATAAAATATGAGGTTTAGATAATTTTGTCTATTTTCAAACCCTCCTAACCTTGCTTGATTTTGATTTCGTATGACTGAGTTATGACTGTTTTAGTACAGAGGTGTCGATCTTTTCCAGATTTTGTTTTTTCAGTTTTTTTGATAACAAACTATTTTCAAGAACCATATTATACATATTATTTTGATCCAAAACTTTGGTCAGTGGTTCTTTATTAAGTTAGGGATTACCTAGAATTTTGGTGAATTTTATTGACAAGTTTTATGCGATGTTTCATGCTCGTTTATAAAATCTGTACGTGCTGTATTTTGCTCGCTATTCTGTAAAAAATCCTATTTTCACTATGATTCCTTTTACTGTATGAAAAATATTTGTGAAATGTGAAAGTTAGTACATTTTATCTATTTTTATATCCCTTTGGCGGAATTGGATTTCGTTTCACTGGTTGCGAGATATCTTAGTTTTTGTACAGTAGTGTTGGGATTTCCAGATTCGCTAAACTATGTTTTCTTGATGCTTTCGTATTTTTGATGACTGATCTATTCATACTGGAATATTATGAAACTTTATATTTTGATTCTAGACATATACAAGAATACCCCAAATTTTTTCTGAATTTATTTGAGAGGTTTTGACGTAGTTTTTCTGACTGAGAATTTGTTTTCCTGATTTCTGACTGAACTTGTTTCCTTTTTTCGAACGTGTTTTAACTTATGATGTTATGAATTACTATATGACTTATTTATACTCGCAGGATTTTTGTGGAAGTCTATTTTCCAGATCCATCGACGGATCCAGATTTGGATGTTTTTATTAGCGGGAATCACTGTTTTAGTACTTTACTGTCTTGATGTCCTGAATAAGAACATATACTATTTTGCTCGTTTATGTGATTGTAAATTATCTATGCATACTTATTTGTTTCCCTGAACCTAATACTGATTATACCATGTTAATTTGACATTATTCTGTACACATTCATTCCTGTTTGATGACCATAATAAAAGTAATCAAGCCGGGGTTTGTGGGAAAGATCTAGTAGTGGGAAAGCATAGAAATGTGTACTTAGAAGGGGGTCCGTGTTTTCAATATGATTATCTGTTATCAGTTATCTGACCCTGTCTACATTACTTCTTATATGAAGGTGTAGAGGAGAAGAGAACCACTAGGTTCTATCTGTCTGTCTGGATCTGTTATCTGACCCTATCTACATTACTTCTTATAGGAATGTGTAGAGAAGAAGAGAACCACTAGGTTCTATCTGTCTGATCTGTTATCTGATATCTGTCTGAACACTGAGTACACGGCGCTATATGATCCCCTACGAAATCTACAAACGTAACTGATTTGAATATAGCAACCATGTGATAAAAGGATGGCACATGAAGTGCTACCTAGTTAGTGATTAATACAAGACTTATAAAAATCTGTATCTGTATCTGAAACCTGAATCTGAATCTGTTATATGTATTTAGCTATCTGTTATCTGATCATCTGATTACCTGTTAGCTGTCTGATATTATAACTTGACACTATTATTTGACACTATCTGTATATCTATTTGCATACTATTTGACATTTGACACTTGACACATGTTAGTATACCATGCTAGATCTGTTTCTGCTTTTATTTAGATTTGTTTAGTTTTCCCCATGTACCTGTATCCTACATTATAAGTGGTCCGTAACTTGCAATTAACGGGTACTTGTTTTTCTCTTTCCTTCTCCTGCAAATTGTCAAACTGCAGATTTTGGTGATCAGCTGCCCGATAGAGTATGTGATCTAAAGTTCTAGTTGGCTGGAGCTTTTACTATCTTCATTTATTTCCTGTTGCTCATTTT
This sequence comes from Hemerocallis citrina, assembly GCA_017893485.1. Lineage (NCBI taxonomy): Eukaryota > Viridiplantae > Streptophyta > Magnoliopsida > Asparagales > Asphodelaceae > Hemerocallis > Hemerocallis citrina. The sequence continues at coordinate 252,850,976 of CM030362.1, read as the reverse complement.
GAACATTGTATCTGTTACTTGTATTCTTTGTGTTTGGACAGTATGACCCAGGATATTTGTGGTATTCAGATCATGACTATTTGAGATTAATATATTTTATTTAAAGTAATTTTTGTTGGTATTTTTGTTTCAATTATGCATGTTGGTTGATATTTTTCTGGCTTCCGACTCTGATTATATTGTGATATGTTGTAAAGATTCTTGAACAGCTTATGGATGATGAAAATCATTCGCTAAGCTTTTATTGCGTATCCATATTCCGTATTCTTTTTGGGAAGCGGGGCGTGACAAAGGGAGTATTGTAATATCCCGGACGGATATTATATTGTATAAATTATTATTTTTAAATTAAAATATTTTTAAATGGGAATTTATTGGTTTTACTCATAAAAAGTTACCTAGACATATATACTGGTAAGTATATGCAGGTAATGTATCAGTTTTGTGCACTTGTAAAAAATCCTGAAAAAAGCATTTTTGAGAAAAATGTCTGGAAAATCCCGGGCAGGTATTCAAAATTATTATTTTATTATTATTTTATTTTATTTTCCCGAAATGAAATATTTTTGGTAGATATCACCCGGTTTTGTTAATGAATGTTATCCGTATATATATACCAGTCTGTATACATCTGTATTGTATCAAATTGGTACTGGAATCTTCCGGGTGGATAATAAAATTTATTTTATTACTATTTTCGTAATCAATTTATTTTTGTACGGAATGAACGGTTTTACAAACGGAAATTATCGGTATATAGATATATACATACGTATGCGTATTGTACCGATTTTGTACGTTTGTACAAATCATGTAGTATGTGTTTTAGAAAAAAATATCTTATTTTTGTCATGATTAATCAAATTTGGAGGGCTATGATTTGTTTGGAGGCTTAAACCTAGGGTTAAGATTAAGTAGAGATACATAAGAGTATTGATATGTGTCTTCTACTAGAAACCTCTTCTCCACCTCACCCCTCCACCTCATCAAGCCTATGGCCGGCCCAAATGAACCCCAAAGGGGTTTTGTGCATTTGTGTTGGTGCATTTTGCACTTTCCACCCTCATTTCATCTTATAAAAACCCCTCCCCTTCACACTTTGCCTCATTTACAAGAGAAAAAAAGGAGAGAAGAAAAAAAAGGGAAGGAAACTCTTAAGTGTTCTTCATTTGGGGGTTTTCCATAGGAGTGTTCTTCATTGAAGGTTTTTGTAGAAGAAAGCTAGGAGGAAGGACAATGAAAGCTAGCTAGTCCTTCCTACAAGAGATCAAAAAGGTGGGAATTTTCTACTTCTAATTTTTAGGTTGTTTTGTTCTCTTTTAATTTTTTTATATAGAAAAGAACCCATCTTTTAGGGTTAATAATAGTTCTATGTGAGTAAAGAACACATCTTTGATGGTTATTTGTTGTAGGATAAAAAGAACACATCTTTTTTATGGTGGATGTTGTAGGTGTATGTTCTAAATAACTTGGACTATTTTTCTAAGCATATAAATGGTTTTAGGTTAAAAAGAACCCATTCTTTTGGTGTGTTTTTGTGTTTTTATGTTCTTAAATAACTTGGACTAATTCCTAAGAATAAGCATGTTTGTAGGGATCAAAATGATCCCATGAGAAGGATGGAATGAAAGAACTCAACAAAATCACATAAAGATAGGATCTTGTACTTTGCTTTGATTATTGTTGTCCTTATAATTATTTTGAACTATTTGGACTAAGAATTAAGCATAAGAATGGTTGGAAAATCAAGAGATTACTTATAAGGAAAGTGGAAGGGATGAAACTCACAAAAGAAGCACATAAAGGTTGATCTTTGAACTTGTTATGTTTATGATTGTTACTTTGGTTACTTTGTTAAACACAATGTTAACAACTTGGACTATACGTATGTGCATATAAAGATTAGGGTAGTAAGAATGTTTACTTACCAATTCTAGGGTTGTAGAACTCATCTAGCTTTTTAAAGATAAGTTTTTGTTGTATGTTGTTCTCTACTATGTTAAGAAATCATTCTTTGCTAATCCTTGTTCATAAAAGGTTGCTCTTATTGTATGTAGGGACTTGTAGGATTGAAGAAAAGTAGGTTGTAGTATGTAGTAATTTGTAGACTAATAAATGTAGTCTTTGTAATGTATAGGACTTGTAATTTCCTAAAAGAGTAGTCTTATAATAATTTATTATTAGTCTTTTAGTAGCATGTTCTAAACTTTTATAGGTTGCTAGAAACCCATTCATGCTTGTGATATTTAGTTGTTCTTAGTAAAGAACCTACCATGCTTGAGTTGTAGCAAAGAACCCATCCATGCTTATGTGAACCCATGAACCTACCATGTTTGTGTTCTATGTCAAAAAGAGAACCTATTCATGATTGAGTCGATTATAGTAAGTATACCATGCTTGAGTTGTTGTAGAAGGAAACTCATACTTAAGTTGTATACCATGCTTGATTTGTTGTAGAAGAAACCCATGTTAATTTATATACCATGCTTAAGTTGTTGTAGGTTGATTATAGAAAGATACCATGCTTGAGTTGTTGTAGAAGAAACCCATGTTAAGTAGATACCATGCTTAAGTTGTTGTAGTAAGAAACCCATCATGCTTAAGTTGTTGTAGGTTGATTATAGAAAGATACCATGCTTAAGTTGTGTAGCAAGGAAACCCATTCATGCTTATGAACCTATTCATTCTTGTGAAACCCATGAACCCACTCATGCTTGTGAACCCATCATGCTTGAGATTTGTAGTTGTTCTAGTAAAAGAACCCATAATGCTTGAGATATAGTAAGTATACCGTGCTTAAGTTGTGTAGCAAGGAAACCCATTCATGCTTATGAACCTATTCATGCTTATGAACCATGAACCCATTCATGCTTAAGTTGTTGTAGTGAGAAACCCATGCTTGAGTTGATTATAGTAAATATACCATGCTTGAGTTGTTTTAGTAAGAAACCCATGCTTGAGTTGATTATATTAAGTATACCATACTTGAGTTGTTGTAGGTTGATGTAGTAATAAAACCCATGTTTAAGTTGTATATCCATGCTTAAGATGTTGTAGGTTGATTATAGTGAGAAACCCATGCTTGAGTTGATTATAGCAAATATACCATGTTTGAGTTGTTGTAGGTTGATTATAGTAAGAAACCCATGCTTGAGTTGATTATAGTAGGTATACCATGCGTGAGTTGTTGTAGGTTAATTATAGTAAGAAACACATGCTTGAGTTGTAGAAAGATACCATGCTTGAGTTGTTGTAGAAGAAACCCATGCTTAAGTCATAAGCAAGCTTGTGTTATTATAGTAGTTCTAGTAAAGAACCCATATTTGAGATGTGTAGTTGTTTTTAGATTCAAAAGAATCCATGCATGTTTGAGTTATATGATTATAGTGGTTTCGGTTAAATCCTAAAAGAAACCCATGAGTTTAGCTTGCATGCTAATCCAATTGAATTATTGAAATGAACCCATGTTCCGTAGTTGTTCTAATTCAATTTTTAAGAAGAAACCCATGAAACTAGCTCCATAATAGTTCTAGCTTGAATTGGTGAGGAACCCCTGCAATTAGGTTCTAGGTGATTCTAGCTCAACTTTGAGAAAGAACCCATGAACCTAGTCGCATATTGTCCTAGTTCAAATTTGGGAAAAGAACCCATGAGTTCCAGTTGTATGAGTTTCTAATTGAAATTGGACCATATGATCTGCACATGCTTCATCTTCAATATATGGGAAATAATGGTTGGAAAAGTCACTAGTGATGTTAGCTAGATAAAAGCTAGCCTAGGGGTTATCGAACATCAAGACTCGCATCTTACCACCTTGCAAACTGTGGATAAATCACACCTCGAGCACCGACGGATCTTAACTGATGTGGGTTGATCGTGGGCCGAGAGTGTTGACGAGATCCGAGTTTGGGATAGTGATAAGGTCTCATAATTACCGTAGGGGCCATCGACCATCAAGAATCGCATCTTACCACCTTAGAAACTGGATAAATCACAACTCGAGCACCGACGGATCTTAACTGATATGGGTTGATCGTGGGCCGAGAATGTTGATGAGATCCGAGTTAGGGGTAAGGATGAGTGAGAGAGATTTTCGTCACCGGTGTCTTGGATCGATAGGCCATGAGTTGGATCGGGATAATCATAAGAAAGTTATTGAAAACCCCGTGAGATTGTTTGGGTTTAGTGACATCGTTAGGGTAGTAACTTATGACTATTACTACTTAATCTTTACTTATTATCATTTTTGCCGAAGGGAAAGAGTTGGTGTTAAGGGTGATTCCTTATGATCCGACCTGTCCTATAGGTCGACACTAGGCAGTGATATTGGGTTGTACCTTCCCGTCAAAGGGATAAGCACGGTGTCATCTCACGAGTTGGGAACATGGGTTGCGTATTTTGTCTGTTAATTTCTGAAATACCGTGGCTTGGGGTGCCACAGGATGCAACGTGCAGTCTTGCGCTTACGAGACCCTAGGGGTGCCACAGGGTAGGCTTCGTGCTATCCTGCGCATGCGAGACCCTATGTTCTTTTGATTTTCGAATGAGGTCTGATATGCTGGGCAGTAGTGCTAAACATGGACACCACCATATGACTGTAGTAACGGAACAAAACCGTACTTGCAACCTTGTTTTTAAGTGAGGTCCGGCATGCCGGGTAGTAGTACCATAATCGTACTGCATTAGTGGGACTTGACCCACCTGCAACCTCACAGTCACGTTGTATTATCAGGAACAGGATTGTGTACAATGTAGAATTCTTAGCGAGGGTTTCAAATCCATATATATGAAGAAACGGCTTGAGATGGGGCGTATTTAGTATGGGCTGCATACTGTTCTGGAGACTTACTTGCATTAGAATAAGTGTATCTTTGCATTAGTCAAACTTGCATTAAAGTCTAAGGCATAGCATACACTGACACATCAATTATATATACACATTTCTCTTTTCATTAATCTGTTTGCTTAAGTGCAGAATTGCTGCTAGTTATCAGCCTTAAAGTGTCAGTGAATACTGATGCCCCCATTTCAATAGGTACTGGATTGCAGAAGTACAAGTACAGGATTCAGGAGGACTCAAGTCGAAGAGAGAAGCAAGAGTCGTTTTCATTTCCGCTGCATTATATGTTGTTACTATTATTCCATTGTAACAGTTTTGTAATCTATTTATTTGTTGGAAAGCATCCAAGCGAAATACCAAGTGTTGTTCTTTATTCATTTTTACTCTGATGTAATGTGTTGAAAGTTGTAAAACTTGGGATTGTAAAGGTATTATTGTAACACTGTTGCAATGTATTGCAATTTTGTAACATTCAGATTTGTAATACATTTCTGTTGAATAAAACGTTTTAAATTTTCCTGTCTTTTCTATGTATTGTGGCTAATTGAAGAAAAGATTCTGGCTTATGTCACGGTTTTCCAGTTACCGAAAATCGGGGCATTACAGAGTGGTATCAGAGCCGACTTCAATTTACAGTCCAACAGAGTAGGAAAATTAAACTTGGATGCCTTTTAGGAGTCAGGGTTTTAACTAGTTGTAGACAATTATAATTTATATTGTTATTTCTTTCAACTTATGTTTTATAATTTTTCTATATCTGGACTAATTCCAGTATGTGTGTATTTTTTAAGGATAAGATAGTATTCGAGGTTATCCTAACCGAGGATGTGTTGATGGAAGTGAGTGAGCCAATATCAAGGGAGATATGATAAAGCAAGAACGATCGTGAGTAGGCAGTCTCCAGAATGATCCACGGAGTGAGATATTCCCCAGCATTCCAGACGAGGGATGAAATTGACCCTAGAGTGATCTGTGGAGTGGGATTGATCTCCAGTATTTCGGGACGAGAGCGATACTCACGTTGGTATAATTAGGTCGGCTCCAGAATGATCCATGGAGCGAGATATTCCCCAGTATTCCAGACGAGGGACAAAATAGGCCCCAGAATGATCTGTGGAGTGGGATTTATCTCCAGTATTCCAAGGACGAAAGCGACACTCATAGGAAAGATTGTGTGACGTTGGCTTCAGAATGATCCATGGAGTGAGATATTCTCCAATATTCCAGACGAGGGACGAAATAGGCCCCAGAATGTTCTGTGGAGCGGGATTGATCTCCAGTATTCCAGGGACGAAAGCAACATTCACAAGCCAGTTAGTGGGACATTGGCTCCAGAATGATCCAAGGAGTGAGATATTCCAAAGTATTCCAGACGAGGAATGAAATAGGCCCCAGAATGATCTGTGGAGTGGAATTGATCTCCAGTATTCCGAGGACGGGAGTAATACCCACGAAGAAATTCAAGGATGAGTAAGGGCTCCAGAATGATCCACGAAGAGAGATGTTCCCGAGTATTCTAGACGATGGATGAAATAGGCCCCAGAATGATCTGTGGAGAGGTATCGATCTCCATTATTTCGGGACGAGAGCAATACTCATGGAGAGTTGTGTGGTGAGAACTTCAGAATGATCCACACGATGGGATTAATCTCAAGGATGGAAGGATGCGTTGAGCACTTGAGAGTCAGTTTTCGAGGATGTTCCTCGAGGAATTTGGGATGATCAGGGAAGATTGGAGCTCAGTTTTGGCATGATTAAAGCCACAACCGAGTCTAAGGGAGCAAGTCAGAAGGATTAAGCAGGAGATGCAGGGATCAAAGCACTGAAGTGGCAAATTGATGAAGGAAAATATCGGAATATCAGTATGGACTTCGTCATAGGATTACCCAGAAGTTCGAAAATGGATGACCCAATTTGGGATATTAGGGATCTGGTTGACAAAGTCTGCACATTTTTCTGATAAAGATGACTTAGCCACTAGAGAAATTAGCGGAAGTCCACATTGAAGGCGTAAGGAAGCAGCATGGAGTACCAGTATCAGCGATTCTGACCAAGATTCGAGAATTTCGTCTCGACTTTGGTAGAGTTTTCCAGGCAACTTTGGGATCGAGGTTAGGTTCTTTGGAGAACCAGTTCATGGATGAGTCACTTGGGAGCCGGAAAGCCGTATAAGCTTTCTTTCCCGGAGTTATTTAGTGTATGGGTGTTTTTCTGTTTTCCTGACTTAACGTAGTTTTGAGGACAGAACTATTCTAAGGAGGGAGTATTGTAATATTCCGGACAGATATTATTTTAAATTAAAATATTTTTAAATGGGAATTTCTTGGTTTTACTTATAAAATGTTACCTGGTCATATATACTAGTAAGTATATACAGGTATTGTATCAGTTTTGTACACTGGTGCAAAATCTTGAAAAAATGCATTTTTGAGAAAAACGTCTGGAAAATCCCGGGCGGATACTGAAAATTATTATTTTATTATTATTTTATCTATATTTCCAGAATTGAAATATTTTTGGTGGATATTACCCGGTTTTGTTAATAAACGTTATCTGTATATATATACCAGTCTGTATACATCTGTATTGTATCAAATTGGTACTGAAATCTTCCGAGCTGATAATAAAATTTATTTTATTATTATTTTCGGAATTAAATTATTTTTGTACTGATTTGGTCGTTTTTTTGAACGAAAAATATCTGTGTAATCAGATATACGTACAAAATCGAACTGCGTCGATTTCAGGGCGTTTAAACAAATCATGTACTATGTGATTTTGGGAAATTACATTCTATTTTTGATCCATCATGATGATATGGAGGGTTAGGATGGATTAGGACTTGATTGTAACAAATATTTGCAAAAGAAACATAAATTGTTTCTAACCATAAGAGTTACCCACACAACCCTTCACCCATCTCCTATATAAACCCCCCCTCTTCACCAAGTGGCCGGCCCCTTCTTCTTGTTCTCCTAAGATTAAGAAACCCTCCCTTTGTGTGTGTTCTTCTCATTCCTTTCTCATCTCATCCTCCAATCTCATTCTCCAACTCCTTCTTCTACTTATTTTTGGTTTTAGAGTAAAGAAAGAGAGATTGAATAAAAAAGAAAGAGAGAAAGAGTTAGAGTTTTCATGGGTTCCATTTTCAAGAGGAGTTCTCCACAGAAGCTAGGAGGAAGGAGGAGGTTTGCTAACTAGTTCTTCCTACAAAAAATCAAGGTGCAGATTCTCTACTTCTAGTTTAAATTGCTTGTTCTCTTATTTATTTTTGTATGATAAAAAGAACCCACCTTTAAGTGTTCATTAATGTTGTAGGTTGAGAAAGAACCCTCATTTAGGGTTAGTTACAATTGCTTGTGAAAAATAACCATCTTATGATTATGGATTGTTGTAGGAATGAAAAAGAACACATCTTTAGAATTTATTAATTATGTGTGTGAAAAAGGACCCATTTCATATGGTTGGATTATGGTAGTATGATAAAAGAACCCATCTTATGGTGTTGGGTTTGTTGTAGGCTAAAAAGAACTCACCTTTTATGATGAGTGGTTGTGTATGTGTATGTGTATGTAGTTTAAACAACTTGGACTAATTTCTAAGCACATGAACAATTGTAGGGATCAAAAAGATCCCTTAAGAATATGGATGGTAGAACTCAAAGAAATGGCATAAAGATGATATCTTTTGAACTTGTTATGGTTGTGTTTTCTTTATGGTTAACTTTACTACTTGGACTAAAATTAAGCATAAGAATGGTTGGAAAATCAAGAGATTACTTATAAGGAAAGTGGAAGGGATGAAACTCACAAAAGAAGCACATAAAGGTTGATCTTTGAACTTGTTATGTTTATGATCGTTACTTTGGTTACTTTGTTAAACACAAAGTTAACAACTTGGACTATACTTTGGTTACTTTGGGTAGTAAGAATGTTTACTTACCCATTCTAGGGTTGTAGAACCCATCTAGCTTTTTAAAGATAAGTTTTTGTTGTATGTTATTCTCTACTTTGTTAAGAAATCATTCTTTACTAACACTTGTTCATAAAATGTTGCTCTTATTGTATGTAGGGACTTGTAGGGTTGAAGAAAAGTAGGTTGTAGTATGTACAAATTTATAGACTAAATAAATATAGTTTTTGTAATATATAGGACTTGTAATTTTCCTAAAGAAGTAGTCTTTGTAATAATTTATATTAGTCTTTGTAGCATGTTCTAAACTAATCTAGGTTGCTAGAGAACCTATGCTTGAGTTGTGTAGTATATCTAGATTAAACAGAACCTATTCATGCTTGTGGAACCCATGAACCCATTTTCATGCTTATGAACCCATTCATTCTTGTGAACCATGAACCCATTTTCATGCTTATGAACCATGAGCCCATTCGTGCTTGTGATATTTAGTTGATCTTAGTAAAGAACCTACCATGCTTGAGTTTTGTATTCTATGTCAAAAAGAGAACCTATTCACGCTCATGAAACCCATGAACCATGCTTGTGAACCATAAACCCACCATGCTTAAGATGTAGTAAAAATACCATGCTTGAGTTGTTGTAAATTGTTGTAGTAAAGAAACCCATGTTAAGTTGTATACCATGCTTGAGTTATTGTAGCTTGATTATAGTAAGTATACCATGCTTGAATTGATTATAGTAAGAAACCCATGCTTGAGTTGATTATAGTAAATATACCATGCTTGAGTTGTTGTAGGTTGATTATAGTGAGAATACCATACTTGAGTTGTTGTAGGTTGATTATGGTGAGAAACTCATGCTTGAGTTGATTATAGTAAGTATACCATGCTTGAGTTATTGTAGTTGTTCTAAGTAAAGAACGCATGCTTGTGTTATTGTAGTAGTTCTAGTAAAGAACCCATGTTTGAGATGTGTAGTTGTTTTAGACTCAAAAGAATCCATGCGTGTTTAAGTTGTATGTTGTAGTGGAACCCGTGAGTTTTGCTTTCATGCTAATCCAATGGAACTATTGAAATGAACCCATGTTCCACATTTGCTCTAGTTCGATTTTTAAGAAGAAACCCATGAAACTAGCTCCATGATAGTTCTAGCTCGAATTGGCGAGGAACCCATGCAATTAGGTTCTAGGTGATTCTAGCTCAACTTTGAGAAAGAACCCATGAACCTAGTCGCATATTGTCCTAGTTCAAATTTGGGAAAAGAACCCATGAGTTCCAGTTGTATGCGTTTCTAGTTGAAATTGGACCATATGATGTGCACATGCTTCATCTTCAATATATGGTAAATAATGGTTGGGAAAGTCACTAGTATTGTTAGCTAGATAAAAGCTAGCCTAGGGGTCATCGAAAATCAAGACTCACATCTTACCACTTTGGAAACTGTGGATAAATCACACCTCGAGCACCGACAGATCTTAAATGATGTGGGTTGATCACGGGCCGAGAGTGTTGACGAGATCCGAGTTAGGGGTAGTGATAAGGTCTCATAGTTACCGTAGGGGCCATCGACCATCAAGAATCGCATTTTACCACCTTAGAAGTTGTGGATAAATCACACCTCGAGCACCGATGGATCTTAACTGATGTGGGTTGATCGTGGGCCGAGAATGTTGACGAGATCCGAGTTAGGGGTAATGATGAGTGAGAGAGATTTTCGTCACCGGTGTCTTGGATCGATAGGCCATGAGTTGGATCGGAATAATCATAAGAAAGTTATTGAAAACCCCGTGAGATTGTTTGGATTTAGTGACATCGTTAGGGTAGTAACTTATGGCTATTACTACTTAACCTTCACTTATTATCATTTTTGCCGAAGGAAAAGAGTTGGTGTTAAGGGTGATTCCTTATGATCCGACCTGTCCTATAGGCCGATATTAGGCGATGTTATTAGGTTGTACCTTCCCGTCAAAGGAATACGTACGGTGTCATCTCACGAGTTGGGAGCACGGGTTGCGTATCTCATCTGTTAATTCCTGAAATATCGTGGCTTGGGGTGCCACAGGATGCAACGTGCAGTCCTGCGCTTGCGAGACCCCAGGGGTGCCACAGGGTAGGCTTCGTGCTATCCTATGCATGCGAGACCCTATGTTCTTTTGATTTACGAATGAGACCCGATATACTGGGCAATAGTACCAAACATGGACACCACTATATGACTGCAGTAATGGAACTAGACCGTACCTGCAACCTTGTTTTTGAGTGAGGTCCGGCATGCCAGGTAGTAGTGCCAAACAGAGACACCATAATCGTACTGTATTAGTGGGACTTGACCCACCTGCAACCTCACAGTCACGTTGTATTATCAGGAACAGGATTGTGTACAATGTAGAATTCTTAGCGAGGGTTCAAATCCCTATATATGAAGAAACGGCTTGACATGGTGCATATGTAGTATGGGCTGCATACTATTCCGGAGACTTGCTTGCATTAGAATAAGTGTATCTTTGCGTTAGTCAAACTTGCATTAAAGTCTAAGGCATAGCATACACTGACACATCAATTATATATACATGTTTCTCTTTTCATTAATTTGTTTGCTTAAGTGGAGAATTGCTGCTAGTTATCAGCCTTAAAGCGTCAGTAAATACTGACGCCCCCATTTCAATAGGTACTGGATTGCAGAAGTATAGGTACGGAATTCAGGAGGACTCAAGTCGAAGAGAGAAGCAAGAGTCGTTTCCATTTCTGCTGCATTATATGTTATTACTATTGTTCCATTGTAACAGTTTTGTAATCTATTTATTTATTGGGGAAGCATCCAAGTGAAATACCAAGTGTTGTTCTTTATTCATTTTACTCTGATGTATATTGTTGAAAGTTGTAACACTTTGGATTGTAACGGTATTGTTGTAACACTGTTGTAATGTATTGCAATTTTGTAACATTCAGATTTGTAATACATTTGTATTGAATAAAAAGTATTAAATTTTCCTATCTTTTCTGTGTATTGTGGCTAATTGAAGAAAAGATTCTGGCTTATGTCACGGTTTCTCAGTTACCGGAAATCGGGGCGTTACAATTAGATTAGAGAATAGTTGATTTGATATGTTTAGGTATTTGTATGTGATGTATGAGTACGTTTGATGTGAATTCGGGGGATATATAATGTGTGTTATGAGTTAATGACTTACGGGTTCAATGATTTTCTTAATTGGTATTAAAAAGATGAATTTGATTAGCGACCGGGTGAGCGAGAAGTATAGGACAGGTCGGATCATAAGTATTAGCTGGAGACAGATTCATTTGCCCATCCATCTTGCCGGTTCGTTAGGTGAGTATGATTGTACTAGGTATACTTTACATTGTGAAAAAATTTTAGACTGACTCGATATAATTTGTGTTTGTATTAGCTGGAGACAGATTTAATAGAAAATACGAAATTTTTATAAGATGAAATTGTGCTATATGGTGAATTTGTATGATATGAATATTTGGTGTTTTGAGTAATATATTGGACATATATGATAATATGAAGTAATTGGAGTTTGATATATGTATAATATACAGATGATAAATAGAAATGATATATATATATATATATATATATATATATATATATATATATATATATATATATATATATATATATATATAGGTAAAGCTTCGGTTGTGCACTACCTCTAGTGCACACGGTATGTGCACTAGGCCTTCGGGTGTTCATATCGACGATCCGAACCGTTCACATTGATCTACACATCTCAATTAGTCTAAATATGTAAAATCAAATCATTTATAATTCATTTATACATCCATTGAAGTGTTACAAAATTTTATGGCTGAAAATCATTGTTTTTATAGTCACATGATGGATGGGCAAATGAATTTCAAATGATTTAATTTTACATATTTAGACTAATTTAGAAATGTAGACCAATGTGAATGGTTCGGATCGTCGATATGAACGCCCGAAGGCCTAGTGCACACGCCATGTGCACTAGAGGAGTGCACAACCGAAGCTTTCCTTATATATATATATATATATATATATATATATATATATATATATATATATATGGTGTAATGATGTATTGACCAATATGGTGCATGTTTATGATATATGAGTGATAATGAGATCAGATGTGAGAAACGGTGAAATGAATGAGTTAATATATGTAGGATATAGATATGTTCAATGTGAAATTAATGGGTGTAACACCCCGCAAAATTGGAAATGACAATTTTGCCCTCGTGTGTTATGCACGTGTATTTTGTAACGTACTTCAAAGCGTATTTTGTATTTTGACTATTTACGTATTTTCCGTATTCTTAAAGTTTATTTTATCCCATTTTTATTCAACTCAAATATTAAATTTCAATCTCTGTATTTTTATGTGCTTTATACGTGTTATCGATGCACGTATCGATTAAGTATTTTTCACCACTACGTTAATATTTTCTACGTGTTACAATTAACTATTTTATGACTTATTAGAATTTGTTTTATAAATATAAGTTTATTTTTCTCTTATTTTAATTAAAATACTTTCATATGTGCGGTGCCCGTGTTTTTCTATATACATAGTGATTGTGTTGTGAAATATATAAAAAATTAATAAATATATTTTCTTATGTTGTATCGATTATCTTTAAATATTTTTCCATTGATAAAGTCGATTTTGTATTTTGATGTGCGACGCATGTGCTTGCGGTGCACGTATTTATGCATATTCTTTTCAAAATGAATTTTTGAAGTGTGTGTGTATTTTATTTGTGCATGATAAATCTAATTTATAATTAAACTAAACTAATTTTATTTAAAAATTTACTGTATATTATAATCTATATTCTATATATATATATATGAATGAAGTGTGTGCAATTGCAATGCACGTGCACGTGTTCTTACATGAAGAGTGCCCGGTTGCAAATTTTAGGCGGACTTGGTCTCGGCGTGAGTGGAGTAATGGAGGAGAGAGATGGGAATTTAGTTACATTAACCAACCTATAATTACTTTATATATATATGCCCCTAATCCTCACTCTCCTCATCCTCCCCTTCTTTCTTCTAAGCCTAATCCAAAAATCCCCCCAATCACCTTGTTTCCTCCATTCACCCACATACAACTATAATATATCCTATTGTATATATATATATATATATATATATAAGTATGCATATCTATATACAAATGTGGATATACACATATATATGTATATGAAAATGAAAGATGAGGTGCTGCCTCTGTTTATTGTCGAAATGGAGGTTGGGGTTTTCTTTGTGCACGGATTTCGAGGAGGCGGATTGGAGCTTCTATTGGAGTTTTATTGCTAGGGATTAATTGAATACTTCAATACTTCTTTAGGTGGGTGTTTCTTAAATCCTTTCTAATTTTAGGAGTAGCTTGCATACTAGTTTATATATGTTTTAATGGTTAAATTTTGATTGGTATGGTAAATGTAGATTGCATAATCTTACATTAATTGTGTCATGATATGTTGAAATGATATTGTGATTCAAAGAAATGGCCAGAGCATGGGTGATTTCTCTACTTCTAATGTAGTTACCATGCTAGGAAATTGATTTTTATGAATATGCTAGAGAAACTAGTAAAATTGACCATGTGATTGCTTAAAAAGAGTAGTAAGGAAATAGAGAGAATCATGATTGAATTAATGACTACAAACTTATCATTGTGTCTTATTAATGTAATTCATGTTAGAATATCTAAGTTTGATGAACCATGCTAGTGTGATGATTTTGCTTAAATGAATGGCTTAGTTGTAGATTGAGATGAATGGATATTGTTATGTTTAGTTGCTAAATAAATAAATTTTTGTTATATAATGTGGATATGATAAAAGAATAATTGCTAGACTCTTGTAGAATTAAAAAAGAACAAGAACCTATATTTAGTGGATTTTATATTGGTATTTTGAGAAGGAACTATGGTATATTTCAAAGTCGACAAGATATCCTTTAAATATAAATTGTAAAGAAAACTTATTTTAATGTTAAAAATTAAGAGTTTAATTGCTTCTACACTGTATTATTTTCAGGAAAATATTCTGGACAAAGTTTGATTTGAAAGATACCAATGTATTAAGAAATTGAATTTTGTAAAGGATACTTATAAACAGACAGTAGGTATAAAACTATTTCGACTCCTAATTATTACAGAAAATGAGTTTGGGCATACTGGCTTTCAGTGTGGGTTATAGGCGCTGTGTACAGTGCAGAGGTTTTCGGTTCGAGTCTTGAAGAGGCTCTGTTTTTATTAAAATTCGATTTTTCCTCAAATACAATATAGTCAATATATAAAGAATTTAACCCTATTCATATCAGTTAGTCACTCTAGACTTCTTGGTCTTCGGGTGCACTCCGAGTCTGTTACTATAGGTGGGCAGGGTTTGGTCTCGGTCCTGGGTTCGAATCTGACCACTGCCTTTTCTTTGTTTTAAATTTTTTTTTGAGTTTTTAAGAGTTTTAAAGTGCAATAAACATTGGGGGTAAAATTCTATTATTCCTCTAAAATTATTTAGACTTTATAAAAAATATTTCCTCAATATTTTGATATCTTTTGTGAGAATTAGAAGTGTTTTACATTAAAACAATGGGGATGAAGAACTTAATTATTCTTTAAAATGTGGCTCTTGTATAATTAAAGAAAAATAAAAATTTGGAATGCAATTAGATTTCTTCTCGATGAGATTTTATGGTTATTAACTAGATTTCTTCTCGATGAGATTTTATGGTTATTAACATTTGATTAAGACAATATTTGAATTTCACACAATGCTATAAGTGATTAAATTATTAAAAGAAGTTGAATTGAATTATTTTATATTATGAGATTATAAAAGAAAAGTTTCTCTTTGAGAGACAGTTTGTGAATAAAGAAATTGAAATATTATTTTGAGATTGAATATGACATATTGTTGATCTCAAGAACGAGATAGTTGTTGGAATCTAGAGGCTAGGTAAGACCATTAGAAACCGGTAGTTGTTATTATGAATTTAAGAGCTAACCGGTGTGGGTTGAGCATCTCTTAAAAAGTAGCTAGTATGGGCTGACTATCTCTTTTGTTTGGTTTAAATCTGGTAGGGTAAGCTAGCTCTAGTTTTTGATGATTTTCTTCTAAAACAAATTAAAAACTTAAGGACCACACTTAAGGGAAGATGTGATGAAAGTAAGAGAAAAATACAAGTATGAGGGCCTCGGATCTACGGTGTGAGAGTGTTCACAGGATGTCTACATGATGCGTCATGTCATGACGTGAATACATCTCCAGAATTATCGGGACCGTGGCGACACTTGTAGGGTGCTTGGTGACTACGTAGTGTTATTGTTCCATGGCGGAGGTGAATTGTCCATAGGATGTCTGCATGATGCGTCATGTCATGACATGGGATTTCCCTCCAGGATGTCTGGACATGGGCTCGTAACTCATAGAACATCGAGGATACTACCGCAGTTACCGTAGTAGTTAAACTCATAGTGAGGGAATCAACCCTACAAGATGAAGAATGGTTAAGGGCTTGCCCTCGGATTTATGTAGAATGGGATGCATAAGTTCGAACAAGTGTGCATTAGTGTCATGAAATATAAATAACTGCATTAAGGCTAAGGGCACAAACACACACGACTTCAATAGGATAGTCCCCCTTTAGCTTTGTTTTGTGATCAAGTTTGTGATTGTTAAAGTATTAAAGAATCGTTATATTTTCGGCATAGCGAGGATGGCCGTGTATAATATTGTGTCGGTTGTAAGCAACTGACATGCCCACAGTTTCATATGTAGGACTTGAAATTTACAAAGAGATATAAAGATGAATTTGATGTTAATGATCATTTAAATGCTAAAGTTGTTACAATTATACATTTATCATTGTTGTATTTTATTTACTTTCTGCTGCGTGTTGATGTAAAAGAGTATGTTGTAATAGAAGTTTTAAATTCTTTGTAAATTTGTATGAAGTGAAGTATAAAGATCCTGTGGAACTTCGAAATCATGCTTATTTGGACGTCGGGGTGTTACAGGGTGATAACGTGATGTGATAAACTACATAACATGGTATACTCATAAAATCTTATAACGTGACAAAATAAATACTTTAGCTCATTCATGATATGAAATATTATGATGTAATAATTTTATAAATTAAATAATATGGTGTATGCATTTACAAGGTATAATGAGAAGACAAATAGTATGGTAAATGGCAAAGATGTGATAATATGTTGAAATAAAAGATGAGATGATATGTGATGATAAAATGAGTTAAGTAGATGAGATAAAAATGATAATAACAGTTCAATTTTGTTGACCAGTACCTACAAAAATCCTGGGGGTTTGGGCTAGACCTCCTAATACACAAGGACCGGCTTGGGTTGCGGTATTATATTACCCAAACTATGTTTGGGATGCGGTATTTTTATTACCCGAGCTATCGGCTTGAGGTCCGGTTGGATGCATAAGACTCTTGGTGGGCAGTGATTTGTGATTGACGGAGCTATCGGCTCTAGTCTTGATGGATGCGTAAGACCCTTGGTGGGTAACGATGCGTAAGACCCTTGGTAAGTAACGATGCGTAAGACCATTGGTATGCAGCGATTTATTTTTTACGAAGCTATCGGCTCTTATCTTGATGGATGTGTAAGACCTATGGTGGGCAGTGATTTTTATTTTGACGGAACTATCGGCTCTAGTCTTGATGGATGCGTAAGACCCTTGGTGGGCAGCGATTTGTGTTTTGACGGAGCTATTGGGTAAAGTCTTGATGGATGCGTAAGACCCTTGGTGGGCATAGGTGTTTCCCTCACTGGCATAGGCTGGGAGGAAGACGTAGTCTCGGACGCGTAAGACCCTTGGTGGGCAGAGGTCCGCGTATTTACTGAGTTGTTGACTTTCAGTATATTGAGATATTGTGGCTCACTGGTCGACAAATTAATAAAATGAATAAATATGAAATGAAAATGAGAAAGCAAAGAAGGCATAAGATGTGAAATGTGAATAAGAAAGAAAAGAAAGTATTTGATGTGAAGTGGAAATTAGAAAGTAAAGCAAGTGTATGAATTGGAAGGAATATGAAAAGTAAAAGAAAATGTGTATATGAATGAAGATGAACATTAAAGAAAATGAGTCATGAGTATGTAAATAAAAATAAATGGTAAATGAAATATGTTGCTAAATGCATACGAAAGTGAGAAAATTGCATTATGTGATTATATATGAAAAATAAAGAAATTGTGCCATAAGAATGTCTATGAAAAGAGAAATATTTATGTGATGTGATTAAATATGAAAAGTGAAGATATAGTGTTATGTAAATGAGCATGAAAAGTGAAGGAATTATGTATGTGGATTAATATGAATAACTTGACGAAATTGCAGTATGAAAATCAATAAGAGAAGTACAAAAAATGTGTATGTATTATACGAATGAAAAGTAAAGTAAATTGTAAGATGAAAATGAAAATAAAGTAAAGTAATACTCTAAGCTATTGGCTTGAGATGTGATGTTATATTACCCAAGTTCTACTTGGGATGCCGGTGATTATTACCCATGCTATCAGCTTTGGGGTGCGGTGTTATATTACTCAAACTATATTTGGGGTGCGGAGTATAGTCTGATAAGAATGAAAGTTAAAGTAAATTGTAATATGAGATGTAAGTAAAAATGAAGTAAGATATATTATCGATAAGAATGGGAAGTAACTTAAGTTGTATGATGGGATGAAAATGAATTATAAAGTAAAATATATGATAAAATGAGAATGAGCATTCCAATAAGCTATATGATGAAATTGGAATAAAAAGAAGGTAAATTGTTATATATATAATAAGAGGGAAAGTGAATGTATTACGAAATGTTAGGAGATGTGTTATAAGATATGATTGAATGTGATGATATGCTATAATATAAATACATGTGATGAGATGCACGAAAAATGTATGTGATATTATATGATTGAATGAATATGAAGTTATGTGATGAGAATAAATATCAATATGTTGTAAGATTGAATGAGTGTGATATTATGCAACGAGAATGAATATCAATATAGTATGAGATTGAATGAATGAAAGACCATAAGATTGAATGACTGTGATGTTAGAGGCGAGAATTAATGTGAATATAGTATGCCTTGGAATTGTGTCGAGGAACTACACGCCCGCTATTTCCATGGAAATGGTGGGAACTACCTGTCCAGACACAACTTCAAGGTAGGAAGAGTAGATATGGATATGTAAATGGATTGAAGATTCAAAAGAGTACTTGGTGCAAGAATCACTTTTCTTATGTTGTATATTCAATTTTCAGGTTAAAACTTAATTATCATGATATTCATAAGTTCTTTCAATTGTCTTTATATAGTTTCATTTATTTGCTAAACTGGTAATTATACTCACACCATACATGGCTAACCCCTGTTGTTTTCTGGGGTTAGGGGGGTCCCTCCCTGAGGGTGGACGACCCTAACTCTCCTATAGGTTTTGATTAGCAGCAAGGTGAGATAGTTGTTGTAGTTTTGTTAGTTATACTTTTCCTCATAGCAGAATGGAGTATGTATGTATCTATTATAGGCATTTTATTTTAAGTCATGTAGACATTGGGATAGTAGGGTATTATTTTGTATTATGGAAGATTATATGTATAACTGTAAGGGATAATAATATATATAGTGCTGTGATGATGTATGAAAGCCCGTACTCAGCTTGTTGTGGAGTACCGGGGTCTGTGGTTGGTTTTTGAAAGGTTTTTCTAAAGTTATTCTAAAAATCTTATATGTTTTCAAAAGAATCTTTTGGTCTTTAAATTGTATCTTGCTTTTTATGATGAATTATGCCCCCAGAGCCTTATATATTATTATCTGTGTGTTGTTGAATGATTTGGCCTGGGGAGGATTGATATATATTACAGGTACTCTGATTTATGTAATTGTTTACAGAATCTCATAAGGAATATCTGTAAAAGTGCTAATATTTTAGAAGAAACTTTACCGAAATTTTAATTGAAAACTATGAATATTTTTCAAAGTAAGAAATGGTGTAGATAAGAAATAAATTAAGTTAGAAAGCATTTGAAAATGGAATGGTTTAAAACAAATAAATAAATTAAAATTAAAAATTAAAAAATTAAAAAAAATTGGGGTGTTACAGGTGGTTTGGAAGAGATAGTGGTAGAGACTAGAGATGGCGATATTTTCCCTGAGTTGACCCACTTTTCAAAACTATTTCTGAAGATAACCCACTTTCCAAATTAATTCCTAGTGTGGACCAGTCCTCATCGATTGTGAGGCCGCTGACCTCAGTTCATTTTATATTTGGGCTAGAGTAACTTTAAGAGTTAGATAAAAAATTTCTAAGTAAAAATATGTTAAACATAGACCACAGTTCCCAATTGTGGCCTAGGTCGCAGTTGGGAACTGTGGCCTCTCTTAAAAAAAATAAAAATAAATGAATAATTATAACTAATGCAGTCTCTGTTATATTTAAGCCATAGTTCCCCTATGTTATATTTAGGCCGTAGTTGGGAACTGCGGCCTATGTTTACAATTTAACTTAGAAATTCAGAGTCTCGAAGTCTCTCTAACCCAAATATGAAATGAACTAAGTCCGCAGTTGGGAATTGCGACATCGAAAAAACACTTTTGTGATCTTCCCAAAATACGGAATTACGGGCACGCAATAAGGGCCCACCGAATGATACAAATATTCCAACTCACATCATTCATTAGCTATACTCATATAATCTTAATAAGTACAAAAACACATCCACGTAGGCAATAAAATAATCACATGAACAAGGAATATAATAAAATAATCTTCAAAAGTATACATAAACTTCGGAGAATACAATAATCTGAAATGAATATAAAATGAGTACCAGTTTGCTATGACTAACTAGATAAAATTGCAACTAGAATGAAATAAGATAATATAGCAATCCCATCTGGGTCGGCTAGAAGGTCTACTTATCAAGTCCCTCTGGTATTTCACCATTGGCATTTGAGGTGGTGGTGGTTGTGGTGCGGGGGGAGGGGGGTTCTATTAGAGAAATACAAATTTTTGGATGATATGATCATGTACAATACAAGTAGTAACAAGCAGTAAAATACAATAAAGAATAAAGAAAGGAAAAGCATTACGAATTTTGGGATGATATGATCATGTAGAATACAAGTAATGACGGTAAGATAAACCAATCATAACTATGATGTATAATCAATTGATATGCAGTGGTCAATAAACAATAGTTGGTGACATGATCAATAGTCGATAATCAATGATGCAATAGTCGATAATCAATAATGCATTTGTCGACGCTCAGTGTCAATCTTAGGTCTATCAGTCTTTTATTAACATATCTAATGCATGCAATCCTATGTCCCATAACACTAGTTCAGATGCATAACAATCAAGAGAATGTTTGGACTTAAGTGGTGAAGTATACAAGATTATGTACTCGGTTCATTTAATAACAATGGCGATAATGAACTTCTAATAACCATAAACAATAATCGATAAACAATAAACGATGAATAATGATCGATAACAATAATGTTGAAAATACGGGCTCCCTTCTGAGTACATTCTCCTATATTGTTTCCGTTAGAGATATATGAATTTTTGGATGATATGATTGTGTACAATACAAGTAGTAACAAGCAGTAAAATACAATATAGAATAAAGAAAGGAAAAGCAATACGAATTTTGGGATGATATGATCATGTACAATACAAGTAATGACGGTAAGATAAACCAATCATAACTATGATGTATAATCAATCGATATGCAGTGGTCAATAAATAATAGTTGGTGACATGATCAATAGCCGATAATCATTGATGCAATAGTCGATAAACAATAGTCGATAATCAATAATGCATGTGTCGTTGCTCAGTGTCAATCTTAGGTCTATCAATCTTTATTGACATATCTAATGTTAGGTCTATCAATCTTTTATTGACATATCTAATGCACGCAATCCTATGTCCCATACCACAGGTTCAGGTGCATAACAATCAAGAGAATGTTTTGTAACATCCTATATTTTTTAAATAATTAAATTTGTTTGCACGTGCAATTTAATGTGTATTTTTTGACTTTAAAATTATTCTTATATCATGAATAAATATTTTCTTTTCTTTTAAAAAGCCTATTTTTAATCTTTAGGCCTAATAGTCTAATTCTAATCCACTTAAATAAATTATTTTATTTAGAGAGCCCATGGATTTTAGCCCACCTAATTAACCCACTAGTTAATTTTATTAATAATTAATACAACTTGTAGTGTAGACTTGATCAAGTAACAATTAAATTAACAATTTAATGAACAAACTAAATTGTAGTATGCATAATGAGCCGTGTGCATTGCACATGCACATGTAATTTGATGAGATGGGTGGCCGGCCATTTCTTCATAGAGTGGGAGAGATGGAGAGAGTGGAGGGGTGGTTATGTGATGGTGGGTAGTTCTTATAACTCCCAAATGCATCCTAGCCTTTCATCTAAACTCATCTCAACCCTTCATCTACTTTTGTACTATAAATACCCCCCCCCCCCCCTTATCTTCTTCATTACTTGCATTAGAAGTATTTTCAAGAGAAGAGAAAAGAAAAAGAAACAAATGTGAGGAAAAGAAAGAGTTGTGTGAGTAAAAGATTGAGTGTTGTGTGTTTGTGTGCTCTTGCAACTTAAAGGACAGCCAAAGCATTAAGAGAAGGAGGTCCCAAGTTCACACTAGGAAGGAGGACGAGCCCGAAATTTGCACCAAACTAGGAGGAGAAGGGAACCATTTGTGCGTTCAAGGATTTTCTTAGTAGTTTTCTATTGTTTCTTCAATAAGGTGTGTGATTTCTCAAACTTCTAATATAGATGCCATGCTAGGATTTTAATGGTATAAACAAGTAGAAAAAATTGCTATTTACTTGCTTGAAGAGACTAGTAAGAAAGAGAGGAAACTTTAATTTATCTACATGAAAAGTTAGCAAAATGAATTGGAATGTGTTAATTGAGATTTATTATGATGCTTGTTAATTTATTTGCATGCTAGAATACATATGAATTGATGAATCATGATTATATAAAAATTGTGCTTATGAATGAATTGTAGAATGCAATATATAAAAGTTGTGCTTATGAATGAATTATAGAATGCAAAATAATATCCATGAATTGTGAAATAAATTGGTTAGTTGTAAAAAGTGGGTTTTAATTGCATTATATGAGTAATATTATAGTCACTAGATTATCATCTTTATTGTCTCTTTGAAACATAAGAAAATGATTAGTTTTGTAAACATGAGGCTAACCTAAGAGCTTTGATTATGTTTAAGAATGAAGAGAAATTGTATGAACCCATTGTGAATAAAAGGGGAATATGTTGATAAAAGATTCATCTAAAAATGATTTTTTCTTTGTCGAAAATGTATTCGTGATCCACTTTTTCAAACAACTAAAAAGAAATAGTCTACTATGTGTTTAAAAATGAGATTTTGACAATCTAAGAAAATATAAGTTACTGTTTTTCAATGAAATAAATTCTGGAGAAGATATAGATTTTTATAAATACAAATTAATTGAGAAAAATTGAGTTTATTAAAAGAAGAACTAGATTCAGTATAGTTTGTACAAAAGTATTTTAATTGAGTCTTATCCCGGTTTGTCACACAAGATCTACTGGTCTTCGGGTGCATTTTGGGTGCGTTACTGTAGCTGAACAGAGCTACTGGTCTTGGGTTCGAGTCTTGTAAGAGACTCTGTTTTTATGAAAATTCGATTTAAATCAAGCTCCGAAGACCAGACCTTAAGTATAATTTATGTCCTCCTTATAACAGTTAGTCACTCTTGGACTTACTGGTCCTCGGGTGCGATTTAGGTTGGTTATTGTTCATGAGTGGGGGGTTCGGCCTGGGTTCGAATCCGGCCTTTGGCCACTGTTTTTGTAATTTTTGATTTTTTAATTATTTTGAATTTTTTTTAGTAGTTTTAAGTATATAAAAATTGAGAAAAAATATTAGAATTCTTCTAAAAATACCTAGACTTCATGAAAATTATTTCTACAATATTCGACTTATTATAATGGGAATTAGAGGTAATTTTGAGAAGAAGAAATTGATAAAATTTTTTAGAATGTGATTTTGATTAATTAACGAAAACGAATATTTTTGAATGTAAAGAATTTTGGTATAGAGATTTAAAATGAGATTTTTGACATGGAAAAATTGAGCAAGATTAAATATGAGATTGTTGTTTAAAACTATGCAAATGTGAATGGAAATTAAGGTGAAAGGAATCATGTTGAAATGTAAAAATTTGTGAATATGAACTCTCATTTTGATGAATATGAAACGAGTTTGACACTAGAGTTTAGCTACGTCCTTACATCGGCATGAATGAAATTTTGAAAGAGAAATGTGATGATAAAAGACCAAGTTTGAGTCATGGTTAATGATTGATGTTTAAGACCGGTGTAGAGATAACGCTAACTCTAGAGTATAAATTCTATTCATGATCCAATTATCTAAAGATTAGACACATAGTGAAAATGTGATGAAAGTCAGAGAAAAACACAAGTATGAGGGCCTCGGATCTACGGTGTGAGTGTTCACAGGCTGTCTACATGATGCATCGTGTCATGACGTGAATACATCTCCGGAATTATCGGGGCCGTGGTGATGCTTGTGGAGTGCTTGGTGACTACGTAGTGCCATTGTCCCATGACAGAGGCGAATTGTCCATAGCCTGTCTACATGATGCGTCATGTCATGACGTGGGATTCCCCTCCAGGCTGTCTGGACATGGGCTCGTAACTCATAGAACACCTAGGATACTTACCATAGTTACCGTAGTAGTTTAACTCAGAGCCAGGGAATCAACCCTACAAAATGAAGAACGATTAAGGGCTTGCCCTCGGACCTATGTAGTATGAGATGCATAGAATCTGAACAAGTGCGCATTAGTGTCATTAAATATAAATAACTGCATTAAGGACTAAGTGCACATTCACACGTGACATTAATAAGATAGCCCCCCTTAGTTCTGTTTGTGGCAAGTGTGTACTTTCCAAGTAAGAGAAATTGATGTATTATATCCTAGCGTCAGTTGTATACAACTAACGTGTCCACAGTTTCTATGCAGGATAAAGTGAATGACAAGACTAAAGAATGAATATTGCTTAAAGAAATGTTCAAGTTGTTATTTAATTCATGTATCATGTTGTAATTTATAATTCCGCTGCATTGATGTAAAACATTATTGTATAAAAAGTTTTAAATTCCTTGTAAAATTGTACGAAGTGAAGTGTAAAGATCCTGTGGAACTTCGAATTCAGACTTATTTGGAATTCGGGGTGTTACATGTTTGGAATTAGGTGGTGAAGTCTACAAGATTATGTACTCGGTTCATTTAATAACAATGAACATAATGAACTTCCAATAACGATACTCAATAATCCATAAACAATAAACGATGAACAATGATCGATAACAATAATGTTGGAAATACGGCCCCCCTCCTGAGTACATTCTCCTATATTGTCCACTACTAAGTTGTACCCTTTATTACCCCAACTTGTCAATCTTTTATCATGTCACTACTTTGGGTATTGGACTCTAGAGGTGGTCCCCATGAATTCTAGAGGTGGCCCCCATAGATACCTTCGATGTGACACTTAGTTCCATGTGGCACTTTGGTCCGCCATCCAAAACAATTGCAATAACTATGATGATAACGAGGCATATGACGATAGTATCAAGACGATAAATAGGAGAGTACTAAGAGGAGACGCAAATGAATGATATATGATCAATCTATCAATCTATCAATCTATGGTATCAGAACAATTTTTTAAGCGCGAATGACAATATATATATAGTTCAAGAACACAAAATATAATTCTGGAGAACAATACATAATAGTATTGTAACTATCTTTTCCTCTGCTATAGGAAAACATAATCAATTCTATCAAAGGTTCTAGAAAGTAGACTCTCTGCCGAATCCAATGCATATTCACATGACACATTCTAAAGTCAGTACTTATGCCTATCAGTCAATTCTTTACAGACGTAATGTTCAGGCAGTAATATAGTCAACTTCTCATGCTTATAACACTACTGTAAAATCACTAATAAATCTTCCAAAATTTAGAATCTACTTCCTAACTATGTCTATTAATATTTGGGTTCGTCTCAGGACAGAATTCCTTCGATAAATTGTTATTTCAAGCAATTATGGGGACGATACATCTTAACATAAAATTTGAAAAATTAGACATTACAACATTAAAACTTTAATAACTCAACCTATAAGTCGGTTTGTGGAACCATAAGATACTCTAGATTCAGAACCCAGAGGGATACAAAATACACCTATAAATTTCTACTTTTGGTTAAAGGGACCAGGTCTAAATCTCTAAACAAAATCAAACAGACGACAAGGCAGAAAATTTGTCACTTTGTTTTAAATCTCGATTCATAAAAATATGGTTTATAGTCTAGAGTGCATTCATATTTCTATTCAATCGAATTTATGTCAAGTACATGTCTAAGAGAATCATGATTCATAAAGTTAAGTTAAAAATTCTAACATGCGATAAAAGTACCAATCAACATCAATATTTTCTAAAATAATTCCATAGCATGGTATTCTATAACTTGATGATTATAATCGTGTATGCAAGGTTTTACAGGCACCTCTACGAACATCAAAATAAGAGGTAAACGACAGGGAAATGAATCAATGGTTCAAGAGTTTAGTAAATTCATATGGCACGAAGGAGAATGCGAATAGCGTTTCGACATGATAATTCGATTGCGAAAACAACAAAAGAAACGTTGCTAGGAGTTCATTGAAACAATTGCCTTGATGATGATTACGATGTGAAAAGATGACGGTAAGAAAGGAAGCAATGACATCAATGGTAGCAAGAAACAACACCAAGGACAGCAACGAAATAGCGAGGACAACAACAACACAGTGAGGAGTTGGCTGTCTGGTGTATGCAGCAAGGAAGTGATGGAAGGGCTGTTTGAGATGGTGTATGGGTATTAGGGCAGCGATCGAGTTGCTGGTCGGGTGGAGGATGCAGTGATGTGTGATTAGGATAATTAATAAAAGATTAGGAAGTGATTATGGAGTGGTTTAGTGCAGTAGTGGGGTAGTGGGTTAGGATTTCGGGCTTGGCTTGGGTTTTGGGTTGAAAGTAAAACACAAGAAATAATTTATTACAGGCTCATAGAGTGGGTAAAAGAATGGGCTAAGAACTTGGGTCTCCACATGAATCAACAATGACATAAAGAAAATGCAATGCATATAAATTAGTCTAAGAGAAATAAAAATACAGTAGATAACAGAAATAAAAATATACGTAAGAAAATATGTATAAACGGATTAGGGAGTTACGACCTCACAATCGAATAGACCGCAGTTCCCGCGGGGCCGACCCTGAGTTCCCGGGGGGCTAAATATAAAAAAAAAAAAACCCACCCAACTATTGTGCATTTTAAAAAAACCACATTCAACTTTTTTTTATAAGAAAAACCTCACCTAACTATCTTTTTAACACAATTTTTAAAAAAAAAATCCTCATTCACCCATTTCTGGAAAAGATAGTTGGGTGAGGTTTTTTTTTTAAAAAAAAGTTTGGTGTGGTTTTTTTAAAATGGACAATAGTTTTTTGATATAACGGATGGAGTCAAATGACTCCAGCCCACACACAATTATATTAATAAGGGTGAACAATTACAAAGGAAAATTTTACAAGCAGTAAAACCGAACAACACAGCAGGGGCCATACTCGCCCAACAAAAAAAATGCCTAAACCAGCAAAGACACCCTTTGCCAAACACTGCACAACCACGGAACTCAAAAAGAAGCAGGAGTCAAGGCAGACAAGAAGCAGATATTGGAGAAGCCATCAAAGCGAGAGCTGAGCATGGAGGAGAAGAACCCAAGCCAAAGGCAGATCGAAATAGCCGACACTCAAAACAATCCCTACAATGCCAACCGGATAAGACACACCGAACAAGCAGCAGTAGTCTACCTCAAACGACCTACCGCGAAAAGGCCCCACGGCAACAGCCAAAAGCAGGCGAATGCTTGAATGCCCATAAAAACCCAGAACAGTAGACCACAAAACGTCCCCACCACACCTGGGATACAATCTCCGTACCGTAGGCCAAAAGAAACTAAACACATGAGAAGAAAGGAATGCCAGCCATCGAACAAGACAGAAAATCTTGAAATAAAGCAGCAACAAAGGTGGCGCACAACACACCCTACACCAAAGAGTGCTGGCTGCAACAACAAAAGACACCAAAATATTGGCACCACCAGACCCACCAAAAAACACACAACCTAGATCCTCAATAAAACCAATAGGCATCATCAACACACCAAATAACACACAGCCCAGAGTATCAACAACATACCAGCATAGAAGGAAAACGTTAGGAATATAGTGAAGACCTAAAGTAGCCCTCCAAAAAAAGTACAAAAAACAAAAGGAGGAACATGCAGTAATAAACACAAAAAAAGAACGGGAAGTCTGTTGTAGGGAAACAGAATAGAGAGCCTAGATAAACCTGCCCACGGGGAAACGAGCCCCAGAATGTAGGACCAGAAGAGGACAAAAGCCAAAAGAATCCCTAAAGGGAAACAGGTTCAGTTCTGCAAGAAGAGAAAAGTAGTAACAGTTAGAATCGAAAACTACAGCCAAAAACACCCAGTAGCAATGGAAAAAAACTCGAACATAAGAAGAAGATTGAAAAATTAGAGAAGTGTATTAGGAAAACCATGCACAGAGAAATAAAAAGCCGCTTCATCAATCTTCTACATATGAAAAGTGTGCAAATTAGAGGAGTTAAACTGTAGAAGCCCAGAATTTACTGAAGAAAAGGAAATCATCAATTAAAGCATTAATTTGTCTCGACAAATTAAAGAAAATTCTATTGTTACGCTCTCCCCAAATAATCCAAATAAAGGCCATCATCGCTAAATCCCAAGACGGCCTAAACACTTTGTTAACATGAAGCTTCCTCCAAGAACTCCACCACACATGGATGGAGGTAGGCAAGCCATGAACATGCCAAGCTTTCATACAAAGGGCCCAAAAAGGAAGGATGAAGGAGCAATTAAGGAATAAGTGATGGGCATCCTCGTCCTTAGAGAGACAGAAGGGGAACTTCTAATCAAGGGCCATATATCTATGGTTTAGGGCTACCACCGTAGGCAGCTTGTCGTGGATAGTCAACCAAGTTAAAATTTCACCTTAAGCAGTGCAATGCAGCTCCAAATGGTCTTGGAGAACGGAGAAGTAACCTGCCCAGAATTAAGGAAATTATAGCAAGACTTGACCGTATAAGATCCTGACCCGGTCCACCTCCAAGGAATACAATCCGAAGGGTGCCAATTGTATGCACGTAGTAGAGCCCGCAGCCTGTGATAATGAGGGAAAAGTGCATAAGGAAGAGTCCTCTTAAAAGTGATGTGCCAAATCCTACGAGAGTTGGAGAAGACGAAATAATCATGAACCATAGAATGGGGTTTGAAGCGCGAGAAAATAATTGGGAGAACTCAAAGCTCATTTTGTGGTCCCCTAGCCAAATATCAGACCAAAATTTAACTGAGGAACCCAATTCAAAAAGTTTCCGCAATACGCATTTAAACAGATCGATCACCTTCCACACCCCTTTCCAGAAGGGCGAAGCATTTTGGGAGATAGTCCGGTGCAAGTCCCAAATCGGATAACATCTATGGCATTTACGAATCACCAACTTAATCCATGAGCTATCAATATAACTGAAAGATTTCAAGAGCCATTTACCGTTGGTTTATAAGATTAAGAATGCCCAGCCCACCTTCCAGCTTGGACTTGCAAATCAAGTCCCATTTGCATAGATGCTTGCCAGCCTTATAAGAGGGAGACCCAGACAAAAAAAAATCTTCTAATCTTATCAGTTCGCCAGATAACCCAGGACGGGACGAAGAAAAAGGACATCATAAACAAAGGGATAGACGAAAGAACGGAATTAACAAGCACCAGTCTACCTCCTCTCGAAAGCTGACAACCCGACCAGACATTAAGTCTAGATTCAGCCTTATCAATGACAGGCATCTAGTCATCTTTGTGAAGTTTCCCCCATTGATGAGGGATACCCAGATACTTAATAGGGAAAGAGATGGAAGAACAATTAAAAAAATGAGAAATCTCAGCCTGTTGATCGGCGAATCCACCAATCCAAAAAACTGACATTTTGCTGAAATTGATAGATAAACCGGAGACCTCTTCGAAAAGGTAAAGCACAAGCTTAAGGTTACGGAGTGTGATCCCATTGGGTTTAGCAAAGAGGATACTGTCATCTGCATATTGCAGATTAAGCACCCCTTAAAACCCTGGGAACCCACCTAACCCATCAATAATGTTGGCCTCCCACGCTCTAAGTAGCATTTTGCTGAAAACATCTGCCACTAGAGAGAAGAGGAGAGGGGAGATAGGATCTCCTTGGCAGAGACCCCTCTTACATTTAAATTTATTACCTTCAACACCATTGATAATGATGGAGGAGGACTTGGCGTAAAGACTGGACTTAATCTAATAAATCCACCTTGGACCGAATCCGCGGTGTAAAAGAATCTCACAAAGGAAGGCCCAATTGACTTTGTCGTAAGCTTTCTCAAAATCCAATTTAAGGAGAATCCCCTCTGACTTAGAAGTGTGACACCCAGAAATAATTTCTTGAGCACAAGCAACACTGTCTAAGATAAAAGATCTTTAATAAAGCCGGATTGAGCCGGATCAATAAGAGGAGAAATACTAGATTTAAGACGAATGGAAGAACTTTCATAATGATTTTGAATAAAGAGTTAAGGAGACTAATAGGCCTGAAGGCCGACACTTTGTTCGCACCAATCATTTTGGGGATGAGGACAATGTGAGACCATTGTAAAGGTCAGTGAACATAGAGTACAGATCATCTTTTGAGAGAAAAATGCAGGGAAATCATCCGGTCCAATGGCAGAGTCGCTATTAGAAGAGAAGACAGCATTCTTAATCTCATCTAGAGTAAAAGGAGACTCAAGTGATGACAAGTCATGCTGTTCATCACCATAAAGATAGTCCCAATCGATGGATGGACCAGGGACCAGTCAATCCCAGAAGGTTCTTAAAAAAATGGAGAGATGCAGAATGGAATTCAGCTGTAGTGCTAAGTTCCACATCCCCATCAACAATGGAAGAGATTCGATTACATCTCTGACGATGAGAAGCGAAATTATGAAAAAATGATGTATTACCATCCCCCTCCCATAACCATTTAATTTTAGCCCTTTGTGCCCATTTGATATGGTCTTGGTGGAGGAGATAGTTATACTCCCTTTTGCACTCAGTTCGATTGTCCTGGCAAGAGTCGGAAATGGGACCAATTTCATCTTGACGGTCAATAGAATGAATAACGGACAGAAGATGATTTTTTAGGGCATGGGCGTTAGCGAACCTTTCTTTCTGCCAAATTTTGAACACATGCTTAATGGCATGAAGTTTTAGAAAAATGCTCCCTAGACCATGAGATCCAGTAACCTCGAAAAGGCAATTAATAATTAGGTTCACAACAATCTGGTCTTCCAGCCAGAATTTCTCGAAACGAAACTTAAAGGGTTTTGAGAAATTGAAATTGGAATGCAATGCAATAGGGACATGATCAGAACATGAATTAGGGAGTGCCTGCACAAAGAAATTATGGAAGGTGTTAATCCAGTCCCGAGAGACGAGGAAACGGTCTAATTTGGCCATCGAAGACGCCGGACGCATATTAGACCAAGTAAATGCTCTTCCATTAATAGGTAGGTCGCAAAGATGAAGGGCACGAATGCATTCATTAAAATGGTAGTCGTTCAACTTCGACCCATTACCTGATCTTTCGTAACTGAAATGAGTAACATTAAAGTCACCACAAAAGATCCATAAACCGGTAATACTACCAGCAAAAGACATAAATTCAACCCAAAAATCCGAACGGAGATTGGCCGTAGAGGGACCATATACCGAAACTATGGTGACGTTCCGGTTGAATTCGAGCCAATGCAGTTTAACAACAAGGAAAAATTTAAGACGTTGGACCAAAATGAGTTGGTAAAAGGAGGCTTTGAAACTGAAAATAATACCCCCTCTAGCGTGATTTGCGTCAAGACTAAACCACTGAGAGATGAGGTTCTCCCCCAGCTTGCAAGAAATGGCCGGGGATAGAGAATTAAGTTTGGATTCTTGGGTGGAAATTAAGTCGCAATGGCTAGAGGAGATCATCTGAAGAATAGCTTCTTGTTTAAGGGCGCTACCCAACCCCCAGATGTTCCAAGAGATGTTAATCATAACCTTGGAGGAACTCACTAGCTCTAGCAACTTCTAAATGACGAATACCATCAAAGAGATCCAATTCCCTGTTGTCGACCATAACACCCATACTAGAGGCAACATGGTGCATGTCGACTTTGGACAGGGAATCGAAATGGACCTGATAGATCGAACCAAGATTGTCACAAACGGGATTACCCACTTGGAAAGGAGGAATCTCTAGGTTACAGATCTGAGCCGCACGAGAAGCCTTTGATCCAGAAGATAAGTGAGAGACATGCTGGGCTCTTAAATGAGCACTAAAGCGAATGACCTGTAAATAGCTCGTGTTCTTTACAGAGTAGCCTATATTTTTTACAAGGTGCCTACTTATAGGAGAAGAACAAATTGGCGACCAAAAGGAAATATCGGTCTTATTGCCACATACTGTGTCGATAACCGTAGAACCTTGAACTGGGTCGACCTCATCGCAATCTGACTAGGTCGATTGGATGGGGACACCAGAATCCAGGGAAATGGGGGAAAAGGAAGAGGCTAGCGCCTTGGGCCATAAAACTAGACTAGAAGCCACACCAAAAGTTGGATTGGTCATAAATAGAACAAAGCAAAAATTCAGAAAATCGTAAACTCGCACTGCAGGCGCATGGGAAAACTTGAAGCAGGAAATAGTAAACCTTAAGGTTTTCCTTGATAGGGCAATTGTAGCGCCCCGAATTCCCAACGGAGGAACTCATGACACTCTTCCAGGATCTTCCTTCAAATGAGTCACAACACAACAAAAATCACAGGAAATTAAAAACTTTTATTACATTAAGTTGTCATTACAATGTCCAATGATTTCAATAGTTACAAAAAGTGGTTACAACGAGGATGTACAATAAAATTGGACAGTAACTTTCACTTGGATGCTTTCCCCTACTTGAGCTTTCCCATGCTCCCGACTTGGCAGTCCTGCACTGATAACTGTGGGCACGTCAGTTGATTACAACTGAAGAAATGTTATACCCGGCTATCCTGTCTACGCCATAGTATAACGATTCCAACCTCGACAAACACAAATAATTTTTGATGTAAAGAAAAGGGTGATGTCAAACAAGTATCGGTGTATGCCATGGCCTAAACTAATGCACAAAACAAAGAATACACACGATGCACTTACTCTAATGCAATTCATTTGGAAACGTATGCATCCCATACTACATACTTTCCCAAAATCAACTTCGATGAAAACGTATGCATCCAATACTACATACTTTCCAAAGAGTTCGTATCTCCTTATTGTAGGGCTCGATCCCTCGTCATGCATCCTGTAATGCCCCGAACTTCCTATATGGAGAATTCGAGACACGAGCCAGGACCTTTACATTCAATTAGTCACAATACACAGAAAACAAGAAATTTTAAAACTTTTTATTAATACAATATTACAGGCCGAGTGTTTCCATTGATTCAATATATTACATCAGAGTATACATGAATGAAAATGATAAACATTGGGCTTTTCACTTGTAAACCATGCCTTGACTAGAGTCCTCCCGGTTCGTGATCTTGTATCCACAACTTATTAGAGTGGGAATGTCAATACATATACTAACGCTTAAAGGCTGATGACTAGCAGCGAATCTCCAAAAACAAACATATAAAAACATGGTAAAAATATGTCGGTGTAATTTAAGTGTTCGAAAGTGCAATGACTAGAATCTAATGCAATGTCAACTAAGCTAGGATGCTCCTATTCTAATGCAAGTGAGAATCTGGAATCGTATGCAACCCATACTACATACATCCATATCAAGTCGTTCTCCACATATAGGGATTCGAACCTGCGTTATGAATTTCTACTTGTATACAACCTGTTCCTGATAGATACAACATGACTGATGAGGTTGCAGACGTGGTCAAGTCCCACCAATGCAGTATGCTCATAGTGTCTATGTTTGCCACTACTACCCGGCGAACCGGACCTCACTCAAATAATAGACGAACCCTCAGGGTTACCGCAACACAAGTTAGCTCGAAGCATCCCCTGTGGCCCCCTAACTCATAGACCGTAGTCTATGGCCTGTTTGCTTCCCCGGTATAGAACATGATGGAGTTCCGAGGTCCATCCCCTAGCTCCGCCCGCCCTTATCATGACACTTCAGAAATTAACAGTGTGAGATACGCAACTGTAACGCCCCGAATCCCAAATACAACTGAATTCGAGATGTTCTACAGGATCTTTCCACTTCCTTTAGTACAATTTTACAAGGAAATTTGAACTTTTCACTTTACATCAGAGTTTACATAAAATATTACACTTTACATTGCACAGCGGAAGTAAAATTTACAACAATTAAATAAATGTACAACAACATTGAATAATCTTTAAGCATCTGTTCCTCTTTAATCTTTATCATGTCACTTACCTGCATATAAGACTGTGGGTACGTCAGTTTATTCAACCGACGATCATTATACACGGCCATCCTCTCTATGCCGGAAATAGTATAACTTATTTTCCATATTTAGCAAACACAAACTTGTCACATATCAAACTAAAGGGACTACCCTATTGATGTCGTGTTGTGATTGTGCACTTAGTCCTTAATGCAATTATTTATATTAGATGACACTAATGCGCACTTGTTCGGATTCTATGCATCCCATACTACATAGGTCCGAGGGCAAGCCTCTTAATCGTTCTTCATCTTTGTAGGGTTCAATCCCTCGCCATGACTTAATCTACTACTGTAACTACGGTGAGTATCCTAGATGATCTATGAGTATAAGCACGTGTATAGAAAACCTGGAGGGGAACCCCACGCCATGTCTTGACTCGTCAAGCATGCATTCTGTGGCAATTCAGCCTCTTTCATGGCACACGATCCTCTTGCAGTCACCAAACATCCCACAAGCGTGGCTAAAGTCCGATCATTACTGAGTTGTGCCCACGCCATGTCTTGACTCATCAAGCATGCATTCTGTGGCTCACACACCCGCACCGTAAACTCTAGTTCTCATATTCGTATTTTCTCTCACTTCCATCACGTCTTCACTATGCACTATTCTTAATTTAATAGAATCATGAATAAAATCAAAGCTATAGGGTTAGCCTCTCCACTAAACCGGACTTATTCATTTATTCAAACCTGACCAACCTTGGTCTTTCATTTCAATATTTCATTTCATTTCTTTCCAAATGCCGGGGAAAGACTTAGCTACTCTTTTGTTTCAATTTCCAATTCACAATTTCTAAATTGAGCATTTCTAACTCATAAATTCATATTCATAATCATAACAGATTTCTTTTTCTTATAGCATGATCTCTGGATTGTTCAATAGTCCATAATCATACATGGAATTATATACTTCATCAATTATCAACTTCACATTAAAATTCACATCACTACGAATATTCACATTTAATATCTTTCACACTATTCACATGTGAGAATAATTCACATCCATCACATAATATAATTTCTTACATTAACCTTCAAATCCTTTATTTCAAGTTCTTTTTGCAAGTTATAATTTTCACACAAAAAAAATATACATATAGAACCATAGTTCTATTTACACATTCTATTCTCAAATCATACTTTATTTCATGCAAATAATTCCCAGATTATTTTTATGAAGTCCTACATATTTTTTGAAGAATAGTCATATTTTTCTCATAATTTTTTGATAACTAAAACACCCAAAAATATATTTTTTTCAATCTTGCCGAGGGCAGGATTCGAACCCAGCACCACAGAGAACACAGCCGAAGCACAGACCACTAGGCCGAAGGCTGCTGTCGTTAGAAGAAAGCGCTGAGAGCACTAAATGCTCTCGGCCGCTGTTCTTTCACTTCGTGTCAAAAATACAAAAAGTATGATACTAAGGGGATTCGAACCAGTGACTCACCGACCCACTGTAGCGATTAGGATCGTGCCGACCACTTGAGCTATACGCTCATGTTGTCGTAATTCCAACAATAGTCTAGTTAAATCTATTCTCTTTGTTATTTAAAACATTTCGATGTTCAACGAATTTTCATTTCAATTTGCTTTTATAGAATTTACTGTAAATTTTCAGATTGGCTATTCTCAACATAAATTATACTCCAGTATAATAAAGAATAAATTTTTTCAATAATTCATACAACTAATTCGAAATATGAACTATCACTACCACATTTTCTTCTCTTTTCAACATTTCTTAGCAATTAGCATTCTAATCTCTTTATCAACAAATTTCACATTAATTCTCTGCCTTTAATCATTTACCCAACATACAAACTCATATTTTAAATTATTCATGCCCACATTAACACAAAAGATCTATTCAACACATGACATAGCATTATCAATCTACTAACTTTTGTATGTAATTCTTGATAGTAATAAATGTGTTTTCTTCAATCAATCCATGATCCTAATCAATTCACATACAACTTAAATAATAGAACCACATACAAATTTGCATATCCACATTTCAATCATTCAATAGGTTATTTTTCCTAATTAGAGTGTACTCTTCTTAACCTTTTTCATGCTTCATTCATTCATTTCTAACATGCATTTCAAATTTAGAAATATGGAGAATTTACCCACCTTATTGGAGAGAAAAATACAACTAGCAACCTCCTAGACGAATGTCCTTTGCAAACGAATGCTCCTCCTCCTTGTACACGCGCGCACAAGCCTCCAAGCACACAACCGAGAGCTCCCCTTCTTGATGAAACCGGCCTCCCCTCCTTGTTGCAAGCACACTCCCACACACAACTCAATCTTTTAACTCACAAAATAACTACTAGTTAAAGTATTTTAGACTACAGATTTGGATGAATTATTTAGCACAAGAATAACTAGCCATGGAGGGGGTATTTATACTAAAAATCAAGGAGAATGGATGGCTAAGATTGATGTAGGAGTTAGGATTAAATGGTTGAGATTTAATGGGGAGTTATACTAACCACCCATAATCAAGTAACCACCACACCATGATCCCACTCAAATTTTTGGGTTTCCCTCCAAAGAAGCAATCCGACCAAGCATGGGGAGTGCACTTTGCACGTGTACGTGCAATGCACGTGCATGCATTTGCCTCCAAAATTTTGTACATTTTATTTTATATAAAAATAAACTTTAATTTTGTATTCTACATTACAAATCATATTTAAAAATAAATTAACTCATGGGCTTTAGTTTATGGGCCAAAATAATTATTATAAAATAATAAATTAAATTAACTTTGGGCTTTTAAAAAGAAAAGGTTTTTTGTCTAATTGAAAGAAGGCTTTATAAAAATAATTACAAGCACATATTTAAGAAAAAATCTATACTCATCATGATGAAAATAATTATAAGATTTAATTCAACCAAAAATATTGCACGTGCACACTACGTACAAAAATAAATAATTTTCATTAAATGAAAATCGGGGCATTACAGTAACCTGTGCTCCTAACTCGTGAGAAGGCACCGTGCGTATCCCTTTGACGGGAAGATACAACCCAATAACACCACCTAAAGTCGGCCCAAAGGACGAGTTAGCCATAAAGTATCACCCCTAATACCAACTCCTCTCTTTTGGCAAAAATGGTTAAGTAAACGATCTTTATAAGTTACTACCCTAATGATGTCACTAATCCTAAGCAATCTTACATGATTTTCAACTTAGATTATCATGGCCCAACTCATGGTCCCTCAATCCAAGACACTAGTAACGAGATCTCCCTCACTCATCACTATCCCTAACTTGGATTCTATCAACACTCTCGGCCCACGATCAACCTACACTGGTTAAGATCCGTTGGTGCCCGAGGTGAGATCTATCCATAGGCTCTAAGGTGGTAGAATGCGGTCTTGATGGTCAACGACCCCTAAGGTAATTAGAAGACCCTAAACTAGCTTTCATCAAGTTAACAATTATTAGAGACTTTCCCAACCCTTATTACCATGAAGATGAGGAATGCTCACATGCTGTGGTCCAATTTCTATTTGAACCTCATCCAACTAGAGTCCATGGGTTCTTTTTCCCAAACTGAACTAGAACTACATGCAACTAGACTCTTGGGTTCTTTCTCAAGGTTGAGCTAGAATCACCTGGAACTAAATGCATGGGTTCTTTTGTCAATTGAGCTAGAACTATCATGGTGCTAGTTTCATGGGTTTCTTTTTGAAATTGACTAGAACAACATAGAACATAGGCTCATCTTAATAGTTAAACTAGAACACCTAGCTCAAGCATGGGTACATGGGTTCTTTTTAATCCTTCACTACAACACTACCATATACAATTCAAGCATGGTTCTTTTAACTAGAGTGTCACACTATTCCATTCAAGCATGTATGTGCTCTTTACTTACATTATAACTACAATAAGATAGTTAACACTACAACTACAACATGATTCCTTTACTACACTTAACTACAACATGAGTATCTACTACTACTTTAAGCATGGATCATTTCTACAACTCAGGCATGAACTCTACATATATTCAAGCGTGATTCTTTACTACAACAAACCTATAACATGGTATAAAACATAAGCATGGTTTCTTTTCTACGTTAAACCTACAACAAGGTATATAACATAAGCATGGTTTCAACATCAAACCTACAACATGGTATACACTTTAAGCATGGGTTTCCTACAACATGTATACAACATAAGCATGGTTCTTTTCTACATTAAATCTACAACATGGTATATCCTTAAGCATGAATGGTTACTACAACTTAAGCATGTATATTACTACAACTTAACATGAATATCTACTTAATTTAGCATGGATATTTACTACAATTTTAAGCATGAATATACAACTTCCCTACAGCAATCTGGGCATGGTATATGATTTTCCTACAATAATCTAAGCATGGTATATAATTTTCCTACAATAATCTAAGCATGGTATACAACTTTCCTACAACAATCTAAGCATGGTATATGACTTTCCTATAATAATCTAAGCATGGTATATAATTTTCCTACAATAATCTAAGTATGGTATACAACTTTTCTACAACAATCTAAGCATGGTATATGACTTTCCTACAATAATCTAAGCATGGTATATAATTTTCCTACAATAATCTAAGCATAGTATATAATTTTTCTACAACAATCTAAGCATGATATACAACTTTCCTACAACAATCTAAGCATGGTATATGACTTTCCTACAATAATCTAAGCATGGTATATAATCTTCCTATAACAATCTAAGTATGGATACAACTTTCTTACAACAATCTAAGCATGATATATATTCTTTCTACAACAATCTAAGCATGGATATCTACTTACTAGCTATTACTAAGATTATTTCTCTTTACAAATTACAAGCGTTGAGTTTATTACAACAATCTAACTTCATGAACTACAAAACTTAAGCATGAAACTTTACTAGCTATTACAAGACTATTTCTCTTTATGAATTACAAGTCCTACAATATTACAAAAATCTAACTTTATGAACTTCAAAACTTAAGCATGAAACTTACTAGCTATTACAAGACTATTTTTCTTTATGAATTACAAGTCCTACAATACAACCTTTTTTCCTTTAACATCTTAGTTCCTACATACAACAAAGTATACCTTTTATTGAACTAAGAGTTAACAATATTTTTTAATTAACAAGTAGAGAGCAATAAACAAATAAAGACTTATCTTTTATTTAGTTGTTGAGTTCTACAACCCAAAATGGGTATGTAAATATTTCTTTTACTACACTAATCTTTACAAGCATATAGTTTAGTCCAATTTTTTAGTTAACAATTATAACAACAATAAAAACACTAATTACAACAAGCTAAAGATTCAACTTTATGTGTTTAGTAAGTTCTTCATTCAAAAACACTTCATGTGATCCTCTTGGACTCACACTACTCATATGCACATGTAATTAGTCCAAGTTGTTCAAATAATCCATACAAGCTTAAAAGCTTCCATCTTTATGTTCTTTTGTTTGAGTTCCACCATTCTACTCCTTATGTGATCATTTATTTTATCCATACTACTAATTATATGCTTAGGAATTTTGGTCCAAGTTGTTTACAACAAAACAAAACATAACATACCCAACAAGAACAACAACACAACAAAACACCACCATAAAAGAAAACAACAACCCAAAAGAAAAATCAAACCAAAGATCAAACAAAAGAAAACAAGAAAGGATGGAGAAACCCCCACCTTGATTTTCCTTGATGGAAGGACTTGCCTAAGCACCTTCTCCTTCCCCTAGCTCCTATGAAAAACTCCTAAGAACCTACATGGAAAAACTCTCTAGTTAGTCTTTCTCTCTTTCTTTTCCTCTCTTTTTTTGGTTCTTGTAAAATGAGACAAGAGAAGAGAGAAGGGGGTATTTATAGGGTGAAGGAAAGGGGGAGAGTGCAAAAAAAGCACAAGGCAATTTTTGAAAACCCCCTAGGGGTACAAGGCCGGCCATACATGGGTAAGGTGGGGATGAGGTGGAGGTAAGGTGAATGGTGAGGTGGAAGCATGGTGTTAGGGTGAGGTGGATGGGAGAGAGTTTCTAGAAGAACACCTCCTTAAACTCTTATGCATCCCTAATCCTAGGTTTAAACTTTCAAACAAAACCTAATCATTTAATTAGGTTGTCATGACAAAAGAGAGATATTTCAAGAAAAGAAATAAAATAACTTAATAGTTGAATACTAATAAAAAATAATATTATTGTAACCCCTGTTTTCCTAAAAATGTATTTTTGAGTATTTTCTGTATTTTAAAAATTTTCGTAAATTATATTTACCGCTTTCAATTTCTTTTGTCGAATTTTACTATTGGAGCTCCTATTAAAATCTGTTTTCGATCAATAATTTTGTTTGTAACTAGTTTCCATTATTTTATATTGAATACAATTCTTATTTTTGGTTACTATTACTCTTATTATTATTATTGTTATTTTTGACTAGTTATTAAAAATCCATCTTATCTACTAATTGAATAAACTATATTTTGTAATGCAAAATTGCATTTTATTAGAGACAATATTTTTATTCGTTATTTTATTGAATTATTAAAACCCTATTTTCCTATTGGATTTCTATTAAACCCAATAACCTATTTTTAAAACCCTATTGGATTTTCAACACAATTATCCATTACCCTATTTTACGACCCAAACCCATTATATTAAATTACCTACCCTGTTTTTAACCCACTTCTAAACAATCTTAACAACCTGATACCCATTATTTACTTCCTATACTACACCTACCTTTTAAATCCTTCCTATATACCAACTTCCTAATTTAAAACCCTACCAAGACCTTCCTATTCCCACCAGGTTGTGCACTACCGTTAGCCACATGCCCACCCGCAGGGGCGTAGCTGGCATGGACCCAGTGGATGCAGCTGCGCCCCCTGGTTTTTTAAAAAAATTTCGAAAATTTTTTTTTAGAAAATTTTTTTAATAAGGATTTATGTGTAAAATTTCAACCCATTTAGTTACTCAATCTTTCTTCCTTTCTTCCTTTTCTCTTCTTCTTCTCTGCCCTTATCGACACCCCAAACCTTGACATCCCCAAACTCTCAAACTTCTGCAGATTCATAAACGCCTCTGAAGTCCCTCTCTCCCGTAGAAAATTTTTGCCGTCTTTACCATCGTCGGACACCTCTGAAGTCTTCAATCCCGACGCGGCGACGCGAGATCCAATCTCACCACTTGAGGTTAGATCAGATCTCACCTGTTCTGAGTCAGATCCGATCTCCCCTTCTTCGTTTGCTTTTTGCCAAAGATCCAAATCCAGATTGTTGGTTTTAAGTGGGTAACTAATTCTAAGTTCTAACCTTTAATTTTTACTCTTTCTATGCACTGAATACTGATGATTGAAGTTGGAAAATAGAGAAGGTTTAACTACTGATTTATTTTTATTATTTCTAAGTTGTTGAAAATGCACGCCACTTGTTTGATGAAATGCCTTATTCATGCCAATTATCCTTTTAACTTGTTTGATGCTATGCTTGTTTTATGCTATGCATGCCACTTGTTTGATGCTATACACGCCACTATGTTTTCGGAGAATTGTGAGAACTAAATGTGCATGACTCATTATTTTCTGATATGGGCTTGTTTGATGCTATAATTCAGAGAATTGAAGGATGGTGATGTGCATGACTCATCACCATCATGTAAGATCTGATACTTTTGATTCTCAAAAAAATAATTATAAAAAATGATAACAGGTTTAAAATATAGAAAACCTAGTAGTGCTAGTTCAAGAATTTGGGTTTATGAAGTCATAATTAGATTATTCTGATTTTTATAAAAGCAAGGAATCAAATCCAGACACACACTATCATACGAGAGGACGTCCAATAACACCACCACAAAGACAAACATTCCTTTGATGCAATGCAAGAAGCCCTGCACACTTTTCTGCATTTAAGTTCTTGCTAGCTGTTAAGAGAACAAAGATATCTAAAACCTTTATGAAAAGGAATGGACTCACTACATATAAGGGTTTTCTTGTTGCTGGAAAAAAATTTATAAAAAAAAATAAGGGTCTCAGATAAGGTTTTCTCTCAAGTTCTAATGAGAATAATCAACATCATAAAAATTATTAGCCACAAAAGTGATACTTTGGTGGAATTAACCAAGGTCCTTCAATTAACATAAAGTTGACCAACTCACCAATTGAAATACACGTAGGCACTGAGTACTTAAAGTTGGAGAAAAAGAGGAGATAAAGACATTGATTTCAGATAATTGAGTACTTTCGTTTATCTATTTATGCTTTTATATGAATACATTGTTGGCTACTACATACCTTAGACAAGTTTAAAATTTCAGATGAAAAATACTATACTATTCAAGTTTTTTAAAAACTCTCAAGAACAAGCTGCTTCAAGAAGCCAGAGCCCCCACCGAGGCCACCCCCATCCCCACGACAGCCCGTTGTCCAGCCCCCACCTACTTGCATTATAGAAGAAGAGTATTCGTCTGATCCTGCTTTAAGAAAAAATATTTATGAGTACGATGTTAAAGAAAGAGAGAATGTTCGACGATACCACTTACAAAAAGGACCCTGTCAACCTAAGGATCAC
Source organism: Hemerocallis citrina (assembly GCA_017893485.1). Taxonomy (NCBI): domain Eukaryota; kingdom Viridiplantae; phylum Streptophyta; class Magnoliopsida; order Asparagales; family Asphodelaceae; genus Hemerocallis; species Hemerocallis citrina. The sequence continues at coordinate 252,807,810 of CM030362.1, read as the reverse complement.
AACTTTCCTTGGCATTATTGTGCAAATGAGAATCGTCGATTTCAGGCTTCGTGGTTCAAAGAGTACCCTAATTGGCTAGAATATAGCATTACAACAGATGCCGTTTATTGTTTGTATTGTTATCTTTTTAAAGCTGATCATGGTGGCCAAGGTGGTGGTGATTCATTTGTTGGTGGAGAGGAATTTAAAAATTGGAGAAAGAAAATGAAGTTGAATGGGCATGTTGGAGACCACACTAGTATGCATAACAAATGTGTGAGAGCTGGATATGATCTTTTGAAGCAATCGCAACACATTGAGCATTCTTTGGCAACTCAATGTATTCAAACTCAAGCCGACTATCGTCTTCATTTGACGGCATCAATTGATTGCATTAAATGGCTGTTGCGCTAGGGACTGGCTTTCCGTGGTCATGATGAATCTCAGGAATCACAGAATAAGGGAAACTTTCTTGAACTCTTACAATTTCTTTGTGACCACAATGAGAATATTGATAAAGTTGCATTGAAGAAGGCTCCAGAAAATCACAAATTGACATCTCCTCAAATCCAACAAGATATTATTACTTCCATTGCAAAGGTAACTACAAATGCTATCATCAGCGATCTTGGTGATGAACTGTTCACTATTTTGGTTGATGAGGCACGTGACATATCTGTGAAAGAACAAATGGCTGTTGTTTTACATTTTGTGGATGAAAGAGGGCATATTATGGAGCACTTTCTTGGCATTGTTCATGTTGGTGATACTACTGCCTTATCACTTAAGGCAGCTATTGAGTCTCTGTTGTCTCAGCATGGATTATGTATATCGAGTATACGGTGGCAAGGGTTTGATGGTGTTAGTAACATACGGGGAGAGTTCAATAGATTAAAAAGCTTGATTATGATGGAGAATGAGTCGGCTTATTATGTTCACTACTTTGCTCACCAACTTCAATTAACACTTGTAGCTGTTGCAGAAGGTCACAGGAAGATTTCTGTATTCTTTGACATTGTTACGAGTGTATCAAATATTGTTGGAGCATCATGCAAGCGCAGGGACATTCTTCGTGAAAAATAATTTGAAAAAGTTGTTGAAAGAGTTTATAATGGTGATATTTTGACCGGGCAAGGTAAGAATCAAGAAATGACATTGAAGCGAGCAGGAAGCACCCGTTGGGGTTCTCATTACGGTACACTAATGAGTTTGATTTGCTTGTACTCGTCTGTGATTGATGTTATTGTGATTGTTGAAGATGATGCAAAGGATAAGAAGATAAGGGGGCAAGCAGAAAATCTATTGGGAATCATTGCACAATTTGAGTTTGCATTTTATTTACATTTGATGAAGAATATTTTGGGAATTACAAATGATTTATCACAAGCTTTATAGAGAAGACCAAGATATTATAAATGCCATGACTCTTGTGAGGATAACCAAGCAATAATTGCAAAATATGAGAGATGATGGATGGGAATCATTGTTTGAAGAAGTTTCTTCATTTTGTGCGAAACATAAGATAGTAATTCCACCTATGGATGAATTATTTGTACAACATGGAAGATCTCGTCGGAACTTCGAAGGAAAAACAAATCTTCATTATTATTGTATTGAATTGTTTTATGAAGTGATTGATTTGCAACTTCAGGAGTTGAACAATCGTTTTAATGAGGCAAATACGAAGTTTTTGTTGTGTATGACTTGTCTTGATACAAGCGATTCATTTTTTGCTTATGATAAGAGAAAATTGCTTCGCTTTGCTGAATTTTATCCATCTGATTTCTCTAACATTGAGTTAATGCACCTTGACCGGCAACTTGATACCTACATTTTGGATGTGCACTCTGATGACCGATTTTCTGAAGTTGCAGGGATTAGTGGGCTTGCTAGAAAGCTGGTTCAGTTTAAAAAACATCGTACATATCCGTTGGTATATTTGCTGTTGAAGTTGGCATTGCTATTACCCGTTGCAACCGCAACAGTAGAGAGAGTATTTTTTGCAATGAAAATCATCAAGACGTCATTACGAAACCGATTGGGAGATGAGATGATGAATGATTGTTTGGTTGCATATATTGAAAGGGATGTATTGGATGCAATTGACAATGAAGATATCATTCAATATTTTCAGAATATGAAATCTCGAAGGGTTTTATTGCTAAAGAAAAATGCTATTTAGTGATTGTAATGGTTTGTACTTTTGGTAGTAATATATGATATTTTGAGGCTTGCAAATGTGTTTATTATAAAAAAAATTTATAGTAAGTGTCGCACCCCCTAGATGGAAATCCTGGCTACGCCACTGCCCACCCGGATTGCAGCTAGTCACCTGTTACCCACTTCTCCTTTTTTTCTTGTAGCCGCCAGCCAAATGTGCACCCCTCCTTTTTTCTATACCCTAATATATATAAATATACATATCCTTATTTTTTTTTTCAAACCGAAACTGCATATTCTCTCTTTTTTTTTCGAAAACCATTGCACCCTACTTTCGTGCTTCATCTCTCTCGTTTCTCTCCATCCGTCGTCTCGCGCTCTCTTGCTCTTGAGTTTGTATTCCGCGTGCTCGAGTGCGCGTGTGGATCGTTCGTGATTTCGGGGGTTTTCGTTCGTGGGATTTGCTCCCACTTTTAATTTGCATCATTCTTCATCTCCAAATTAAGGTAAGTAACTTGTACTACAATTCATTTGGTTTGATACAAGTCAAAAAGTTCATCTATAGTGTAGTTGGGTCTAGAGATAACCTAAGATTGTGTTTTCTTTGATGGGTATTGTCTCCATTGTGAAAAATTAGCCATAGATGACTTATGGCACCAAACTTGATAGGAGAAAACCTAGGTTGTGCCCAAAACTTGATTTTTAGCCATGGATGTGAACAATGGTGTGAATTTGTGTTTGGATGAAAACCCATGTGAAATAATAGGTGTGGACATGTTAATAACCCTAAATCATGATGTTTAGATACTTGGTAGGTTGTATTTCAAGTTTGGATGTGTTTGGATCAATATTCTGGAAGTTATGATGTTCTTGATTAGATGTGTGAAATTTATATTTGCTGCTTGTTCTGTTTGGATTGCTGTTTTCGTCTATGCTACAGTCAGAATCTTGATTCCAAAATAAAAGATGAATTTTAGATAATTTTGTTTATTTTCAAACTCCACTGGTTTTACTTGATTTGGATTTCGTATGACTGAGTTATGAATGTTTTGGTACAGACGTGTCGATAAATTCCAGATTCTGTTTTGGATAATTTTGTTAACAAATTATTTTCAAAAACTATTCTATACATAATATCTTGATCTATTATTTTGGTCAGTGTTTCCTTATGATATTAGGGACTACCTAGATTTTTGATGAATTTTAAAGATAAGTTTTATGCGGTGTTTCATGCTCTTTTCTAAAATCTTCTCATGCTGTATTTTGCTCGCTGTTCGATAAAGAATCCTATTTTCACTATAATTCCTTATACTGTATGAAAATACTTTGTGAAATATGAAAGTTAGTAAAATCTATCTATTTTCATATCCCTTTGGCGAAATTTGATTTCGATTCACTGGTTGCGAGATATCTTAGTTTTCGTACAGCAGTGTTGAGATTTCCAGATTTGTTAAACTATATTTTCGTGTTGCTTTCTTGTTTTTGATGGCTGATCTATGTTTACTGGAATATTATGAAACTAGTTATTTTGATTTTAGACATATAGGGAAATATCCCAGATTTTTCGTGGAATTATTTGATGTGTTTTCATGCTGTTTGCATGCTTTTGAAGTTGTTTTCCTGATTTCTGGCTGAACCTAAATTCTGTATTCAAATCAGTTTTGAGCTGAGTTGTTGTGAACTGTATGTGACTTTATTATACTCGTTGGATGCGTGTGAATGTCTAGTTTCCAGATCCTTTGACGGATCTAGATTTGCATGTCTGTAGAGACGGAAATTACTGTTTTAGTACTGATTGGTCTTGCTGTCCTGATTATGAAAATACACTGTTTTGCTCGTTTATGTGACTGTCTATCACGTATGCATGCTTATGTGTAACCCTAGACCTGATACTGATTATATTATGTTAGTTTGACACTATTTCATGCCTATACCTGCCCGTTTGAGAATAATAATAAATAAGCAAGCTAGGGTTTTAATGGGACAGATCTAGTAGTGGATAGTGCAGAAACGTGTACTCAGAAGGAGACTTGTGTTTCCTGTATGACAAGTTTACCGACCAAGTTTATCGACCAAGTTTACCGACCAAGTTCTGTGATTCTATGAATACCTGAGTACACTGTCCTGTATGGTCCCCTACGAAATCTAAAACGTAACTATTTTGTTGTAGCAACCATGTGATAAAAGTAATAGCGTATGAAGTGCTACCTAGATAGTAATATAACAAGAGTTGACATGATATAACCTGATACCTGTTTACCTGATACATGATTCCCTGTTACCTGATTTGCCTGTTACTAGATACATGTTTACCTGCTTACCTGTTACTTGACACTTGACTCATGTTACCTATACCTGTTAGTATACTATGTTACTTGTTAGTTTTTTCATGTGCTTATATCCTACATTATTTGTGACCCGCGACATGCAATTGACGGGTACTTGTATTTTCTCTTTTTCTCTTTCCTGCATTCGTTGAATTGCAGATTTTGGAGGACAGGTTCCAGACAGGATTGGTAACATGATGTACTAGATGCTGGAATTTTGCTATTATTATTCTTGTTGCTTATTTTGAACAATAATGTATCTTGTATTTGGATTTATTCTTGTATTTGGGCAATGTGACACAGGATTTTTGCGTATTTCAGATCATAACTATTTGAGATTAATATATTTTATTTCAAGTATTCTTGTTGGTATTTGGTTCATATGTGCATGAGGTTGACTTTTCTGGTTTCCGACTCTGATATTATGTGGTGATATGTTGTAAAGAATTCCTGAATAGCTTATTGATGATGAAAATCATTCGCTGGGCTTTTGTTACATACTCGTATTCCGTATTTTGGGAAGCGAGGCATGACAGTTATTAATAGTCGATCCGGATATTACACATCCTAACCTTGTGCTTTATCCTATCTCTGATTCCAGTGATGGTGAGTCTGCAGGCTTACCCTGCTTGTCACTAGTGGTATCCAGATCTATTAGTTTTACCTACTGTGCCCGGGACGCCAGCCCACAGGCCTATCCCTACGTGACTGGTCAGTCGCAGGCTTACCCTGTGTGACTGAAACCATGGTTAGCTGCAGGCTTACCCTGTGATATGGCTGAAAAATGGGATTAAATCGGAACCGTCCAAATCGAGCATGGATCTCAAAGCCTAGGGGTAAAACGGTAATTTCACCTACAAATGGGTCTGAAAGGAGAACTAGGTCCTTATTCAAAGCCCAATAATCCATAAAACGGATCTGTCTCAACTGGGTACGGGTTTCAACCCGCAGTGAACCCAGCCCAGCAGGATAGAATTAGGGTTCCTGATTCATACCAATCAACGGCCCTGATTCACATATATCCTTTCACTGGGAATTAGGGATTACATTCCTTATCTGATCACAGGGATTACATTCCTAATCTGATCCCTAAGGCGACTATAAACACCCCCATCCACCACCATTAAGAGGTAATCAATCTTTTGCCAATTTACGCTCTTTCATAATCATTCCTGATTACTGACTTGAGCGTCGGAGGGTGCGTCGCCGGGATCAACCCCAGTGTCTCGCACTTTTTGCAGGTGAACGGCGGGAGTCAACGGTCAAACTCCGGTGGAACAGGTTTCAGGTTTGCTATTCAAGTTTTCCAAGAATCCACAAATACTATCTGTTTGCCCCCACACCAGATTTAGCGGTAACACCCTGCATAATTGTAATTAAATCGGCTTACCCGATATATTAACTGTCTTTCCACATCGGCTTACCCGATATGTTGTCTCCCTGGACCTCACCAAAAGCTGATATACGGGCACCAGGGCCCCCACGCTTGAGGACTTAGGATCTTTCCCATAGAGTCTCGCTCATGAGAGGACTTCCTCTAAGAACCTCCTGCCCGCATCGGTCAACAAAGGACATGACGGATATAAGGTTTTCCCAACTCCGCTATACTCATCCATACACTAGAGCAGAACTTGCAGTCGAGACAACGTCTCCCTGACAGGTGAACACCCTTGCTAGTGCATGTCCTTACATTCTACCCAGACTCGATCTAATCCTACCAAAATTTATCAAGCTACCCCACTCCAAGACTAGGGAATAAGGTTAAGAATTCACTATTGGTTTGTCTACTGATTGCCCAAACTACCCCTCTAGCCAAACTCTGATTTTTCTTTCATTTCCTCATATCATCCATCCTCTTAGTTAGGCGATAATTCCACTATTCCCAAAATCCCTAACTCAAATAAACCACTTTGATTGCCATGATCGACTAATTCAATTCTATTTGTAGAATCTCTTCAATTTGTTACCTTTATCAATAATAGACCTCAATCATTCCACAATAGGACTTAACTAGACCTCTAGTTCGGCCCAAACTTGGCACGAACCCATGGCGAATCGTCCTCACCGATTGCCGCAACTACATCAACTCTTGGAGTTAGATCACATCCTCGGCCCGACCAATAAAATAGCTTTCTGCTAAAACTTAACACTCCACGGTCCTTGACAGGTGGTACCTCCAAACACAAATCACGGAATCCATCCATTTTTGACAAATACGTCGGTGCACGAGTCATCTCATCCGACGCATTCGATGTGACATTCTACTCATCTAGATTTGGTCAACAAGACTCAACCTCAAGGTCTCAACTTAACTGATGTATCCAAACAAGACACACTACCCTAGGAGTAAAATCCTAACCCACGAATGCTCAAAAAAGGGTTCTAAGGGTCCTAAAAACGACAATTCAAGTTCCCAAACAGCAAACACACACTTGGCGGTTATGCCCAAACGGAGTCACTTCCGGTCCCGTTCCTTTGAGGAATCGTGGTCGAGTGCTCCCCAAGCTTCTACTCAAGGTAGACAGCAAGTATAAACACACAATGGGCATGAATGTCTTCCCAAAATAATTTACAACCATACCCCAACATCCTATACAATTTTCGCTACAAAACGTTGAACTACGCTTGTCTATTTGGGGGTCTATAAGCAATGTACAAAGAGCTATTCCTTGCAACAACCTTAGATCACCTAAGTCCTAACACATCCTTATACTTATAAAATGTTTCTTGACCTCAAACAACAACTCTAAGCTAGTAAGATACAAGTTCAAACTTGTTTCTATGAACTTGGTGCAAACCAATGAGCTCTATGTCTCACTGTGTTTCTGTCCTCACTTACAAAAATTATATAAAATCGAATACTTGTCCAAATCAAAATTTATTTACCATTCCAGAAAGGTCTAAGTGTCTACTACAAGTCCCTAGTTATAAGGATCTTCAGATGAGGTCTTCTAGACACTCTTACGGGGTCATCTTTAGCAAGTGTACAGTCTTCCAAAACAGTAGGTCAGATCAACACATGTCTAGGGGTCAAATCATATTAAAATAGTAAACAGTGTCAGATCATCATGAAATTTTAGAATCTAGTTTCTGACATATGATGTTACAACATACTCAAAAGTCAAGGGATTCCATCAAGTAAATCACCAAATATGCCTCTTTGAATATCATTCAAAAACAGGGCAGAATCAACAGTAGTTCTGCACACTAAAATATCTAGTTCATTTTGCATGATTTAATTGACATAGCTAAAGGGGACCAAATCTCATGAAAATTGAAACATAGGTCCTATATATATCCAACAACATCATACTAAAATTTCAGATTAATCCCATAAGCATGAAGTGAGATCCAAGTATATCTTTCCTCAACAGTAACCATAAAAACTGTTTTTTTTTTATTCTGACCAGCATGCATGTTTGTATTTTATTTAAATAGCAGAAAAAATCCTAAAAACCCATAAAAATTACTGAAGGTGTATGACACCTATAGGATCATCCTCTAAAAATTTTAGATCAAAATTCCAAGGGTGTTCATGCAATGAGCTACGGACTAACACCCAAAATTCAGTCTTTTAACGGCAAATTTCTGTTCTAGACTACTTAACACAAAAAGTTATCTAAGTTCATTCCTATAGCATGCATGTAACTTTTTCAGTCATCAAACACCATTACAAACATCCAAGAACAACATATCAAAAGATTGGAAACACCCACCTTGTTGGTTGTTGGTTCTTGCTTGAGAAAGACCCCCTTCTTGATTCTTCTTGTTCCTTGCTTGAGCTCCTTGTTCTCCTTCTCCTTGGCTTTCCTTCTTCTTCTCTTCCCAAATCAGTATCTAGGAGTGAGAGGAATAGAGTTTTGGAGGTATAGGAAGAGTGTAAGAGTAGTAGGAGTTTTTGTAAGGGAGAATGGAGGAGTGTGAGGGTTTATAACAACAATGAGAAGTGTGGGAGAGAAGCTTGGGCTGATTTGGAGCATGGGAAAGATGAGAAATGTCTCATCAATTTGGATATTAGCTCATTTGGGTGGTGATGGGATGGGCACTTTACAAAACCATCATGGTGTCTTTTGGTTCAACCCTAAGAAACCCTAGCCCTAACTCATTTTCCCTCCTTCTCTTTCCCTCCAAGACTAGGCCGGCTATACATGGCTTGACCCACTTGGTTGGGTTCTAGTGTTGAGGGCTTGTTTGGTTTCATTTGGGGTCACAATCCGACTCAAAACATATACATATATACATATATATATCTATACATATATTCGCATGTACGATGTAGGCTATTAGTGAGAAAAACAATTACTTTAAACCAAAACCAAAATAATACAATTATAATGACTAGTAGCGCTCGTCTATTCACAAGACGCATTCGTCAAAAACCAGGGTTGTTACAGCAATACCAGCATAATGGCAAACAAGGAAAGCATTCGAAAGCGATGGAGAGAAAAAGAGTACCTTGCACCCGGAAGGCGGAACAGCTAATTCCTTCTCCTTGTCGGTAAGAAGACTGTCAGAATCGACCCAGGATGAAGAGATATGTTGTGCTGCCTTAGCGGATTTGCCAACCAAAGGCACTGACACAGAAATAGGGGTGGAAGCAGCTCGAGCAACACCTTGGAATTTATCCCAATCACCAGTGAAGTGTGGGTTAACTATCCAATCGGGCCATTTGTTAACAATGGCTCTGTCGGAAGGAGTGGAAGCAACTGAAGGAGTGGAAATAATCGGCGGTGGCAGGGGCCTAGTCAACAACGCGGAGGAGACAGTCGGCTTAGGAGCCGTTGTATAAGAAGACTGCAGTAGGGTAGAAGAGAAAGCAAGGTTATGAGACGGCTTAGAAGAGAGAGTCGGGTTAATCCACACAAGATTTAAAGCCTTCGATGGAGAAAGCAGAGTGGGAGATGCTACTGCTGGGAAATTGCGCTGAAAGTTGAATTTTCGCTTAGCACGAGAACCTCCCGCGGTCGAGCTCTTGCAGCGGCTCAGGGCCTTGCGGTTCGCGAACTTGGGACCAGAGGAGGATCCTTCCTAGAAAGAGAGTAGAGGTTTAGGGTTAACTGCCGCAACAGTGGGCAGAGTGGCAGTAGAGGTTGGAGGGGAGACACTGTGTGCTGGAGTGGCAGCAGCAGGGGTACCATGGTAGGTCACAGAGATGGAGAAGATGGCATATCCTATCCTCAGGGTAAAAGCATCAACACGCTCCTGATGAGGAGAACATAAATATTCTGCCTCCACAAGAAGGCAACCTGTAGCGCCCCAAATTTCTAATATGAGAGCTTAGAAAATAAGTGGCGAAATCCCAGCAATCCACTTCAATACAACAATAAACACCAACAAACCCACTAAAATTTTTCTTTCTCTTATTACAACAAATTTTACAATTACAGCGGAAGTCTAAACATCTCAACACAAATTGATCTTTTATTTACAACTCAATAATGATTCAAATATATCTTAACAATTTTACACCAACACTAAATAATCCAATAGTCTCAAATTGCCCACTCAAGCATCCAACCTCCAACTAAGCAATAACCTGCAACAAGTGAGGCTAGAGTTGAACCCTAACCCCCAAACTACGGGGTCAGCCATAAATGGTGTGAGTGGCAACAAATCAAACAAATAACATAAATGAACTTAAAACATAATGTCCAACAATAATAATCAAACACTAAGGTATGAAGTAACAACAAAGAATGATGGGTGATATCAAAACCAAAAGCTAAGTGTGTGTAAAACAGGAAATCCAAATGCATAAAAGTGATTCAAGAAAACATCATGACTACATACTGACAACGATGACTACTAAGAGATGAAGATAAACTATGATAATTTGCCCATGCTTGATCATTCCGGAGATTGATCCCACATCACAGGTATTTTCCCTGGATAATTCAGGAGATCATCCCACATCTAAACATAGATTCCTTATCACAATAATACCCCAAAAGCGTCGCCTCGACTCCGATCATTCCGTAGTTCAATCCCACATCTCAAGATAATTACTTGGATAATTCAGGAGAAATATCTCGCATCACAGGTTAACTGCCTGGATAATTCCGGAGATAAATCACACATCACAAGTTAACTACTTGGATAATTCAGGAGATTAAATCCTACATCAAAAGCCATACTGAGGTGCATAACTCAAGTTCCCATTCGTCATGACACTGCTAATGCCTGTCCTTATTAATTTGGGTTACTGAACAAATCTCCTAGAGTAGTGTACCCTACCGGACTAAAAATCTGATTAACTGAAAATTTGCCTCAATGGGCCTCAACAAATAACTGAACAAATATCTCAACACCGATATACTAGGGTCACATACCTCTAGAGACTCAAACAAATATCTGAACAAATTTTCACTTAACAAGTGGCTCAACAAAATATCTCAAAATCATGTTCTTAACTGAACATCTCAAAATCAAATACTGAACAAATGCCTTAAAATCAATTACTGAACCAAAACATCTCAAAATCAAACACTAAACAAAATATCTCAAATCAGATACAAAGAAATACTCAGGGCCAGTCGACTGTACAGTACGTCAGTCGACTGTCCAGAGGACATCGTCCAACATTTCTCAAAAGTAAACTAAGGCATGATCAGTCGTCTGGGAGAGTCCTAGGTCGACTGTCCCGAAAGGACTGAACAAAGTCACAACCAGAGGGCCAGTCGACTGACCTCAGTCTAGGTCGACTGTCCCGAGAAATTCTCCAGGACTAAAAGCACAGCTGTAGGCTCGTACCAGTCGACTGCTTCGCAAGACAGTCGGCTGTCGGCTACAGATTCCCAAAAGATAGGTCTGAATGCCAAACTAAACTGGAGTTTTCCAAAGGTTCACTGATCATAAAATTAATTTGTATCCAGGCAAATAAACAACTCTCAATAATTCCCATCATGGATACATTAATCCATCAATCAATTACTCAAATCTCACATATTCACGATCTAAACTCTTAATCTTTCTATTAGGGTTTTTCTCATCAAGCTTCTTTCACAACACTATCATAAAATCTGAACTACAATCATAAGATCCAGATGTTTATCATCTGATCCTAACACCATAAATTCTTAATATGTATCCCAACAATACGATCTCATAATTCCACTTTTCCTCAACAAATCTTAATATTTCTCATACATGGTCCAAATATCAATAAGAGTTCTCATCCTCCATATCCACTAATAGATCCATATCATACATACAATGAGACTAACAAAACAATGGCATAATGATTCACAAACAAGCATTACAAAGATCTTACGTCATCCATCAATCAAACAAAGCAAACAAAACAAACAAAACAAACCACTCACCTTTGATTTGAAGAAAAATCCACAAAAAGCTTCCTCCTTTTTCTAGATCCAAGAATCCTCTTCTTGCTCCTCAAAACAAATCTCAATTTCCGGGTATTCTAAACAATGACGGCTGAAAGAAACGTCTCCTAAATATCCGGGTAAAATATTAGGGTTTTATTCCCACTTTACAAAATAATCCTTTCCAAAAAATACTTCTTGCATATATATAATTCTTTTCTTGAAAATTGAATCAAATATCATTTAAATTAGGATCTAATAGAAAAATATATTTCTAAACCTCAACAAATACTGATCGGAATGTCCAGCAAATACATTTTGCACTCTAACCCTCAAAATTGTCAATTTTGCAAATAAGTCCTTCTTTTCTCAAAAATTGCAAATAGTACTAATTAATTTCAGAAAAATCTGGAAAAATACTAAATAATTCTCAAATAATAAATAATAATTTTTCATAAAGAAAACTTAATTTTTCAAACTTCTCAAAAGTCATTTGCACGTGTTTTGCACGTGTACAAAAGATAAATCTCTTAGAAAATATTTATTAAATTCTCAAAAATCATTTAAATTCATTTTTCAAATAATTAAAATAATATTTGAAAATACGGGGTTCTACACAACCTGGAGCAAGGAGTGAAGTGGACGAGGTGCAAGTAAGGTCACCAATGCACTTGGTCATATTAGCCACCACACGAGGGAAATCACAGAAAGGAGGTAACCCAACAACAGACACCTTGGTCGGTCGAGATTGGAGCTTTGGAATAGGCATCCCGGCACTCGGCCATCTCCGGATCGACAGATTGACTTCTCTGATGGAGAAAGATTTAATTGACAATAATTCCGACAAATTTTTTTTTTTGGAGGGGGGGGCATTTAATGACGATGTCGCCGTTGGAGCAGGCGTTGATGGCCTAGGTCCAATTATCAATGTTGCAAGTGTTGCACAAGAAAGAATCTAAAGACGAGTTCGAGATTGAACCTCCGAACAAAGACACAGCTCCATAGTAAATAAGATTCTCTTTCATAGAAAGCAACTCAGGCGATAAGTCACAAAAAACCACCATCGAGGGCTTATGGTGCTTAGCGAGAGGAGTAACCAAAATGAGCTGAGAAGTGGGTGGCGTGGGGAGCAGGGCGGCAGAATCCGAGAGTTTGACCCTCTTGGTCTTATGAGCTTCAGCTTCTGAGAGTTTTGCTGGGAGGGAGGGAAAATCAAGGGCGGCTAGAACTTGCTCAGAGATCGGTGACCCCAAAGGAAGACCAAGGAGCCTTTGAAGTGAAAAGCAACGGCTTTTAGAGTGGCCTAGTTTGGCACAGAATAGACACTTCATCTTGAACAAACAAAAGTATTTTAGGTGGCCTCGTTGAAGGCAGTGGAAGCAGTAGAAGTTAGGGGTGTGAGAATGAGAGGGAGAAAGGTGAGAAGAGGAAGAGGAGCGGGAAAAGGGGGAAGGAGAGAACCCTGGAGGGTTCTGGAAACTAGGCCGTGGTCAACCCAAGATGGGCTGCCCAACAGACTGCCGTTGGTTAACGTTTTGGAAGTGGGGTTTATAAAAAAAATCGTTTTTTTTAACAACTTGGACCCAAGAGTCCCTCGTAGTAAGCCCACAGCCCATCACAGCAAAAGAAGAGAGAAAGGCTAACTGACACAAACAGGTACTGTATAGATCAATCAAAGGAAAAAAGAGGAAAATCACCTAAAGAAGAGCTCTGGTGTAGGAAGGTAAGAACAGTAAGGAAAAAAGGAGATCAGAAAAAATCGCATCAACACACAGTTTGAGGTATAAGAAATCCAAGCGAGCAACACTAATGCAACATAAACAACCAAACCCGAGAACAAAACAAGGCCCCAAGGGAACCTCACCAAAAAGGAAATCCAAAATTAGATCAAAATAGGGAAGAGAAAAACTTACAGCGACTGGCTAAGGATGATCAGATAGAAAGGGAGAGGAATAGTACCGCAACGGGAGATACCGAACTTGAACACAACCCCCAGAGATGCAACGGGAGATACCGAACTTGAACACAACCCCCAAAGTTGCAACGGGACCGCAAAGAAGAGAGGGGGCGGCAGAGAAGCTGAGGAGGATTGTAGCTACACCAATGGGAGCGGGAGGAAAGGGGGAAATGGAAGCCGCCGCAGGGATGAAGAAAACAGGAAACTAAGGTAAAAGAGGTCCAAGCTGCAACTAAACGAAATGGAGAAAGATTAAAAGGGTTTGTAGAGGAAGAAGAGATACACAACATTAACAAAGGGGGAGGACGAGAAGGAGGGGGGAGGATCCAGATCTGGTCGGGAAAAGGTCTTTTTTGAAGAAGGGTTTTTTTTTAGAAAATAAGAGTTCTAAAATGCACAATAGTTGGGTGAGGTTTTTTTATATTTAGCCGTTCCTGAGGGTCCAAGACGAAAGACCCAAATAATTATTTTTGGGGACCCCTAATTATAATATATATTTTTTACGTACAAAATACGTGCCTATATATACAAGAGAATTACAAATTTGACGTCCCTAAGTTACGAAAAATTCGGGGGCCCGAGACGGCCACCTCACATGCCTTAAGATGGGGCCCCGTCCTAAGTTCCCAACTGCAGCCTACGAGGATTGGTCAACCCTACAAATTAGTTTGGAAAGTGCTTCATCTTTAAAATAGTTTCGAAAGTGGGTCAACTCATGAAGAATCTCAGAGACGGCCGAATGACTAGTAGATGTTCAGGCACTTAGTGGTACTGTAGGATGGTGGGCGTTGAATTGGGCTTTTATTATATGGTGACAAATATAATACGTCCCTTATAATTAATTAATTAAAATGATGACATGGAGAAGTGGCTTACATGTCGAACAATTTGTAGTCGGCATGCTTCGTATGATCTGCATCCATTCACAGTTTGGAAAGAACTCAATATTTCCATCCCTGGTAAAGCTAGAGATTCATGAACGTTCACACAACTAAATTCATCATCTTTTGATCATGGGCTAAATTTCTCTTGTAGAAAAGTTGATATTTATGACAGAATATTCTTGATGGGACAAATTCTGTTGCTATTGTACTCATTCTTGATGGAATATTTTTGATGATTTTAATTCCACCTGAGCTGTGTTCATTCTTGCTGAATTTTTTTTCGATGGTTTATATTTCATCAAAAAAACTAATTTATTATCGACGGTCTATTATTTTTTCCATTATAATTATTGGACATTCTTGATAATCTAATTGACCCGTCACCATTATTTATTTTTAAAAAATAAAAATAAAAAATTGGATATATCTATTTAACCATTCATGTGAATTATACGGATAAGTAAGTAATTGCTTAACTTAAATACTCTCATAAATATTTTCTGAAGTAAGATAAATTTCTCTCTCCCCGCTCTGGACGCCCTCTCTACTTTCCCACTCTAATTCCTCCCAGCGAAATTTGTTCCCCTATTTTGTTAAGCAAGAATACACAAATTTTCTTCCTTATTTGTATTTTTCCAAATTGATCACTATGGATTTTTCTAAACTGATCTACAAATTGAGGATAATGCATAATATTTTTTTCACCTTGCTTCCTTGTCGATTGATTTTCTCTACCATTACTGGTATTAATATCTTATCCCCCCTCTCTTCTGAATGCTCTAGTTCAGCGCTCCCAAAAAAAATTTAATTCGTTTGTACTTTTAGTAAGATTTTTTTTATTATAACTTTTAAGAGAAAGTTTTGACTATTTTTTTGATGGCGATTTGGGTTTAGTGCATTAAACATTAAGAAAGAGGGACTCAGTATCTCTCCATCTCTAACCCAACCCAGACATGAATTAAAGTTCTCACGCCTAGAAACTATTCGTTAAAATGCCTAAAAATTTTTACTAATTATTATGTCTCAAAATTTAACACATTACATATTGCTCACGCTCTTCCCTTTCTTCTGGTTTTTAACACCTTTCTTATTATCCAAACCACATTCTCATCATTATTTTCTAAATTTTGCTTTTAAAAAAATAAAAAGTCAAAATTTAGATATGTATCGACAATGAAAAATAAAACATTAGTTTTAATCATTTTGTGACATAATAAAATTGTGCCATAAAAAAAAAAGGAAAATTAAAACATGTGTATTACTTATAGTCATCATGAAAAATGCAAGGTGTTGCTGCTTGTTTCTGGTGTAGGAGTAAATATATAAATGAATTCTTTTTTTAAGGAGGAAACTTACAATGACCAATTATAAGATACTAGTACTATACACGTGCTTTGCACGTGGGGGAATTTTTTTTTGGGGGGGGGGGGGAAATGAAAAGGGCAAAAAAAAAATTTACCAATACGTGCGTTGCACGGGTTGGGTTATGGACTAAGGCCTTCTCCCATTATAGTAGTAGAGATGAACGATTATGGTTGAAAGCTCCTCAATCTGATTTTGGACTTTTGTGAGTGCTAAAATTTGGACCAGACGGCTGGGATGTCGCCGGCAAATCTGCACGAGTCTAAAACACTGAGGTTGACCCCGGTTATAGACCATCCGACACTCAAGTTAGTAACTCAAAATATCAGGATAGTTTTAGTGGCAAAAATAGTGATTACCTAAGTAAGATGGAGGTGGTGTGTATTTATATCCTTTGGTGTTGGTTACTCAAGATAGATTCAAATCAGCATATTTTTTCAGTTTAAACTCCTGATTCCCATAGTAATGGGATATAATTAATTGAATATTCTATTAGGGATAGAGAATTTGGACAACAACTTTGGATCAGCTGAGACTCCTCTTGTTGGGTTGTGAACCAGCCTTATATGGCAGACCTATATTAGTTTATGGACCTGAACAGTATCCCAAGTTCCTCTTACTAGCCTGTAATGGCTGAAATTACTGTTTTTCTTAGAGATGCACACAAGAATTGTAAGGCCGTGATTTTACATACATCATCCCCCCCCCCCCCCCCGCCCCCCCCACCACTGCCATACCAAAAGCTGGATTTCGCAGTCTTTAAGGAGTTGTTCGCCAATTTTCGAAAATTTAGAGGACGCTTTGGAGATTTGGGGGTGCTCAGAACCTTGTTCAGAGTTTCTCTGAGTGGAGGCAACTTTGTAGAATTTCAAGGATATTTTGGAATTGTTAATTAACTTTAGCAAATTTTTAAATTATTATTTTCGAATTTTAAATCAATTATCTGAATTTATAATTAATTTCTGGATTTTTAATTAAACTTTCTAAATTTATAAATATTTTTTGATTTTTAAAATTAACTTTTAGAGTTTTTAAATAATTTTAAAGTATTTTTAATTAATTTTCCCTAATTTACAGTTATTATATAGATTTTTAAAATTAAAACCAATTCTTGGAGGGAAAATTGGAGCGATCGAGCAACTTCATCAAGCATCGCGAATTTCAAAGCAATTTGTCGGCTCAGAAAACCCCATTTCTGTCGAGTGGCTCAGATCACCTCCCCTTCGGAGCGTGACCCTAAGAGGTGTATGTAGCGCCCCGAATTTCCAATATAATATCTCAGAAATACGTGGCATAATTCCCAGCATCTACCTCAATGTAATAGTAAACTTAGCCAAAACACAGATAAAATTTTTAACTTTTATTACATTATTTCTTTACAAAGCACAGCGGAAAATCAAACCCCTTGAATTACAATTTTTTCTTTTACAACACAATCTTTTACAATTTACATAAGCCATAATATCATTCAACCACATGCATCCAAATCCCACTGCTATAGGTACCTACCTGTAAAACTTGAGGCTAGAGATAATCCTAACCCCCAAAACTACAAGGGCCAGCCATAACGGTGTGAGTGGCATCAAAAGAAATACACCATGAATAAAACATAAAAAATAAAATCATAAACGATATACGTCAACAATAATAACAATGAAATATGAAATAACAATAAATAAAACAGGAAAACTTCAAGTGAAACTAAGCCAAGTGTCAAGTGTAAGAAAACACAACATTATGCATAAAACCAAGTCAAGAAAACATAAATGTAATATGATGACTCTCTAATGCATACTTGTCGGATTCTATGCATTCCATACTACATAGGTCTGGTGTAAGGCCTTATCGTTCTCTACTTTATAGGGTTAGATCCCTCGTTATGCAACTAATCATTCTACGATGATTACTACGAAATTTAGTTAAGTTGTGAGTATCTAGCCCATGCCCCGATAATTCCGAAGGTCAATCTCTATCCACAGATAATTTCAGAGACTATTTTCACTCACACCTAGTAATCTTCGAGAACACCCCACACCGCAAGCTATGACGCCTCATCACACGAATACCCCATGAGCGTCGCCTCGACCCTTATAATTCCGGAGATCAATCCCATACCGCAGGTAATTTCGGAGACTATTTCACCCGTACCTCGATAATTTCGGAGATTATCTCACACCGCAGATCATACTGAGGTCCATAACCCATGTTTGCACTCATTTCATCATATCAACATATAGTGCCTGTCCTTGTCTTATTAAGTTAATTAATAAACTACGAATCTCCTAGAGTTGGTGTACCCTCTTGGACTTAACTCAACGGATCAACAACAAAGTCACAACTGGCCAAACCACAAAATCTCAGCTGCCGGTGTACTAGGGTCTCACCCATCCTCTAGAGACTCATAACTCAACCATCAACACAAAATCTTTCATAAAAACTCTCAATTCCATTATCAATACTCTCATATTTAAGAAAACTTCTTAAAAGCCAACAAATCCAAATTCATTCGATATTCTCATAAAATTCCAGAATTGAAAAAAAAAATATATAAAATCCAAAAAATAACTGAGAATCATGTTTTAAGGTCATTGGATATCACAAAACATCAATTCCTTCGAAAATCGTATATATCTCACTTTATAAAGTCATAAGAATACAATTTAAATTCTATTAAAATCATAATATAACTCTGTGTAAAATACTGTAATCTGTAGTAAAAACATCATCTAAAACAGTAGATTAATAATCCATAATATCGAACAAATCATTGTTCAAGAAATCAGTAAGAAAACTCAACAAATCATCAAAACAGCAGGTGACAGTCGACTGTCGGAAACAGTTCAAAAAGATAACGGTCGACTGTACAAGCCCAGAAAATCCAATCTCCCAAATGTGGGTCAACTTCACATCTTAAGTCAAAATTGGACCGGTCGACCGTTAGCTGCTACTCGACTAGTTTCAAAATTGTGCACTTTTTCGACTGATACATGATTATAGTTTTTTAAAACCTCAAATCTAAAATTCTAAAATCCTGAGATGATCAAATAAAACTTGTCTAATATACTGGAGTTTATAAAACTAACCAAAATCTCATCAAATTCATAAAAGAATAAATTTTCACAAAATACTTCAAAACAGGACAGGAGAATTCATATAAGTGTATATATGTGATTAAGCTTCAGTAAAACATCAAGAAAACAACACATATAAGTAGTATATTGTTTAAATAAGACTCAGCATTGAAACAATTCAGATTTCAATCGAAATTTCATAAAAACATCAAAAACCAATTTCGACAACATTAACATATGAGTATATGTATATATAAGTGTATAAATATGTTCTAGTATTAGTTAAAGCATCAAATCCATAAAATAGGAGTAGTAAAATGTTCAGGTTTAGTGTCAGTATTAAAATAAATCAAATCCAATCGAAAACTTCGCAAAACCCAAAAAACTCAATTTCGGCCATATACCCTTCAGACCCGAAAAGAACTAAACCCCTCTTCCACTCAATACTTGATCCTTTAATTCACTAACTCATCTTGTAATCCATTAAACTCATACACAATCCCTTACAATCGTTTACCTATGAATGTATGCAATTATAACATGTTATAGTCAAGTTATACTCATCAAAATTATCAAAACAGAGTGTATACAAATATTCAATAGTAAAGGTGAAGTTTTGTTTACTTTTGCAATAACAACATACAAATTTAATAGTATAGGTTCAAAACAGCAAGATCATGAAAGAAAACATCATACTCACGATTTCTATTAGGTTCTCAACAATCTCAAGTCATCTATAAAAATTTGAAATTATCAATAGCATAGCCCTCATGAAAAAATTAAATTTTTATTCATCCATCCATTAATAATTCATTATATCATCATACAACTCCTAACATACTTTCTAATAGACAATCACCACATACAACATGCATAGAACAATACAAAAACAAACATATGTCACTCACCTTTTTGAAGAATCAACCGAAGTAATAAAAGAATAAGAAAATCATTCCTTTTGCAAGAAAACCAAGATCCTCGCTTCGAAACTTCAAGAAATCAATAATAAAGAAAACCCTTTGTGTAGTACAGCAAAGAGACTGCTGCACTTCTCTTTAACAGGCCGGCAATTAGGTGGATTGGGGTTTTTGAAAAGATTTGTAAAATATCCCTTCTGAATATATCTTTACATATATAAATCCTTATACTTGAAAATTAGATTAACCAATTCATTTCAAATTTAAAAACAAAATAACTGATCAATCTTGGCTGACACTGTTTGTAAACCCAGAAAACAAAATTTGTAATTTTTTTGTCTCTAAGTGGCAATTTTGTAAAAAGACCCTTCTTTAAGAAATTTACGAAATAAACCAAATATATTAAAACAAAAAAGTAAAATTTTTATCGCTGAGTTGGCTAGCAATAATGCTCAGCCCAGAAATCCAAAAATCTGGAGTTTTTACTCTGAGTGGTAATTTTGCACAAAAGCCCATCTTTTGTAATAATTGAAAATAGGTCAAATAAATATCAGAAAAATCCAGAAAACTCATAAATAATACCTACTAATAAATAATAGGTTTCCCCAAAATAATTTCTGACTTTGAACTTCCCAAGAATAAATTTGCACGTGTTTTGCACGTGTAAAAAGATAAATTTCCGAAAAAATATTTATTAAATCACCAAAAACCATTTTAATTCATTTATTAATCTCAAAAAATTATTTAAAAAATCTAGGGTGTTACAGTGTAACCGCTCGGAGACAGATCCTCGAAGTGTAACCCCAAAGGGAGTAGCTGCTCGGTGGCATTTTATCGCTTAGCACACCGAGGAGCCCAACACGAATTTTGGGGAGAATCTTTGGGCACAAATTCTTTTAAACGCTCTTTGATGCAATCGAACGGTCTAAAATTTACAATTTCGTCATTCAGCTTAGATTGAGAGGTGCTTGGCGTGATTGAGTAGCTCGGGGTAAGCACTATTTTTTTTTTCTTTTTGTGCCCGAAGGAGTTGAGCGTGAACATTAGAGCAAATCCAATGATCGATATTCCTTTGCTCATTTTTTGATGTAATCAGACGGTCAGAGATGGATGTTTCTGCGAAATGGCTCGGATCGAGGGCCAATCAGCGTGATTAAATGGCTTGGTGGTGTATTTCTGTTGTGGTTTGCCACGTCGTGCTGATGTGGCATACCGCTTGGCTCTGACCTGATGTGGACGTGGAGTGCCCACGTGGCGCCGAGTTGGCATTTTTTTTGAATGACCTTCCCAACTGATTGGCTGGCCAACTGTTGGGAGCCCAACAGTTGGGAATTCAAATGATGCCCCCCTTCTTCTATTTATACTCCTCTCCTCTTCACTTCTTCTCATTCTCCATAATCTCTATATCCTCCAACCCTTTATCTCTCTAGAAGTTATTAAGTGATTTCTGATAATCTTTTTTCGGTGAGAGCTCCATTGATCGACCACTGTTGTCATAACGGGAAAACTAAATATTTACTTATGAGATGTTTATGATTTCTTCTGGAGACGATACCGCCTCTTACACAGTGTAGCTAGGGAAGCATCTCCTTCCAGACATACGAGAGAGGAGAAGGGGAAAGGAATAGCGGGGCCTTCCTTGGTTGTAGAGGTGTAACGCCCCGAATTCCAAACACATGTAATTCATATCAAATACAAGATCTTTTACTTAAACTTCGTACAAATTTTACAAGGAAAATAAAAATTTTCATTTACAACATTGTTCTTTACAATAAGACAACGGAAATGAAAAAGTATTATACAACATATGATAATGAAAGCTCTTCAATCTTGTGACATCTCTCACAACGACTTCAAGTCCAGACCAAATCCAATCCTGCAACTAGAAAACTGTGGGCACGTCAGTTGCATACAATTGACGCAATGCTATAATACAACGATTCTTTTACTTTAGCAATCACAAACTTGAATGCAAAACGAAGTGTGAAAAGTGACCATCCTGCACATGTCAATGTATGATATGACCTAATGCCTAATGCAGACATTCACACTTACGATGCACTAATGCACACTTGTTCAGATTCTATGCATCCCATACTACTTAGGTCCGAGGGCAAGCCCTTAACGTACTCCTCATAATAGGGTCAATCCCTCGTTATGAAATTTTACTAAAGTGACTAATGTAAGGTTTAGATATCTTGTGAGTATCTAGTAACGCCCCGATAATTCTTAACAATCGCACTCCAATCGCGAGTCGTAACCCCGATAATTCTAGAGATGAAACCCACACCAGAAGCCATTACCCCGATAATTCTTTAGAGTCGTTCTCCCATCGTGAGTGATTTTCAGACGTCACACCTCACACACCGATAATTCTGGAGACGAAACCCACACCGCGAGTCATATGGTACCTTATCACACAAATATCCCACGAGCGTCGCCTCGATCCCGATAATTCTGAAGAAATATCTTCCATCGCGAGCGATTTTGGAGATCACGCCTCACACCCCGATAATTCTGAAGATAATCTCCCACTGCAAATCTTGATCATGATAATTCTGAAGAAATATTTCCCACCACGAGTGATTCGGACATCATGCCTCACACCCTAATAATTCTGGAGATAATCTCCCGCCACGAATCAAATAAGGCCCTCATACTCATGTTTGCCCATACTTCATCAAATCTCCCCCTAGTGCCTATCCTTAGGTTTAATTATAACCATCACAACCTAGAGCTAGCTTACCAACCGGACTTAAATCAAACACTGAGAATGTTATCCCACACTAGCTACTTCTCAAAGAGAAAGTTAACCCACACTGGATACTTCTCAAATTTTTACATATCATAACCTGTCGGCACTCTGGGTCTCGCTAAGCCTCTAGATTCCAACAATATCAACATAAAGATCAAATAGGATACTTCTAACCTCTTATAAAAATTACCATTCATTAAACATCTTTTTAACTTCTTTTATCCACTCTTTTTGCTATTATCAATCATGAAGTAACTGACTTCTTATAGGAACAATCAATAACACTTGATGAGTTAAAACCCTTATAAACATCACATGTTGAATATTCCAAATTCATTGTTTAATTACCTCTTAATTCCTCATTAGGTATATCTTACTAATATTCAAATTTTAAATCCAATTTTACACGTTGTAAAAGTTTTAGGACAACTGGATAAAAGACATCAACCTAATGGTATCGTAAAATTCATATAAATTCCAATACTACTCCAAAAATAGATTTCTTTATTTCATAATAAACATAAATGAGTCTACTACAACTTTGTAGTAAATATCATCTAAAATCATCCTCAATTACTTCGTCAATATTCATTTGCAAAACAGTAGGTTCACAATCCGAACACTGCAGCTCATGCTACTTGTAAAAATCACAAAATTTTTTATACGTTATGAAACTTTGTATTCTTCAGATCAAATGAAAGGTATACAAGTCTACTATAACTTTTTAGTTATAAGTTTCTCCAAAATATTGTGTCTATAACCCTGAATTCTTTGAAATCTACAGTAGGATCGAAATGTTAAAGTACTGCCATTGTTCAAGCTTGTAAAATTCGTTATAAATTCAATTCTCTATGAAAAATTGATTTCCAAGACTCTAAAGAAAGATTAACGAGTCTACTTTAACTTCTTAGTTGTAACCTTCCTCAAAATACTTCATCTAAGATGTTGAAATGATAAAAATCTGAAATATGTACAAATTTTCAACAACTAGTCAACTGCCAACCAGTCCTAAGTTTGGATTTTATTAAAATAGTAAACGACATTCAAATATTATGAAATTTTAAGGAGATGTTCTTGACATATATGAGATGATCCTATAAAATTATTAGCTCTAAATTCCATCTAGTTTAATAGATATGCTTTTCTGAAGTGCAACTAAAACATAAAATAAAACTTAAAAATGTCCCCGAATCAATCATATCATAATTCCACATATTTAATCAAAAATACATAATCTAAACATTTATACTCAATCTATATAGGCTATCATGAATCTAACAATTCATACATATACATTCTATAATTTAGCATTTTACTAATAAAATTACATTAGAAAGCTGGAGAAATACCCACCTAAAAAAGTAGAATTCCTAGCAGTAGGACCCTTCAAAAAAATGCTTCAAAGCTCCCCAAATGCACCCTGGCCTCTCCTCTAGCAAAACCGTAAGCTAACACAACAAGAAGCCTCTCTTGACTCTGTGTGTGTTTAGTTTAAATTTTTTTGTGTTCATTTGAGTTAGATTGAAGGGTATTTATATGGGAATTTTGGAGTAATTTTAGCAACTAACCACCCCATTATCCACTCACACACCCACTCACACACTCCCCCACTCTCCCTCACTCCCACACACTCACCCCACTCTCTCTATGTGCATCCACCCATTGGAAAGAGTGCACAATGCACGTGTGCACGTGTTGTATATATTTTTCATTTTACTCTTATATTATTATTTTATTTCATTTTAAATTCTTATTTTAATAAATACTCATAATAAATTCAGCATAATTAGCCTAGTGAAATTATTAGTGCACAACTGTGTAATAAATTAGCGCAATTTGCACTTGCATAAAAAGAAACATGTGTAAAGCATGTGTTAATAAATATTCATATATAAGATAAATTCGAGAAAACGAAAAATTTCTGTAACAATCAAAATAAAAAATATTTAAAATACTTTTCATTAATTCTATATATATATACAACAATATAATCAACGCGGGCATAGAAAACACGTGCATCACACGTATAAAAAATATATTTGAGTCAAAAATAGGAGAAAAATGAATTTCAATTTATGAAACAAATTTGAACAAGTTATAAAATAAATAATTGAACATGTAGAAAATTTTATAATATTACACGTAATGGTGGAATATATGTAATCGACACGTGTATTGAAAGCAAGTGCAATGCACGTAAAAACAAAAAGATTAAAATAAATGTTTAAGTTAACTCAGAATAGGATAGAAATAAATTATGAGAAAACAGAAAATGTATAAATAATTGGAAGACAAAATGCGTGTGACATTTATATAAAAATACGATACAGATATTATTCGTAACAGTGCAAAAGTACATGTGTGTAACACCCAAGGGCAAAATTATCATTACTCAATTTTGCGGGTTGTTACAGTCTTCCCCCCTTAGAACAGTTCTGTCCTCAGAACATACTAGGATAAAAGTTGTATCTTGTACACACCCAAAAAAATTTATCATTGTATATAGAATAGCTGTCAATATTAAGAAAATAAATGTAGTATAAAAATATGTAATATGGAGAAACAAAGTAAACTTATATAAGGAAACTATTAGTATCAAATTTAGTAAGAACAAAACAAGAAAACTAGAAAATAGTAGAAAAGAAAGGTGATCATGAAAGGAAATATAGATTGAAAGAAATATTCATACAAAATAATATTAGATTAAGCATTGGATAGCATAGTATAAAGAAAATACAAATTAAGTTGTCAATCATGAAAGAAGAATGGGACAAAGTAATCAGAAAGAATAAAGAGAATCTTAGTCAAATAGATACTTTAATAAATTATTAATTGGCTTAGTAATCAAAATTTATTAACGATAGAATGATTAAAATCATAAACTGAACTAATACTATATATTACGAGCTAAAAATGAAGTAGCAATTTAAGAGAAAACTATTGGATAAAAAGTTTGAAAAATATACGAGCATGAAATTTAGTTAAAAGTATAAACAAAATAAGATAAAAGTAATTTTTGTATATCAAGTTAATATCATAAAATGATTCATAAAGTAAATACAATAACTATATTTACGATTTAAAAATTAAATATATAGAATACTGGTTGGTATATATCAAAAAAAATTCAAATTGTGAAGTAGAGAAAGAAACTAGCAAAAAGTATTATAATTAATCGGAAAGGCAACAATATTTTAAATATGAAATATATACGCAACCGGAGAAACAAAAAGTAAAAGTAACAAGACATTATTGAAATAATATATAATATAAATTTCATAGAAGTAAAATGTAAATAGTAAATAAAAGTACAAATAATAAAAGCCATATTGCATGAGTAGCCACAAAATATAAGATGAGTTAGCAATAAAATAAAATAAGGTGAAGTGGTATAAAAATACAAGAATGCTAACATATGTAAAGATATAGTATATATACAAAATAGTAATAAGAAGATATCAAAACAGTTAATAGTAAACATAAATAATATAGAATATTAAAATAATGTATATATGATTGATATAGAAATAGGTATAAACAATAAGGTAATTAATTAAAAATGTGTATGTGTTATAAATAGTAAAGTTCAAGTAGTATAGGCTGAGTTTTAAAACATTAAAAATGGTAAAACGAAAATGGTAAAAACAAACTAGTACAAAATAATGGCATAGTGGTAAGTAATATAAAACTAAAAGTGGTGGTTATTAAAGTAGAAAAATCTCTTTTATTGTGGGTTCGCCTCGTTGGTGTCCAACTGCCGGTTTGCCTCCTTGACATCAAGTTGCAGTTTTGCTTCCACAATATCCGATTATAGTTTTTACCTTCTGGACATTCGGTTGCAGATTTTGCCTCCTCGACATCCAGTTGCAGTTTTTCTCTATTGATATCCAGTTGCAGATTTGTCCTCTCGACATCAGGTTCTACCAAAACAGTGAATGGAATGATGTAATCTTCCATATGTACTTGGATATTGGATGTTTAACTTTTAAGTATGATGTTATGTTTTGAAATTTGGGATATAAAAATAGATGTAAAAGTTGGGATAGTAAGAGGAGGATGTGAAGTAGAAAATTACAACGATGAAATATTAAAATGGAAGTGTAGATTTTAAATATGAAATATTTAAAATTAGTAGTAATGAAAAGGATTTATAACATTAAGACAAAAATAGTATAAAGTATAAGCATGGGCTTAAATACAAATGAGAACAATAATTATGTAGTGTAGTAAATTTGGAAAAAAAACATAAATAATTATATATAAAAAATGTAGTAATGTAGTAATTGGATAAGGGTAAAATGATATGTATAGTATGTATATTGAAATACATGATATATATATATAAAACAGTGGAAAGTATATGTAGTAAGACAACATAAAATAATGGAAAAATATAGTATCGTGAAATCAAAGTATTTGTAAAGTGAATGTAAACGTACAAAAATCAAAAATCAAAATCTAATAGAAATAATAACAAAGAAAAATGATAGTCTTAATAATAATTTAATAAGTAGTAATTCAAAATTTAATAAAATGCGTAAAAGTAATAGCAAAAATAAATAAGTAATGAAAAAGTGCATAAAAGTAAGGAGGATAAAACATCAAGAAAGAAAACGAGTAAGTTAAACTTAAAGATTAAGACTAAGGGTTGTAGATGAAATAATAAATATCAAAGTGAAATAATAGTATAAGAAAATATTTATTTAAAAAAATATTAAACCTTAAAGATAAAAAATACTATGAGAAAATACGCAAAAAATCTTAGTCTACGTATAAGGTATCCTGAATGTAGGTTCAAACCAACCGTAACACTCGTGATACAAAAGAAAACATGCTCACATACAATATCACATCAATATATACGACGAGAGTATCATGAAAGCAAGTTCAATAACTTCATCATTCATGACTTCAAACTGACACTCATACTCTAATATCCACTCTAATTGTGTTTTCCGTGTAATTTTGTACTTCTTATTGAAGTCGGCTCTGATACCACTCTATAATGCCCCGAAATTCAAACACAGGTAATTTATAGCAAAAACATGATCTTTTACTTCAACTTCGTACAAATTTTACAAGAAAATTAAAATTTTTCATATACAACATTGTTCTTTACAATAACACAGCAGAAATAAAAAAGTATTATACAACATATGATAATGAAAGCTCTTCAATCTCATGACATCTCTCACAGTGACTTCAAGTCCATACCAAATCCAATCCTGCAACTAGGAAACTGTGGGCACGTCAGTTGCATACAACTGACGCAATGATATAATACAGCGATTCTTTAACTTTAGCAATCACAAAATTGAATACAAAACAGTTGCATACAACTGACGCAATGATATAATACAGCGATTCTTTTACTTTAGCAATCACAAAATTGAATACAAAACAAAGTGTGAAAAGTCACTATCCTGAACATGTCAGTGTATGATATAACCTAATGCCTAATGCAAACATTCACACTTACAATGCACTAATGCACACTTGTTCGGATTCTATGCATCTCATACTACATAGGTCTGAGGGCAAGCTCTTAACGTACTCCTCATTATAGGGTTCAATTCCTCGTTATGAAATCCTTCTACGGTGACTAATGTAAGGTTTAGATATCCTGTGAGTATCTAGTACCACCATGATAATTCTTTAGCATCGCTCTCCCATCGTGAGTGATAACCCTGATAATTCTGAAGACGAAACTGACACAACGAGCCATGACCCCGATAATTCTTGAGAGTCATTCTCTCACCGCGAGTGATTTTCGGACGTCACGCCTTATACCCCGATAATTCTGGAGATGAAACCCACACCGCAAGTCATATGGTATCTCAACACACAAATATCCCACGAGCATCGCCTCGATCCCGATAATTCTAAAGAAATATCTCCCATTGTGAGCGATTTTGAACATCACGCCTCACGCCCGGATAATTGTGAAGATAATCTCCCACCACAAATCTTGATACCGACAATTCTGAAGAAATATCTCCCACTGCGAGTGATTTTGGATATCATGCCTCACACCCAGATAATTCTGGAGATAATCTCTCACCGCGAATCAAATAAGGCCCTCATACTCATGTTTGTCCATACTTCTTCACATCTCCCCCTAGTGTCTGTCCTTAGATTTAATTATAACCATCACAACCTAGAGCTAGCTTACCCACCGAACTTAAATCAAACACTGAGAATGTTAGCCCACACTGACTACTTCTTAAATTTTCACATATCATAACTTTTCGGCACTCTGGGGCTCGCTCAGCCTTTAGATTCCAACAATCTCAACAAAGAGATTAACTAGGTTACATCTAACCTCTTATAAAAATTACCATTCATTAAATATTTTTTAACTTCTTTTATCCATTCTCTTTGCTATTATCAATCATGAACTAACCAACTTCTTATAGCAACAGTCAATAACACTTGATGAGTTAAAACCCTTATAAACATCACATGTTCAATATTCCAAATTCATTCTTTAATTACCTCTGAATTCCTCATAAGGTACATCTTACTAACATTCCAATTTTAAATCCAATTTTATACGTTGTAAAAGTTTTAGGACAACTATATAAAGACATCAACCCAATGATATTGTAAAAATCATATAAATTCCAATACTACTCTAAAAATAGATTTCTTTGTTTCATAGGAAACATAAATAAGTCTACTACAAATTTGTAGTTAAGATCAACTCAAATCATTCTCAATTACTTCGTTAATATTCATTTGCAAAACAGTAGGTTCACAATCCGAACACTGCAACCCATGCTACTTGTAAAAATCATAGAAAGTTCTATAATTCATGAAACTTTGTGTTTTTCAGATCAAATTATAAGTATACAAATCTACTATAACTTTCTAGTTATAAGTTTCTCCAAATATTGTGTCTCTAATCCTGAATTCTTCGAAATCTACAGTAGGGTCGAAATGTTAAAGTACTGCCACTGTTCAAGCTTGTAAAATTCATTATAAATTCAGTTCTTCATGGAAAATTGATTTCTTAGACTATAAAGAAAGATTAACGAGTCTACTTTAACTTTAGTTGTGACGTTCCTCAACATACTTTATCAAAGATGCTGAAATGATCAAAATCTGAAATGTGTATGAATTTCCAGTAACTAGCCAACTGCCAACCAGTCATAAGTTTGGATTTTATTAAAATGGTAAACGACATCTAAATATTATGAAATTTTAAGGAGATGTTCTTGACATATATGAGATACTCCTATAAAAATTTTATGTCTATATTCCAATTAGTTTAATAGATATGATTTTCTGAAGTGCAACTAAAACTTAAAACAGAAATTTAAAAATGTCCCCAAATCAATCATATCATAATTTCACACATTTAATCAACGACACATAATCTAAACATGAATGTTCAATCTATATAGGCTATTATGCATCTAACAATTCACACATATGTATTCTACAATCTAGCATTCTACTAATAAAATTACATTAGAAAGTTGGAAAAATACCCACCTCAAAAAGAAAAATTCCTAGTATTAGAACCCCTAAAAAAATGCTCCAAAGCTCCCTAAAAGCACCCCAGCCTCTCCTCTATCAAAACCGCAAGCCAACACAACAAGAAGCCTCACTTGACTCTCTCTTTGTTTAGTTTAAATTCTTTTGTGTTCATTTGGGTTAGATTGGGGGGGGGGGGGGTATTTATATGGAAATTTGGGAGTAGTTTTAGCAACTAACCATCCCACTATCCACTCACACACTCCCCCACTCTCCCACACTCCCACACACTCACCCCACTCTCTCTATGTGCAGCCATCCATTGGAAAGAGTGCACAATCACGTGTTGTGTACATTTTTCATTCTACTCTTATACATTCTACTCTTATATTATTATTTTATTTCATTCTAATTTCTTTTTTTTAATAAATACCCATATTAAATTTAGAATAATTAGCCTAGTGAAATTTTTAGTGCACAACTTTATAATGAATTAGCACAACTTGCACGTGCATAAAAAGAAACATGTAAAGCGCGTGCTAATAAATATATATATAATAAAAACACAAAGAAAAGCTATCAAGTGGCTCTCCTTCAATAGTAAGGAAATCAATGGTCTAGATCTAAACTCCCAAAAGATATTTTTCTCCCCAAAGTTTTCCCCCAAAACTCAAATTTAAATCCCCCCCTCCCCAGGAAAAAAAAAACAACTCCTTTATATATTTAATTATTTCTCTCTCTCTCTCTCTCTCTCTCTCTCTCTCTCTCTCTCTCTCTCTCTCTCTCTCTCTTATTCAGATCAGTTTGCTCCCTCTATTTCCCAAATCAGAGAGCTCCAATTTATCTCTCTCTCTCCCCTAGGGTTTTTAAGCCGCTAACTCCAAATCCCTAAAACAATTTTCTTAAATGTTCGCTTCTATTCTATTGGCGAAGCCTCCATCGTCCTTTCAAGAGTGAATCTCAAAGCAAATCCAAATCCAAATTCATTGTCGAACCCTAATCAAGTGGTCGTCACCGATATCTGATCCATTGCTGATTCCATATTTGCGACTCCCCTCCACCAAATCGAGCGCGAATATCAAGCAACTCCGAATCCGCGACTCCCCTCTACCGAATCGAGAGCCTCTACATGCGGCAACTATAATTCATCTCATTAATCAAATTCTCATTTTAATTTTTAATTTTGTGTGTGCAAGGGATTACTCAGTTTTTTGCTGACTCGAATTTTATGTGTGCATGGGATCTAAGTTCAGAGAGGTATGATTGTTTTATTTTTTGGTTTAAAAAATTTTAATTTGGTGATTTATTTGATGAGTATTTTATTGGTTTTGATTTAAGGTGTACGCAAGTGAGAGATGGATTATTTGGTGGCCCCAATTTGGGCTTCAAAACCATAGCAAGACAGGTAAGCTAATTAGTAACCTAAAATAACTTGGCAAATATGCAACATTAATTTCTGTACTACAAGAGAATATGCTATCGTGAAGTGTTCCCTTCATTGGTTATTAGAAACCATGGATAACATAACATATAAGAACTTTTAGTTTATGTTTGGATATATCGGATTGGGATGACTGTAGTTTACCAATGAAGGGTGCAAACTCTCCTCTCAAGAAAGACAGCTAAAGTAAATTTATTGATCCATTTTAAATTTTTTTTATAAAGGTGCAATAGGGAGACAAAGTGGAGGTAAAAGAAATGATTAGCTTGGATTAGAGTTTTGAGAACTTCATGTCTTACATTTTGGTTGAAATAATCATAAGAGGTATTTCAATTGCAAACTGAGTCTCAAACAAATAATTGTTTAGATTATTGGTATTGTAGATACCTTCCCACCTGCACTTGGGTAACCATTGTATTTATACATGCTCATAGTGGTTATGGAATTAGAGTATGCTCTATAAAACCTATATGATCATGTCCTTGCATAACTATTACAATCATCTAAAAGTGATGCTGAAGTTAAAAAAACTCTATGCAGTGTTTCTAACAAACTGTATGCATTCCAGGTAAGTTCAAGCTAATGATCAAGAAAGCAATGGTCTTAAAGGTAGATATGCTGTTTCCTCATATAATATGTTTCCTAATTCAATTAATTTGCTAGACCTCTAAAACTATTTTATATAATCAAACAAGATGCACTATTCCGAAGACGTGTCGTAGGAACGTGTCAACGGGCAAACCTAGTTCATATATATGATAAATTCGAGCAAATGAAAGTTGTATATAACAATCAAAATACAAAATATGTAAAATACGTTTTATTAATTTTATATATGTATACAATAATATAATAAACGCATGCATAGAAAACACGTGCATCGTACGTATTAAAAATATATTTGAGTCAAAATGGGAGAAAAATGAATTTCAATTTATAAAACGAATTCAAACAAGTTATAAAATAAATAATTGAACATGTATAAAATTTCATAATATTACGCGTAACTGTGGAATATACGTAATCGACACGTGTATTGAAAGCACGTGCAATGCACTTAAAAACACAAAAATTAAATAAAATTTAAGTTGGCACAGAATAGGATAGAAATAAATTTTGAGAAGATGGAAAATATATAAATAACCGAAATACAAAATACGTATGACATTTATATAAAAATACGTTACGGATATTACTCGTAACAGTACAAAAATACATGTGTGTAACATTCGTGGGCAAAATTGTCATCACTCAATTTTGTGGGGTGTTACAAGTGGAGATGATTGTTGAGAGGGAAGAAGGCCAGACTAGTTTAGGAGATATGTCTCCACTCTTTCAGGTCTTACTCGTGTCCGCAAGTACCCTGAGAATTTGGGGGATGTTGTTGAGCATGGGATACGGTATGAGGAGCCCGATTATTGTGAAAGCACCGAGGCTGATTCTATCTCGAAAATCTTAATAAGGCGATCTTTTACCGATCAGAGTCACCTTTACAATAACCCCCCCTCCCCCGGGAGTTTGAGTTGATTTTTCATGGCCCTGACGTTAGGTCATTTTCGATGGTCTCTAAAGAATTTTACTTCTTTCCTTTCGACGCTTTTAATGTCGGGTTGTGTCTTCCTTTGCACCTGTTCATGATGGAAGTCTTGAGGTGGCACACCCTTAGCCTTGTACAGTTCGTGCTGAATATGTGAAGGCACATGAAGGGCTTCGTATTGCAATGTCAAGGGGTTGGCATTGAGCCAAACTTATGTTGAGAATGCTCTTTAAGCTCTACTTGAAGAACAAAATGGAGTATGGGTTCTATCTTTCCTATCGCCAGGGTGTGAAAATGATTAAGAACCTATACTTGATTAAGTTTTGGAAGCAAAAGTTCATTATCATTCACACTTTCGAGCCATGGGGGATTCCGACTATGTGACAAGAGGCAATTCTGAAGAGGGTGAGGGGCGATCCTGTAGCGCCCCAAATTTCCAATATAACATCTCAGAAATACGTGACACAATTTTCAGCATCAACCTCAATTGTAATAGTAAACATAGCCAGAACACAGAGAAAAATTTTCAACTTTTATTACATTAATTCTTTACAAAGCACAGTGGAAAACAAACACCTTGAATTACAAATTCTTTCTTTTACAACACATTTTTTTAGAGTTTTCATAGGACATAACATCATTCTATCTCATGCATCCAAATTCCAAGCTATAGGTACCTACCTGTAAAACATGAGGCTAGAGATAACCCTAATCTCCAAAACTACAGGGGTTAGCCATAACAGTGTGAGTGACATAAAAATAAATGCAACATAAATAAAACATAAGGCATAGAGTCATAAACAACATGTATCAACAGCAAGAATAAATAAAATAAGAAATAACAATAAATAAAATATGAAAACATCAAGTGAAACTATACTAATTGTCAAGTGTAGAAAAACAGGAAACAACATGCATAAAACCAAGTCAATAAAACACCAATGCTATGTGCTAACTCTATACTGCATACTTGTCGGATTCTAAGCAACCCACTCTACATAGGTCCGGTGCAAGCCCTTATCGTTCTCGACTTGATAGGGTTTAATCCCCCGATATGCAACTAATCCTACTATGATGACTACTACGAAATTTAGACAATCTGCAAATATCGGTTCTTGCCCTTGGAATACTGGAGGCCAATCCCACCCCGCAGATCATTTTGTGGCCCTTATGTCCATCATCCCGAAAAACTGGGAATTGCCTCACTCCGCAGGTCATTCGGGAACCCTCATTGCACAAACATCCCATGACCTTCGCTCTCGTCCTCAGAATATTGGAGATCAATCTCACTCCGCAGATTACTCTATGGCCCTTACGTCCATTGTCCCTTAAATACTGGGGAATATCTCACTCCTTAGATCATCCTGGAGTCCATAACTCATGTTTGCTCTCATTTCATCATATCACCATCTAGTGTCTGTCTTTATCTTGTTAAGTTAATTAATTATTTAATAGATTGCAAATTTCTTAGAGTTGGTGTACCCTACCGGACTTAACTCAGCTGAACAATAACCAAAATCTCAACCGCCGGTAGTTAGGGCCCCACTCAATCTCTAAAGACTCATAGCTCAACCATCAATACCAAAACTTTCAATAAAACTCACAAATCCATCATCAAAATGATTATATGAAGAAAACTTCTTAAATCAACAAAAATCCAAATCTATATAATATACTCATAAAATTTCAGAATTCAAATAAAATATTAAATCCATTAAATAATAATAAACCATATTTTGAAGTCGTACAATATCACAAAACATCAATTCTTTTGAAAACACATATAACTCACTTAATA
This sequence comes from Hemerocallis citrina, assembly GCA_017893485.1. Taxonomy (NCBI): domain Eukaryota; kingdom Viridiplantae; phylum Streptophyta; class Magnoliopsida; order Asparagales; family Asphodelaceae; genus Hemerocallis; species Hemerocallis citrina. The sequence continues at coordinate 252,772,821 of CM030362.1, read as the reverse complement.
AAGTCATAAGAATACAATTAAAGTTCTATTATAAATAAAATATAACTCTTTGTAAAATACTATAATCTGTAGTAAAAATATCAACTAAAACAGGAGAGCAATAGTCCATAATATTGAGGAAATAACCGTTTAAAAGAAATGAAGAAAACTCAACAAAACGACTTAAAACAGCAGGTGCGGTCAACTGCCCAAATAGTTCAAAAACAGGGCAGTCGACTGCCCCTTTTGAAATTCTCAAAAATAGAATGGCGGTCGACCGCGACTTGCTATACAGCCAGGTTAGGAGTTGTCCATGTTTCGACTGATACGCTAATGAATATTTGTAAAATCAAATTTTAACTTCCTGAGATGATCAAACATATCTTGTATAACATATAGGAATTTATAAAACACATTAAAACATATCAAGATCTCAAAAGAGTATTTTTTCACAAAAATCTTTCAAAAACAGCAATATGTATATGTAAGTGTTCATATAAGGTTAAGCATCAGTTCAAGTCATCAAAATCATCAATAAGAGTGGTACAATGGTTCAAATCACCCTCGGTACTAAAAAATTCAAGATCCAATCAAATCTTCATAAAACTCAAAATTCACTTTAGGCAATTCATCAAAACAGTGAGGTGTATTATTATGTGTATATGTGTATATATATAGATCAGTTAAAGCTTTGAAATCTCATCAATTAAAGGCTGTATAATGTTCAAATCAAACTCAGTATCAAAACAAATAAAATCTCAGTCGAAAACTTCATAAAAATCACAAAAACTCAAATTCGGCTGAAAGCATTAGCCCCAAAACTCAACCCCCTTTTTAATACTTCAAAACTTGATCTTTTAATCCAATAACTACTTCTACAACTGG